>JANXHW010000006.1:88902473-89364973 GCA_026170595.1 Plestiodon gilberti rubricaudatus
TGTGTGAAGAGGTACCTTCTTTTGTCCATTCTAAATCATTCACCACTCAAATTCATTGGATGTCTCCTGGTTCTATGTTAGAGTCCATTTTTAGCCTAGATTCTCTTAATTAAGAACCAAAGTTATTGTATTTTACATGGCATTCGCTCCCATAACTTTGAAACACTGTTGGCTAAGAACCAAAGGTTCATCAGACCAAATGTTCACCTAGTTCAACAGCCTGTTTCTAGTGGTGGCCAGTCAAATGCTTCTGGAAATGTTACAGCAAGGCAAGTCCTGAACCTGATTATTACATTTAACTTTTGTGATTTATCCTGAAAATGGTGGTGGAAGATGGTGGTGGGAAGGCTGTGTTCCTCTGGTATGCTCCAGCTCAGCTGAACATAAAGAGAGGCCATATTGGAGAGGGAGAGAATCTTTTGATATGCAAACCGCAAATATGGATCACAGGAGATGAGAGCATAAAGTGATAGTAGACTTCAGCATACTAAGCCCTGCTTCTTTTATGTGTAGACTGTCGGCCGGCTATCATTCTTCCATGCCTTTTTACATTCAACTTTAATTCTGTCACAATCCATCATAAAGGATAAAAGCTTCAACTGAAATATATGTACATAGTTCTTACAGAGAAACATGCTTGAAACCTGCCATTGATAAAAGAAATCCCAGCATGGTTCCCGAAGGCACTTCTAGGGACACACAAAATGTGTTTTTCTTTTTGCAATACACTCCCAAATGTCTTTCTGTTTATTTCCTTGGATGAACAATGGCTGTCCATACACTGGTTACATTACACTTGGATCAACTGTAATGCACTTTATATTTGACTGCCTTTGAAGTCCATTCAGAATGTGCTGCACAACTGTTGACCGGCATGAGGATAAAGATAAATATTATGTTTTATTGAATTTATCAATTTACCATACCTTGCATCAGAATATCTTGCTATCAGGGCTGCTGATACTACATGGATTTTGGCAAATTATATTTTATTCTGTACCCTTCTTAGTAGTTTTATATTCTGTTTTTGGAAGATCCCTGGTGGAATGAAAGGTGGAATGGAATGTGTTTTTTTTCTAAAAATCCTGCAAAGGAACTCCTAAAACCTCTTTGACCCCCACCTTTTTCAGTAGGTACACAAGTGGGAACATAAGCCCTGCTGGATCAGGCCAAGGGCCCATCTAGTCCAGCTTCCTGTATCTCATAGTGGCCCACCAGATGCCTCAGGGAGCACACAAAATACCTGTATCCAGTTGCCGCGCATCTGGCATTAAGAGAGGCTACTTCTAAAACTCAGAGATTGCATATAGTTATCACGGCTTGTAAACTGTGATGGACTTTTCCTCCCTAAATCTAGGTCAGGTGCCATCACCACATCCTGTGGCAAGGAGTTCCACAGATTAATTACTCGCTGGGTAAAGAAAGATTTTCTTTTGTCTGTTCTAATTCTCCTGCCGCTCAGTTTTAGTGGATGTCCCCTGGTTCTGGTGTTGTGCAAGAGGGAAAATAACTGGTCTCTATCCAACCATGTATAATTTTAAATGTCTCTATCATGTCCCCCCTTGGGGGCCTTCTTTCTAGAGTGAAGAGTTCCGAACGCTGTAGCCTTTCCTCATAAGGGAGGTGCCCCAACTCACTAATCACTTTGGTTGCTCTGTTCTGTATCTTTTCCAGTTACACTATATCGTTTTTGACATGTGGTGACCAGAACTGGACACAATACTCCAAATGTGAACTTACCATCAATTTGTACAATGGCATAATAATATTGACCGTTTTATTCTTAATCCCTTTTTTAATGATCCTGAGCATGGAATTGGCTTTTATCGCTGCTGAAAAAGTGTGTATCAACACTGGGTTGATACATTCATTGAGCTGTTCACCAGCACCCCAAGATCTCTTTCTTGATCCATCACAGGTCAGGTGATCCATTCGGCACAGGCTCAGAACCCATTAGCTTACATGTGAAGTTTTGATTTCTTGCCCCAATGCGCATTACTTTACACTTACTTACACTGAAGCGCATCTGCCATTTGCTGTCTATTCCCCCAGTTTAGAGAGATCGTTTTGGAGCTCTTCACAATCCCTTCTGGGCTTTACTACCTGGAAAGGTTTAGTGGTGCCATCTGCAAACTTGACCACCTTACTGCTTATCCCCAAGTCCAGGTCATTTATGAATAAGTTGAAAAGCACAGATCCCAAGACCGATCCTTGGGGCACACTGCTTTTCACTTCTCTCCATTGTGAAAATTGCTCATATACACCCACCCTCTGTTTCCTGGTCTTCAACCAGTTCCTAATCCATAAGAGGACCTGCCCCCTTTATTCCCTGACTATGGAGTTTTCTCAGGAGCCTTTGGTGAGGAACTGTGACAAATGCTTCTGAAAATCCAGATGTATAATATCAATGGGTTTGCCCACATCCATGTGACCATTGACCTTTTCAAAGAATTCTAAAATTCGTGAGGCATGACCTACCGGTACAGAAGCCATGCTGATTCTACCTCAGAAAAACTTGTTCTTCTATATGTTAAGATTTTATAACCAATTAGACTTTCCACCATCTTACCTGGAACAGATGTTGGGCTGACTGGCCTTTAATTTCCCAGGTCCCCCCTCTTTCCAAGATTGGCGTGACATTAGCTATCCTCCAGACCTCTAGCACAGTGGCAGTTTTAAGGGGCAAGATGCATATTTTAGTCAGAAGATTAGCAACTTCATTCTTGAGTTCCTTCAGAACTCTAGGGTGAAAGCCATCTGGGCCTGGTGACTTATTGATCTTTAATTTGTCAATAAGTCCTGAAATGTCTTCTCTTTTTACCTCTATGTGACTTGATTCTTTAGTCGGGAGGGGCTGTTCAGGCATCGATATCTGCCCAAGGTCTTCTGCTGTGAAGATGGATGCAATGAACTCATTTAATTTCTCTGCAATCTCCAGGTCCCCTTTCATGTCCCCTTTCCCTCCCTCACCATCCAATGGGCCAAATGCTTCTCTGGCGGGTTTCCTGCTTCCAACATTTTAAGAAGCTTTTATTATTCCCTTTAATGTTGCTGGCCATACACTCCTCAGCGTCTCTCTTGGCCTCCTGTATAGTCTTTTTACATCTCTTTTGCCACAGTCTCTGTTCCTTTTTATTTTCCTCATTAGGGCAAGACTTCCATTTATGGAAGGAAGCTTCCTTGCCCTTCATAGCCTCTCTGACTGTGCTTGTTGTGACTGCCACTCATCCAGAGATCCTTGCTCTCTTCTTTTGTTCGTTCTGCACTTGCCACTATGTTCTCCTTTTGAAAAAGCAGTCTCATTGGAGCTTGGTTTATATAGGTTTGTATAGTTTGCAACTTGGCTCAAATGCTTTGATTAATTTGGCTATGGGTGGGACTGCCCATTGTGGCTGCCCACTGCCTTCCTACTAATTCCAAAGGAAGACAGTAGTAATACTATTTCTGTTACATGTTTTAATGAAGCCTAAAAGATTGAAATTGTCTTAGGAATAAAATACTTTGGTAGCTGAAAGCTAACCATATGTTTCCTAATAATTGGCCATCCAAATAAAGAAAAATTGGATGGAATGGGAAACCCCCTTGAGTGATTGCTACAGAAAAACAGTTAAATTAAAAATGCATGAAGGAGGGAATTTCTGAAGAAGGCATGATGAGCTGTAGTACAAATGGAGAGTAATTTCAAAGCCTTTTTGGCATTGGCATTGAATTTATGTGATTCCTTTGCAAATTTGACAGGCATTTTGTTGTGAGAGCCTGGGGAATGTGGAAGCCCAAATAAAATTGCACCATAAAATATTTTAATCTGTTATAAATGTACAAGGTAGAGCAGAGATGGAAAATTAAAAGCCGTGGTGGAAATTTCAGTAACAGTGGCGTTCTTCGAAAGGACGTGGAATGAAGCACTGCAGCTTGGCATAAGATACGTAGAAATGCTCTAATAATGAATGTGTTTAATGAAATCTTGGTCGTATTTCATCGAACCGGGTTGCACCCTTAAGGTTGTTGTTTCTGCACAACTTTACTCATGCAACTCATTCTTCATATAGCTGAATGCATCATTTGCAATTTATAATTTGTGGTGAATTTAGGTTTTCCTTGTGGAATATCTGTCAGCAGAATGTTTATAGATGTGTCTCAGAGGCACTCAATATACTGTACATATATTTTCCATTTTTACTGTAAGTCACTTGCTCCTTGAGCTTTCTTTTTTGAGCTATACTAATGGATCCCATTAGGGATATCTTTGCCAACATGTTGTTATAATAAACACGCTATGAATGTGTACAGAAAAAAGCATTAGCAGAAGCAAGGTCACATTGCTTTATGCTATAATTTAATAACTATCTTAACTGCCACAGGCAGGGCAAAAGGGATACGTGACTTCTATATTGCTGACTCACAATAAGAAATGCAATCTAGTAGTGGCCAGTTCTTTCCCTGAATGTTCACTTTACCTAGTTTCAGTACCAAATCGTACAAAATATGGATGTCATCATAGAATTACAGGCTGGAAGGGCATAGGATGCCATCAAATTAATCTCCCTAGCCATGGCAAGAATAGTTCCACATGAAGTTACATTTATTTTTTATTTATTTAAAAAATTTATATCCCGCCTTATCCCATGCCGAGGCAAATGCCCAAGGCATTTGTGTAATCCAGGCATCTGCAGACAAGGTATATGAGACCTCTGAGGTACTGTACATAATAATAACCAGGGGTGTCCCCAGAATAAATTGTTTCATAAATGTATCTGATAAAGTGATCTGTACGATAAGTATAATCCAAGCAATCAATGACTGAGTTCCAACGAAACAGGAAATGGTTTCCCACTACATAAACTGCTGTGGGTTCTTCTTGTTCTTTCGCGCGCTAGTGATGGGGAGAAAGAGCTTTTATTTCTGCTTTGAAATAAACCATAGTTCCACATTGCATCTGAGTTTGGGAAATTTGGTTTACTTCAAGACAAATTAGGGAAAAACAAACCAGGATCAAAACCATGGCTTCATCACTGACAAATTCACCTTGAAGTAAGCCACAGTCCCTGAGTTCCAGTGATGGGGACTCGAGTCAAATGACTCGACTCGCAAGTGTGACTTAGCCACTTTTTCCCTGACTCGTACTCGTACGAGTCTCAGAGGTCATTTTTCCCCATTTAAAAGCCTCAGAGGTCATTTTCCCCCATTTTCAGGGGAAAAAGCCATTTTCCCCAAAGTGACTCGACTCGTGACTTGTGACTCGTGGTTTCTGGCCTTACTCCTACTCGACTTGCACTCGTGCAAAAATGACTCGCACTTGACTCGTACTTGCCCCAAAAGTTTGACACTGACTCGCACTCGGACTCACACTCTTGCAAAAATGACTCGTACTTGCACTCGCACTCGTGACCTAGTTACTTAGATACATCCCTGCTGAGTTCAGATATAATGGGGAATTTACTTCATAATTTCTCGCTCTTCCCCTTACACACTAAAGAAAAGGAGGGATCCTATTAGCCAGTGACTCTCCAAGACTCATGCATGTAGCAGGAAACCATGGTTTCTGTTATGTCTGAACTGTTCCTATATCTTCTCTGAGCATCTGGAATAAGATAACTTCTCTCTGCTGCCTCAGTTAAACTGCCCTGTAATAATCTGGTAGTCAGCTTGTATAACCCATTGTTTGTTGTTCCAGTTAGAAATGATGTGTCTACTATAAATGTAGATGCCACATTTTTGCTATACCAATTTTAGCATAGTGTACACATGTTGTTTTTTAGAATACATAGGTATGACAATATTATTACATTTAAGGCATTTTTACCCAAGGGTGTATATACGCAACAGGAGTTAAATGCGTACACCTGTGGGCTGGGAGGAAATGGGTTTTAATGATACTCTCAAGAAGGCAAATTAGATATTTTGCATTAGCAACCAATGTCCTGTAATAGGTTAAGTTGCTCTCAAGTATTAAAATACCGTATTTCCCCACGTATAGGACGCTTCTGATTATAAGCCGCACCCTTAAAGTTTGGTGCTATTTTTTAAAAAATACATTTTAAACTTTTTTTAACTTAAAGAAAATATTTGTTGTTGTTCAGTCGTTAAATCGTGTCCGACCCTTCGTGATCCCATGAACCATATCCCGCCAGGCCTTCCTGTCCTCCACTATCTTCCTGAGTTCGCTCATTTTCATGTTCGTTGCATCGGTGATGCTGTCTAACCATCTTATCAGAGTCTTCTCCAGAGAGTCCTCTCTTCGCATTAGGTGGCCAAAATATTTGAGTTTCAGCCTTAGTATCTGTCCTTCCAGGGAACAGTCAGGGTTGATTTCATTTAGGATTCCACAGATTAATTTAAGAAAATATACACATTAGTAAAACAGTACAGCTTTAGTACAGTTAAAGGCATAGGCACCCTGTCCCTTATTGGATCTGGGCACCCTAGTATAAGTAGCCTTCCCAGATCCAAAGGGGGACAGAGTGCCTACCTTTAACCTTTTGGAATTTGGGCAGGTGCAGCTTGTTGCACCCTTCCATGATGATGAGCTGCACCTGCCCAAATTTCAATGGTTACAATCCTATGCATGTCTACTCAGAAGTAAGTCCCATTGCATTCAATGGGGCTTACTCCCAGGAAAGTGTGCATAGGATTGCAGCCTAAAGGTTGGCACTCTGTCCCCCTTTCGATATGGTATGCCTATGCAGGAGCTCTTGCTCTCAACTTTCAAACTGCAGGATCAATAAATATCTTAGTTTCCACAGCGTCCTGTGGCTGGAACTTAAGGGTTAATTTTTTCAAATGCTTCCATCCTGAGGCTAGAGCCTACTGGAGAGATCTGACCATTTAGCAAGTGATTAAGAGCTGAAAATACAGCTTTTGCAGTTTAAAAAAAGAAAAAGTGTTATACCTTTGAAAGAGACTTAGAGAGGCTTGAAAAAGGGACGCTTTGCAGAAAACTCTAGGCAGAAAAGCTAGACTTTGATTATAGGCCGCACCCCTACTTTAAAGACTTGCCTTAGAGGACAAGTGAGTCTTATACTCAGGTCAATACGGTATTTCTCGAGTGATTTAAAACTATTTAATTGAGCTATAATCTGTACTGTTGTTATCATGTATTGCTGCAATTCTGTAATTAGATGTTACTTACTTATGGCTATTACATTTTATATTCTGCCTTGCTGCATGGAGTTCATAAATTGTGCTCTTTGTGCATGAAGAGACTGTATGTTTGGAGCTGTAATTGTACACAATCTTGGACTGAGAAAGTATTCTGAGGTACAATCTTAAGCGTGTGAGAGAGGACACTAATATAGAGGTTGCTACTTTACTCCTTTTGGAGGGACTGTCGTCATGCTTATTCTCGTGTGAAGTGTAGAATTTTAGCATTAAATATGCTAAATGCTTCAAAATAATACAGCACTTTTTGAGAGAGGGAATTGAGAGCAAGACTAAAAAAATAGATCTTGATCAGTACTAGTGTTAATGCCTTACTAAAGACTACTGAAGAAGTAATACTGGCTCCTGATAATTGGGAGTCAGTCAGCCTCTGGAATGATAATTCACCCTGCATCCCTTATTTGAAGAATCTTCCCTTCCTTCTCTACTCCCCACTTTTGAAGCAGTATGTCAGCACAGACATTAGCTGCAGTTGAGGATAGCTAGTCTTACCTTGGCATTCAGTCAAGTAGAAATAAAACTGGGGAGGAGATATTCAGGTCATGCTTAGTTCTTCCATCCCCTGGCCACGATGAATTCAAGGATCCCATGTGCACAGAACCTATGTGCAATTAATGTCCTTCATTTTCCAGGGTATAGGCCTGTTATGCTCTGAGGTTACTCGGCCCAGGCTCTGTGCACAAGTGCTAATGAACACATGGGAATTAGGATGGAGTCAGTGCAGTCCAAATTCAAAAACCACACTTTAACTAAATAAAACTAGCAGTAGTCTTTTGTATACGCAAAAGAGTAGTTTGTACACAGGCAACTTGATCCAAAGATCCCTGTGTGGTCATGCATCTCTTTTGGGTTGGAGATGGGAATTCATTTCTCTGAAAATAATTCTCCATATGGTAAGAATCACTATTGGGAATGATTTACGGTGTCTATCCTGAGTTGTGGTTTAGAGGAGAGTGTTCTCTGAGCCTAAATCAACAGCCCAGTCCTGTGTAACTCTCTTGCACCAGTGTACAGGGCCTCTGAGAGAGGGGTTAAGGGGGTAAATTGTACCCGGACCCAGGGCCAAAAATGGGTTAAAAAGGGGGCCTAGGAGTCAAATTTACATGAAGGGAAGGGGCCCAAAAGAAACTTTTTACCCCGTGATAAAATTCTTCTGAGTGGGGCTGCCAATGTAACAGTAGATACACTGACATAAATGCACTTACACCGGTGGAACTTGCCATATGCCAACAGACGCAGGATGGACACCAGCGTAACCCCCCTCGAATGCCGCGCATGTGCAGTTTGGACACAGGGCAGATGCTGCTACATCTCCGCCAGTGCAGGGGGCATTCTGGGGGCATCCAAACACCCCCGGAATGCCTCTTGCACTGGCGGAGTTGCGTTGGCGTCCGTCCCACATCCGAACTGTACGTGCGTGGCATCCAAGGGGGGGTTACGTCGGTGTCCGTCCTGCGTCTGTCGGCGTACCGCAAGTTACACTGGCATAAGTGCACTTACACCGATGGATCTACTGTTACACCAGTGCAAGAGTTACACAGGATTGGCCTGCAAGTGTTCATTGAGGCTAAGCACACTGTTCTTTTGCTAATTTTGCCTAGTAAATTATGCATTTAGCTTTTGGATATAGTTATGACTTTACCTTCATTACGTTATCTTTCCCTTTCCCTTGAGAAATCTGATGTATAGCTATGAGAGCTGTGTCACATCTGACAGTTTTCCTACACAGAGATATTCCTATAGAGAGACATTTTGTTAGGTGTGAAATACTATTTGTGCATGTGTGTTGGCACATACTGGGAAGCTAATAGCAAAATAAACACCTGTGCTGTACTTCACACATGACAACACGCACCAGTATTGTCTCAGTGTAAAAAGAGTGTCATGTGTACAGTGGCACTAAGTAGACATTTTACCTAGAGAGTTTGAGGTGACCATAGGAGGAGCTTTCACGGCATCAAATACTGGGAAAGCCAGGATGGTGTAGTGGTTTGGGAGTCGGACTTAGACCTGGAAGATCCAGGTTCAAATCCCCGCTCAGCCCCAAAGCTTCCTGGGTGACCTTGGGCCAGTCACTATCTCTCAGCCCCACCTACCTCACAGGATTGTTGTGAGGACAAAAAGGAGGGGAGGAAATATGTACACCACACTGAGCTCCTTGGAGGAAGGGCGGTATAAAAATGTGAAAAATAAATAAAATAAAAAGTCTTTTTTCCCTCTCTCTCTCTCTCTCTCTCTCTCTCTCTCTCTCTCTCTCTCTCTCTCTCTCTCTCTCTCTCTCTGCTTCTGTGAGAGCATTTGCAGTCAGTTTCAGTAGGCCTGTTATGCTCTGAGGTCACTCTTCTCATTGGAAAAAGGACATGCCCTTCTCTTTTAGAGTAGTGATTGGGAAATCCTGAAAGTTAAACCTCCTGAGGTCTTATTATCCAGTCAATTTCACGCATACATGTAGAGTTCAGTGGAAAGGAGAATGTGCAAATGATGCGGAAATTGGACCCATGGAGTTTCATGGCTCTAACATGTGGCTCTTTGCCTCTTTCTGTATAAAGCATAGTTTGCTTTTGATTCTCTCTAAACTAGGAAACTCTCCTTTGAAGTCCATAGAATTGAAGAGGCTGCCAGAGTAATATACATATATATGCTGAATTAACATACTTTTGAATGCTTTGTTTAACAATTGCCTATTTTGTGCTGGTTAAAAAGGTATGCTAGATTGTTTTAAAGTTTGACATAATATATATCATATTCTGCAACGTTAATACCTTCAGTAATTGAAAAAGCTTTTGGTTTTATTTTGATTATAAAGAAGAGTAACATGTGCATTGATCATATGCAAGTATGTGCTTCACAGCAGTAAATTGAATATCAGACAAAGACTATTAAATCCTTAATCCTAAAGCTGTCAAACCTATTAAAGATTTCTTGGTTGATGAATTAACTGACTTTTAACTAATTAAATTCAGATACATGTACAGACTACAAAATCACAATTGCAAAAATGTTGGAGATACTGAAGGAAATGGGTATTTTTTATTTTACAATTGAGTAAACAAAAGCTATCACTCATTGTTAGAAGTACATCTTTAACTTTTTTAAATTATTTTTTCCTTAATGAATATTCTAATATAGTATAGTACCATGAGATCTGGTTCAGATGATCCAGAAACCATAATTTGTACACCCTCCTTCCCCTTTCCTCCTCCACTCATGTGCCTGGCTAAATGCAGAGCTTCCTGACTTCTTATACCACAGTTCCCAGTGATGTCTGAACTGAGAAACTATAGTTTAAGCAATCCCAGTATACCAGGATAAGAACATAAGAAGAGCCCTGCTGGTTCAGGTCAAAGGCCCATCTAGTCCAGCTTCCTGTATCTCACAGTGGCCCACCAGATGCCTCAAGGAGCACACAAGACAACAAGATACCAAACCTTTATATATGCAATAGGGTGCTGTGTACATTGATACTTTGTCTAGATGCCTTATGGTTGGAGCAACCTTGTGCACTCAGAAGGGTTCTGGGTTAGGATTCTTGTGCCTCACTAATGGGACTACATGCACATCTCTCCACAGACACCAGTCTCTCTAGATGGGATGTGCATGCTCTGTGGTTTAAAACATAAAAATTCTGCATCAAAGTAACCCAAATCATGCACCAAGAAAAACTGAATTTTTTGATGTATTCCGCCGATGATTCTGACAGCGCAATCCTATCCAACTTATGCCACTGTTGTAACCAGTGGCGCAGCGAGAACAGGAGGTCCCAATGATCTGACTCAGCATGCTGCATAAGACAACTTCCTGTGGTGTTTTCATTTTGAAATTGTTTGAACAACTTTAAAAAACAAGTTGCGCCAGACTCATCTGATGTCTGGTACCCTGGGAACACTGTGTACATACAGGTGGGCCCCCATATCCGCTGGGGATATGTTCCAGGCCCCTCCGTGGATACCTGAAACTGTGGATAAGAGCGAACCCCCCCTCCATGGTTTCCTGAGGGGCCCCCCACCGTTCCTCCCCTGCAGGCAGGCATGCTTCCCCCCCAGCTCTTATTTTTCTTTCAGCAATCTTTGTTTCTTCCTTAAAACAAACAGAGAAGCAGCCTCCATTGCAGGCAAGTAGAATGAGACTAAGTCCTAGAGAGGCTCTGCAAGGTGAGGCTGCTTCTCCTGTTTCTTTAAGGAAGAAATGAAGCTTACTGGGAAAAAAGTAAAAGCCGGGGGGGGGGTCCCCACGATCCATGGATAACTGAAACCATGGATAGCGAATCAGTGGATATAGGGGCCCACCTGTATAGAGTACCTAGATTTTAGCAAAGCGTTTGACAAAGTCTCCTAAAGTCTGGTAAAATGTGGGTGGTACTATGGTTACAGCGCAATCCTATCCAGTTTATGCCACCGGCTGAGCTCTGCTCAATCCTATCCAACTTATGCCACTGGTATAACCAGTGGTGCAGCGAGAACGGGAGGCCCCAGAACGGAAAGGGGATTCAAATTCCTTCCTAAAGGGGAATTTAGAGGGGATTTGAATCCCCTTTCCGTTTTGGGACCTCCCGTTCTCACTGCGCCGCTCGTTACAACGGTGGCATAAGTTGGATAGGATTGTGCCCTGAGTTGCTTAATTTGGAATACCCAAAATCTAAGAGAGAAACAGTTGGATAACTTGCAGCTTCTACCTTTAAAAATAAAATGAATTCGATTGCAGGAAAAACAATTCTTATCTTTCTAAATGTACTGTATATTGGAACTTCTAAGTTGCTGCTATTCTTTTTAAAAATAGCATACTGAATGTATTTCATACTTCTCACCACTCTGTCGCTGGCACAGTATGAGTGCCAACAATAGTGTTGTGCTTTTCCAACACTAGTTGTTCATTGGATTTTTAAATTTTTGCTTTTTGTAACTTTCTTTTCAGAGACTCTCCTGGATGACTTCCTTCTCACATACACAGTCTTCATGACAACAGATGACTTGTGTCAGGCACTGCTGAGGCAATATCCTTTCTTCTGCAAGAAGAAGGAATACACAACTTTCCTCCTGCTTTCCCCTTTATCTAGTGAGCACTAGTAAACAGAGTTGGTTGGGTTACTCTCTTTCTGTAATTGACACACCTGTTATCAGGAATGGCAGGCTTCATGCATTTGTCTTTAGTTTGCAGAGGCACTTTCAGTTCAATTCCCCTCCATGGTTCTCCTGAGACTGAGTAAGGAACTTCTACATCTTAATTTGCTACAGAAGGGGGCAATTTATTTTTGCCTGCGACCATTATACTTAACTAGTGATGGTTTTGGTATTCAATTATTGGTGGAAAATCTTATGCTGGGATGGATTCAAGCATTCCTGAGCAGGGGTTCTCAACCCCTGACTGACCACATACCACCTCCAGAGGTGGTACATCATTGCCAGTTACTTCTGGGTTTTCACAAACAATGCAGGTAGGAAGATCAGGGTGGGTGGGAGAACCCTTCCCATTGCTCCCAAGAGGCTTGGCCAAAGGCAGGAGTGTCTCGGGAGCGAAAACACGGCCAAAATTACTGCATCGAAGCGGGGTTCTGGCAGATCGGTGGTCCGTGTACCATTTCTGGTTGTACAGAGTGCCACTGTTGGTATGCATACCACTGGTTGAGAACCCCTGCCTGAGAACATGGTGTGAATAGAGAGCAAGTACTTCTGTCTCTTGGACAGAGATGATGTTGTTAATTGCCCTTCTCAAAGGCAGTATCAGTGCACAGGAATATGGACTAGCCACAGTTTCATTTTTCAGCATGGAAAGAGCAGTATAATCTCTTTTGAAAATCGCATTGTGTAAACATTGTATGAAGTGCTTTCCACTAAGTTGAAATACTAATATGACAGTGTGGACCACGGTTCCTGTGCCAGCTACACGGGCAGGAGCAGCAGGGTGTGACCAAGAGCTGGTTGCTGTGGGGCTTAGCGGTGATGTCACTTTGGGCATCAGTCAGATTGTGGGGGGGGAGAGAGGGCAGGGGGATCCAGCAAGGTCCCAGCTCTCTCACTGTGGAGGAGCTGGGCTGCTAGTTCCAGTGAAAAAAGAGGGTCCAAGAGGATTGAGGATAGGAGGAAGAGAGGAAATACAGGAACAAGCATGAGGGGAGAGGAGAAAGAGAGCCAAGGAGAGAAAGAGAGAGGGAGGCAGAGAAGGAAAGCAAGGAGAGAGAAATTGATATGAAGAGAAGAGAAAGAAGTGAGGGAGAGCAAGAAGAGAAAGAGGCAGGATAGAGAAGAAATTCTCCATGCAGGAGGGGGGAGCAAGAGGAGGGGGGAAGACTTGCCAGTGGGAGAGCCCCCTGGGCAAGCTGGTGTTAGTGCTCCCCCCCCCCAGTGGCAGCAGAAAGGGGGAAGCATCTAAGGGATCCTTCTCCTGACTTTACCTCCCTGCAAGGGTCAAGGCAAGGCATCATTGGCCCCGTTGGGGCCAGGCAATTGGGAGGATCTGACACAGGGTGACCCTGCCCTGTACCTGCAATAGGAACTCAGCTGGACCTGCCAAGGGTGGAAGGAGTGAGGTAAGGGGTGCACATGTTTTGGAGGGCATGGCAGCAGCAGTGTGGATGGCAGCTCTTTAGGGCTACTTCAGGCAGCCCAATATATCAGCCACACTCCAAATGCTTATTTCTAGTGTTGTTGTTGTTTTTACAGTGCCTAGGACACCAACACTGAATATGTTTTTTTGAGCAATATGTGAGGAGAAACACCCAAATGAGTTTCTTGCATTTCTTAGTTCTTCAAATTTCTGTTCCTTAACTTGCTGTACTTATTGTGCTAAAAACCACCAAGGGAAAGAAGAGAGTCTAGATGTTTCCTGCAGAAAGCGAAAAGTCTTACATTTAGTATCTCAATGGACTTCGCTTTACAAAGACTGGTTGCACGAAGATGAGCATTTAAAACAGTTTCTAAAGGTATGTCATCAGAGCTGCGTTTCAGTGCCATATGGTGATTTTATTTTGTGTTGAAAAACAGATAGTGGTCTAAATAAAGCTTCCAAAAGGTCCCTGTTCCTTGACTTTTTTTAGCATAACAAAGTTCAGTGTAAATGCACCTGACTCATCAGAGGCACTTGGTCAACCCTGGTCCCTTGGTTCCTCTGCACCACCAAATGTTTTATGCAGTAAATTTGAAAAATTGTGACAAGGTTATACACTGTTTTATTCCATTTTTATTTGTTTTATTGTTTTGTTTCAAGCTGCGGTGGCTTAGTGGTTAGGACGCTGAACTGCAGACCGGAAGGTCGGTAGGACAGCAGTTCGAGACCCAAGTGCCGCAGCTCCTGCCAATCTAGCAGTTCTAAAGCAATAAATTGTAGGTAGATAAATCGATATCGCGCACCGCCCTAATGATCACATATTCGCCCGGCCAGGGAGTATGTCGTCCGAACCGTCAGCAGCGGGGCTCCGCCACAGAAGTCTTACCCCCCGGGCCCCGCTGCTGCCGGCTCCAAAGATATCCTCCCCCGGCCAGCGGTCCGGGGCCTTCTGACAAGGCCCAATGCGGCGACACGGTATTAGGTTTTTCACGCCTGCGCAGAATGTTTCTGAGGGCAAGGGCTGAGGGCGAAAAACCTGAGGGCGAAAAACCTAATAAATACCATGTCGCTGCATTGGGCCTCGGCAGAAGGCTGCGGACAGCCGCCCGGGGCGGACGCTCCGAGGCCTTCTCCTGGCCTCGAAGCCTCCGGAAGGGTGACGCGCACCCTTTGTGTGCGTCACCCCCCGCCGGTCCGCCCCCCGCCACGCTCCAGTGACACGGGTGGTAACAGCGCTTTGTTAGTTATGCCAGTCACATGACCATGGAAGCGTCTTCTGATAGCGCTGGCTCTTCGGCCAGAAACGGGGATGAGCACCCGCACCCTAGAGTCGGACACGACTGGTTTTCGAGCAGGGGATACCTTTACCTTTACCTATATGCTGCTCATGGTGGACGTATCTTTCTTTGAAGAGGAATGAACCATTTGTATCTGTACTGCAGTGTGTGGGGGGAGGATGTGAGAAAACTCGAGGCTCCTCCTGAGTTGTCCTTCCCAGAGCCAGCCTGCCTAGGAAGGGCAAGGTGAAGCAGCTGCCTCTGACGATGGACTGACAGAAGAGTTGCCCTGCACACAGTCCGCACCTGCCTGCCACCTTCACCTGGCACTTGCTTTTTCAACTGGCCAGCTGTAAGAACCAGTCAGTAAGTAGCCAGAGAGTGCTTTCGGCCCACCACCCAACTGCTGTCTTGGCCAGTTGAGAGAGTGAGGGACTGGCCAAGAGGGCAGCCAGCCCCAGACAAGGCTCTGCCACTTCTATCCACTCCAAAAAAAAAAAAAAAAAAAAAAGGATGCAGGGAGAAGTAGAGTGGTGGCCACTCTAGCTAGAGCAGTCACTATTCGACTTCTCTCTACTCCTGTTTCCAGTCCCCATCATAACATGTTGCCTTTTCAAAAGACAGTGTGTCAGGAATGGAGCCATGAAGAGGCAATGAAGGTGGGGGAAGTCATTGGTCATGGCAATGTCTTAGGCTAGGAAACTCAAGTCTCATTTATTAATTTTAAGATTTACAGAATGATGTAAAGATGGATACAAAGAATGCTGAGGTCTGAAACTGAGGTTATTGCATTTTAAAAAGTGAAAATATAATTAACTTTAGCAGTCCAACCTATTTACTGTTAGTGCTATTATACTTTTTGATTGTCAAGGAGTGGAGCTATGATGAATTCAGTGTATTCATGCTGAAGGGAGAGATGCCTGCAAGCTTATGGCAGGCTTTAAGTAATATCCTGAGATGTCACTTTAAAACGTTCACACAGACTAATGAGTGCTGACACTTTTAACACCATTACTTAGGAATGGTACAAAGACTGCCTCCGAAGACATCAGCTATCATTTCAATAGTGGCTGTGTTTTAAACAGAAATTATGCATTGAGAAATTTCAGCTTGAAAGCATTTGTGAAGTTTTGTTTTAACAAGCGATCAACTGATTTTCTGAAAGATGGTGGTCTGATATTTTATACTTTAACCATCAGTTCAGTCTAGTAGTTGATTCATTCATTCTCTCTCTTTTAAAGACAATTTACAGGAACGTGTTAGATGATGTATATGAATATCCAATACTTGAGAAGGATCTGAAAGAATTTCAAAAACTACTTGGAATGCACCGTCGCCAGTAAGTTGGTCATATTTAACTCTCTTTCTTGGGGAGTTACTGGTTTCAAGTTGACACCTTGTATTCTTTTTCTTTGAATGAAATTATGCCAAATGCAGCATAAGTGTAATTTCACGCATTTAATATTTGTTCAGGCAAGCTCTTCTGCAACTACAAAGGAATAATTTGAAATGACATGTTTGACATACATAATGTTGGCAGAAGGAGGGAAATTCTGATACCATCAAACATTAGTTTAGCTTTCCATTGCAACTAGCATCACAAACAGAATATTTGTTGCATTATGAAATCATTAATAATTGTGGGGTGGTTCTCTTGAAATGGGAGAGTTTAGACGATAGGAGTAGTCATTGATTTTTCCCTGCAGGAACAAGCTTTGAGAGAGTGAGTGAGATCCCTGAGGCATCTGGTGGGGCCACTGTGCGATACAGGAAGCTGGACTAGATGGGCCTTTGGCCTGATCCAGCAGGGCTCTTCTTATGTTCTTATGAGTGGCTGATCCTTATCAGTTTTGAAGTCTATTGCATCCACTAAATTTTACCTACTTTTCAAAATATGATTGAATGAAGTGATGTCACACAGTTTGAAGGAAGTAATTGCCCAATAATTGTTAACTTTGTTTTCTAAATTATTTCTTTTGTTTGTAAGCTCTTCTTGTAATTGCTAAATTTTGCATCCTGCATGCTTCCCCCTTTTGCCTAAAGAGCATCAGACCCACCTGTATTCTCCTTCATTACCTTACCCTCAGTTGCCTCATGATCCTAATCTATTGTAAGGATTAAAAGCTGCCAACAATCTTATGCATTTTTCTTACATGGGAATAAACTGAATGTGCTTAACTGCTACCTTGACATGCATTGATTATGCTCCTGTAACACAAAAGCATTATATTCATATAATTATCAAATATTTGCTATTAAATATTGTCAAAAGTGAATTTGCCCACTGAAAATAATACTCTTGAAAGATCCTTGGTAAATTTAAAAATGCCTAAATTGCTGTTTAGCTCAGAATGCTGCATTAGAGAACTATTTGCCTTCTGAGTGTTCATAAAGCCATTTCATATTTAGGTTTGTGAATTTAAGGTCTGTATTCATTTTTTGTCTCTTACGGAAAAAGTAGATACTGAAAATTCTGTAAGATCCATTCCTGTTCTGCCCATGTAAGCAACAATTGCAGTTACAGAAATTTATGTGTGTTGCTGTCGGTTATTATGTACATCTAGCTGTGGAATCCTGTTAAGCCTCGGTTCTGGCTGAGGCTGCAATACTGTGGAGGCATCAGTGTTAAGTCGCACAGAATTTAATAAGACTTTCCAAGTATGTATAGAATCAGTCTGTGCCCATTATGGCAAAGAAATAAGTGGTGGTGCTGGTTGTGTGCTGTCCACACAACAATACACAGGACAGGTGGGTCCTGCCCTGAGGTACTCACAATTCAACACAAGGGAGCCATCAAAGAAAATGGAAGTAGGGATAAATGCGAAGAATATGTGATTATGATTATAATTGCTTACTTAACACTTTTTGTTTTTGGACAGAGAATAACGTATTGTCTTTTTGTTTCAGCACTGTAGATGAATATTCACCTCACAGAAAGGTAATGCAGATGCATATGGTATTTGTATTTTACCTTGGTTACTGGTGTGTGACCTCATTTTTCACTATCTTGGTTCCTTTTAATCATTAAAGGCTACTGCCCAAAAGCATGAACTGGGCTAGACCTGTAGCACTGTTCAAAGCAACTGCTCCTGACAGTGGCTGCATTTTCCTTCTAGCCATGTAAGTTAAGCTAAAGTGGCTGTGGCATTATTAGCATTTAACCAGTATGTGCTGAGATGCCAGAATCCAGCAAGAGCCAATCAGAATGTCCTTGCCTGTCTGGAAAGAGGCAGTTTTGAATGTGAACAGACTTGGGCAGCAAATATGGGCAAAGATATTGATTGCACATGTCAGGTAGTTTATTGGAGGGGGTTGTGAAGAGAGAGGGGGGGGCTAGTGGAGGGAAATGGCAAGAGGAAGCATTGTCCTACAGTCTAGTTGGGGAAGTGCTGCTGTGAAAATGTTTTGTTTTTGTTTATATACCACTTTTCAGGCCAAGGCCTTTCAAAGTAGTTTGCATGAATTGAAACAGAAATAATCAGATGTTCTGGCTACTGCTGATGGTTCTTAAGGCTGCAGCAGGCCTGGTTATAAATGGCTACCCATGAAAATAGCCACCAGGATGGAACAACGTGACAGCAGGCAACAGTCGCAACTTGGATTAGTATACAGAGATAAGAAAACACAGCACCATTCTGTGTTTTCTTACACACAGTTCTATGCTGCTGTAGCTTGCACAACTCCTAAACTTGGTTGCGGTTGGAAGGGAGGAGGAAGTTGATTCCCTCCCTCCCAAAGCAATTGTAACCTGGAATGGGGAGGATCTGTGTACCCAGCCTGGTAAGCAGGGATGAGAGAGTGAGAATGAAGACGAAAGAAGTCAAGGTGAAGGGAAGAGAGAGCAAGAACATAGCAAGCAAACTGGATGGGGTGGCAGAGAGAAAGTCAGACGGAGGGAAGGGGAACGAGAAACTTGGTGGGGGCCAGGCCACAAGTGTAAATGGGTCCCAGCCAGGCCAGTGCCCCAATGTGCAACAAGAAGGTGGCAAGAGTCCTCACTCTAGACCAGGGGTGGCCAACCTTCCACCATCAGGGCTTCTGTGTTCTTAAGAGTTGGGTAGAAGGCAGAATCTTGGCAGCTGCAAGTGCTGATGGTGCTGCTAAAGCAGCTGCACCTGCTGAAATGCCTTCACCTATACAACCATTAAAAGGCCAGGAGCATTCATGTTGAAAGGTTGGCCACCCCTGCTCTAGACTATGTTTTTTGGCTACTGCTGCAAGTTTTTAAGGCTGTAACAAGCCTGATATAAATGTAGCTCCCGTGTGTTACTGTGGTCAGGAAATAGACTAGATTGAAGCTTAAGGAGTTTTAAAATACTACTGGGGAAGTACAGAAAGTAGAAAATAAGACTGCACTGAAGTTTCTCGCAAAACCAATTTGCTGCTGTTCTAAGTGCTCTTTCACTCTGCAATTCTCCTTGCTGCTGCTTGAGACAACTCCCAGTTCACTTAGCCAAGACAGGATGGGTGGATTTCCTTTTTCTTTCTTTTTAAAGCCACCCAACAATTTTGGGCCAGACTTATCTTGAGCTTTGCAGTTGTTGCTTTGTTCATTATTCAGTGTTCATTTTCATTCCCCCGTAGCATAAAGCCATTTTGCACCAGTTTAGTCTCAAGGAGAACTGGCTCCAGAACAGAGGAACTGTGAATGAAACAGAGGAAGGTAAGAAGAAGTGAAAGGGAGCAAAGAGGGCGAATATTGGTGCACAATCTTAACATTTGTACATAAATGGTATAAATAAAGAACCAACTTAAAGTCACCATAAAATCCAGTATTGCTGCAAGAGAGCTGGTGTATTGTAGCAGCTGGTAGACTGAACGGTGGATCAAGGCTTCTCTAGTTCAAATATCACCTCTGCCATTAACTCACTAGGTGGCCCTAGGCAAGCCGCTCCCTCCTAGCTTCACGTTTCCTGCTCCAGTTTGGGAATTCTTATTCCTTTTACAGGGTTGTTGTAACAAGATACTGCCACTGAAGTACTTTGCACACTTAAACAGCACTATGAAAAGGTTTAGTAGTAGTAGTATTATTACAAGTTGAGAACTATCCAATTCAGTGAAAATCCCTTTCTATATTTTGCAGTGTGTGGTGCTTTTATTTTATTTTATGGCAGTTTTGTATCCTGCGTTTTTATTAGTAAAATAATGTCCAAAGAGACTTACAATAATAAAGAGCAATAAAACCCACAGAAAAATAAAACAATTAAAAATATTTTGCTTAGCATAATGTAGCTGCCTGTATCCAGAGGACCGCGAGTGCAAGGAAGCTCACAGAAGCAGACCTTCCTTCCCCCTGCAACCCCCATCATCCCCCCAAAAGTTGCTCCAGAGAATTGAGGGGCTCTCAGGAATTACATGGGATGCAGGGGGAAGGGAAAAGCGTTGATGGGCAGCATCCACAGTGACAATGTCATGTGCTATGTTTCTGTGGTAGGCAAACACACAATGTCAAACTCCATCTTTGCAACAAAGGTACATTTATGTAATGCACATATTGCAATCAATTGTTCAACAGCAACATTCCATTGTAGTACAAACACCCCAATTTGCACAGTGTTCCCAATCTGCAGAGATTTACCCTTCACAAATAGAAAACGGGTTACTCTTTTTTTAAATCAAATTCATAATTATTTGTGTTCAGAATATTTATATACCACTTTGCAACAAAAAAAAGTTCACATAGCTAAATAAATAGTTCCCTGTCTCAAAAGGGCTCACAATCTAAAAAGATTCAGAAGAAACACCAGCAAACAGCCATTAGAAGATACTCCATTCTTGGTTGAATAGGGGAAATTTACATACTGCCTTTCTTCTAAGGAGTACAATGTAACGTATGTGGGGTTATTTCATTTTATCCTCACAATCCTGTGATATAGGTTAGGCCAGAGTTTCCCAAAGTGGCCATTGTGACGGATCCCCAAGGGCGCTGCAGGACGCAGGCCGGCTGACCCAGTTGGCAGCAGGACCGCAACGTGACTGATCATGGAGGACAGACTCTGCTCCATCACATGGGGCATTTTCCTGACTTTGTGAGGCCCTCCCACCCACCTTGGCCCCCTTACATTGCATTTCAGGGTCGTCTTAGCTGCAGAACCTGGAAGTAAGAGCCGATTACATCATCGTGTCATCAGCACTTACTTCCAGGTTCTGCAACCTACACCAGCGGGAGAAGGGCATCGTGCTCTGGGTAAGTTTGGAAACCACTGAGTTAGGATAAAAGGTTATTCTAGGCCATCAAATGAGATTTGTGAAAAACAGAAACTTGAGCCCTGATTTGCCGAATTCCAACTATATGCAGTACTGCAAGGTTCAACAGCATGAGTAAAAAGAGGGTGACCTTGTTCTTTGGATAAGACTGCAGTGTCGCATCTTTTCACTGAATATTATAGACTGTATGCCTGTAGCTGATTCACACTTGGGGCACTCTATCCCCTGCAAGCACCTTGATGGAATGCAGGGATTTCCTGTAGACTCTCTCAATCAGCAACACACATGCAAAGGCACCATTTATAATAACCAGTGCCCCCATATGGGAATTATACATGATGCATGTGTGTATATATAGCCCTGTGTGTAACACCATTACTTGCATGATGGCACTGTGTGATTGGCAGGTTTAAAACTGCATAGGGCCTTACAATTAAACTACTGTATACTCAAGTGGAGGCAGCACTTGTGAAATCTGGTACTTATGTAGTTACTGTTAGTTTTATATGAGCAGCGGCAGGGCTTCTCCAGATCGACTTGCTGCAGAGGGGAAGGGGAGGGGGAACCGTGTGGTTCACTTACCCCACTCCTCAAATGGAATGAATGAAGCTTCTCTTCATGGCAAGAAAATGATATACAAGTAGTAGAGCTCTCTCCTTTGCAACAAGGCAATTCACCCACACCTGTCGTTATCCAGTGGTGTTTTTTCCCCTTTAAAACAATTAAAATATGGCTATGCACTTGCTGTCTTGCTCTAGTGCTTGTATGCAAACAAACCGTTTGAAAATGAGAAATAAAACTCCCCCTTCACAGGGGAGCAACAGCAGCCATGGTGATGGCAAGAACTATTTATAGAAAAAGAGGTAGACAGGTGAACTTTCACCAGTAGCTGCAACAGCAGGCAATGTCGTTAGAGGAGGGCAGTTGGGATAAGCTTTTCCAGCAGCTGCCATGGCAAGGGCTCTTATCAAGGTGAGAAGGATGGACAGATGGAAGCTTGCCAAGCACCTATCACAGTGCTCTTACTGTAATTAAGTAGAGAGGGGATGCATTAATAGTTAATGGATGAAGTTTCCCCAGCATAACTATCCTCCTTGAACGGGGCTAGCAGTAGTATATAAAAGCAGCCCCAAACCCTCACTTTTTTTTGTTCTAGTCTGGAAGTACCATCTGTCAGTGCTGTGTTGTTTTTGTTCTTGAATTTTTCTAGGAAGAAGGAAATGTGTCTGTAGGTGAGTGTACAGCAGCTGTGGCTTCTGCTGTCAAAGAATGACCATCAACCCAGATGTTAACCAAAGCATTTCCATAATTAAATTTGTGAAGTGTTTCCAGCCTTTAGTAAATGTTGTCTATTGATGGAATTGTGTATTTTTCTCTTCCTCTATCTGCCTGTCTGCAGTTTTTTGTCGTGTGTATATAACAGAACATTCTTATGTCAGCGTAAAAACTAAAGTATCCACTTCAGCTCAGGAGATCTTGAAAATTGTAGCAGAAAAGCTCCAGCATTCACAGGAAGACCTGGCTCTGGTAGCTGTTTCATTCTCTGGAGGTAAATTATTTTCAGCTATCAGTAATTCCCAGTCTGTGTTTCCCCCCCCCCCTTTATCTTATCTGAAAAAGAGGGCTGACATTTTCTACTGCAAAGATAGGCCTGTTCCCCTATGGGTCCACAGCTGGATGACCATAGTTACAATAAGGAGCTGCTTAGCAGAGAGGAGTTTCCATGACAACTGCTAATTCTTTGGTATTGTTGGATAATGCATTTCCACATCAGGACTGAATTGTGAAGGACTTTTCGTGTTCAGAAATGTGTTTTACAGTTTTCCACTACAGATACGTCTTAGAGTTCATAATTTAAATTAACTGTCAGGACATTGTGGTAGGGGCATCTGTAAAAGGGATGGGACCTCCTTTTGGATTGGAAAAAGCAATGGTGTGTTTTAATGTACAGGGGCAGAAAGAAGGAGAAAATTGGACATACTGTGTAAATGTTTTCTGTGGATGTGCAAGTAGTGCTTTTCCCATTTAGAAGACCCTTAGCCTAGAGCCCAATCATCATTTTTAGAAAGGAGTTTAATTCTTACAAAGCCAAAGCTTTTATTACCCACCTCTCTGAAATAAAATTCCATGGCTTACATGCTGCTACTCTTGATCTATGTGATCTGTCTGTCCACAGTGTTTTACAGCAAGATACTTGCGTCTCTGGAAAGCTGTTTTGCTTTGTTGCATCGTAATATTATATGAGGAAAACACAAAATAAATGGTTTAACTGTAAACCTGGTGGAATATATCAAAAGGCTGTTGAGTGAATTTAGAGTATAAATTCAAAGCTTTTGAAGTAGAGAGCATGCCTATCATATATTGGGCTGTTTTTTAACATGAAATCAAACCCATTTTGTAACACTTCTGTTTTGGTGCATGTGATACTGTTTACCAATTTCAAAACATTTAGTGTGCATTCCATCTCTCTCTTAATGAACCCAATATAACTGCACAGACTGCAATTCATGGGGCACTTTCCTACACAAGCCCCACTGCAATGAATAGGACAAGAGCAACTATACCCATTCATTTCAGTGAAGGGTGCACGTGAGCCAGGCCTAGTAGTTTTGTTCCTCTAATCTGTGGTAAAGCATATTTAATAATTCCCATTAAATGGGAATAGTAAGTGATCATATTTGAATGACTTAGAGATAAAGTCCTCGTTTATGTGTGAAATCAATGCATAACAATATTTTTTAACTCAGTATTTGAGATGTTCTCTACATCACTATTTCTCAAAGTTCTCACCGTGAGGCAGGGAGAACTTTGAGTGCTTGCGGGGGCGGGAACAGCGGCGATCCCAGGGATTACTGCCACTGGGGGAAAAATGTCCGAAAAGGGGTCTTCGTACTTACCAGAGTCTCTGGGGGGGGGTGCGGGGGAGGCCTGCGGACCCCTCCACAGGCCTCCCCAAGCTTCAGATCACTGCAAAGCGGCGATTTACAACCCCTTTCGGTTTTCACTAAAACCTGAAGTGGTCATAACTCACCATGGAGGGGGCAGGGAAAGCAGCGGCAGAGGAAGTATTTGGTTCTCCTGGTGGGTCGTGATCCACCAGTTTGAGAACGGCTGCTCTATATCAAAAGTCCTCTGTGAAAGTCCTCTGACGTGTAGTTTTAGTTTGTTTCAAAGGTGCTACAAATTAGCCATTATGGTTTTAAAGCCACTTCTGAAGATGTCTATTACTGCAGGCACCTGTCCTAATTTGATACATTCTTTTGCTTACAATTAATTTTTGCTGCGCACAAAATATATCAAGATGGGAACCTGATCCTTGATGCTGAGATCAGGCCCCAGCTGTTGTGCTGGCGCAGCAGCAGCTTTCAGTTCTATTGAACTAGTTCTTACAGTAAGCTTCTACCCATTGCACGAGTACTGTACAAGTGGCATTTATAGATGCGAGGAATTGTGAGAGAAACCTTATCCACCAAGCACTACTTCGCCAAAACGTGCCATAATGGTGGTTAGAGGCAAGTGAGATGTGCTTAGGTAGCAGTATCCTCTTGTTTCACATAGGATGCTGTAATACCTTGTGACTTTCTAGCTTGTACTGCACTGCCAACAGGTACTACCAATGAAGGGAGGACCAGGTGCATAAGATTAGGCTGATCAACAAGACTCTAGAGAAACTCTTGTTAGATTCAAAATTAGACTGTATAACTATATAACTATAGCTACTGTAGAGAAGGTAGATTTGCTTTAATGTTTAACTGTCAAAATAGGAAGTCAACATGTTTCTTTTTTGTATCTTTATTAAAGAAAAGCATGAATTACAACCAAATGACTTGGCAATCTCCAAATCCCTTGAGTCCTCTGCTCGTATGTTTGTATTCCGGAAAGATCTGACTGATAGTCTGGTAAGGCTGTGTGTTCAGAGTCCTTAAAACTTCTCTCTTAAAAAAAGTCCTTAAAACTAGGTGACTGTTTCTAAAATCATACTGTATAACCAATTTTATTGATTTCCTTGCATAAAGATTGTGATCAGTTTAATTTCTTTCACATAACTTTAGTATAAATATAGGTGTATATGTTCTTTCCTTAGTTTTTTCCTTGTGAAATGCATGTACCTGTACAATGCTGATTTTTTTAATTAGTTGCATAAATATATCCTTCACAACCAGGAAAACCATGTTTAGAAAATATAGCATTAATCATGTTTAAGTCATGCTTCTATTGAAACTTTAGTAGGGCTGCATTCCTTCTACATACGTATCTGAGAGCAAGTCCCTTTTGAACTCCATTGGGCTTATTTCTCAGGAAATAAGGGGGAAGTGGGGGGGGTCCTCAGCAGAACATAGATCGTTTTTTAAAAAGTAAAAAGAACATTGTCTTTTTACTTGCAACACAAAACCTATTGGGGCTTAAATTAAAATCTTAAGCCAAGCTTTCTTGTGGTAATGGTTTTAATATTGTACCTACCTTTTCAGCCAGTTAGTTTTGCTTTCCTTCTTTGTCCCTAATTAATAGTTAAGAGGTGGGGGTTACCTAATGTAATAAGAAAGCAATATTAAGGAACACTCCATAGTATTGACAAGTGTTTCAGTCTTAGAAGCCATAACTTTTTCAAGGTAAGCAGTTTTAGAGAAAATATGTGTAATGAGTTACTAGATTGACAGTGCAATCCACCGTAAATATCCAGGGGTGGCTCCAGGGCTGCCCGCCGGATCCTATCCCCGTTCCACGCCGACTGATCAGCCCAGAGGTCTACTTGGGGAAAGGGGACGTTCGTTCCCTTCCCATGGTGTAGTGCGGCCTGGCCTCCTTGGATTTCCGCCAGCTATTTAGTCCGAGGAGGCTGTGTGGCCCGGGAATGGGACGGGGATATGGTGGCTGCCATCCCTGTCCCCCAGGCCAGCTCAACCAATGCCCCCCCTCCCTCACCGCCTGGACTGCCCCCAATGGGGGATCCCTTACCTTCTCTGGCAGCTGCAGGGACAATCTGGTGCCGGAGTGAGGGTTGCTGACCTCAGCGCAGATGACCCTTCCTCGTGAGTTGTTGCAAATGTGCTTTATGGCACGTTTGCGACGGCTTAGAACGGTGGAGCGCTCACACTGCCACTCGAAAGATGTGCTGGATTGCGCTCTGAGATTGCTATATGGCTGGATTTTCAGTTAAGTATCTTTGTTCAGAAATGATTGCCTTTTTTCCACTGATTTTATTTCATTTTTAGAACCCTTTTGCTGAAAATGAGGAAAGCCAGCAACGATCAGTGAGAATTCTGGGAATTAACACTTGGGACCTTGCTTTGGAATTAACAAACTTTGACTGGAGTCTTTTCAACTTGGTTCATGAGGTAAGAAGGAAGAAGTTTGAACGTACTGACTGTAATCTCTGTTGAATTCTTATGTGTTAGTTTAGGTTAATTTCAACAAAATGTTTGGTGTGGATGCAATAGCTTTTTCAGGGGATTCCTGAAGCATGTAAGATTAATGGATTGGTCCCAGAAAAGGATGAAGTAGGAACCTAGAGTTGTATCCTAAGGAAATTAGTCATGACCATTGAAGTCAATGAAACAAATTAGTTACGACAAAGTCCCATTAATTTCAATGGGACTTAACCATGACTAGCTTTTTTAGAATACAACTCAAGTTTCCCATTTGTAAAAATCTAAGCATGTCTCAAATGTTGCACCAGAATCCACTGTCTGCAATCCTATACATGCTTACCTGGGGTGGGCCCACTGAAATCAATGAGACTGACTTCTGACTAGACATGCCTAAGACTGGGCTGTCAGCAAGTTATTTAAGTAAATATGGAATGTTTTCTGTGGCTTATGGAGAGAATTCTTGTTACCATCCTTAGAAATAGAAATGTACATGTGGTGTTGACGGAGGAAAATAAACAGATTTTATCAATATCTCTAAAGCAAGTTCATTAGTTCTTGGACTGAAACCAAGCAGCAATTACTGGATGCCAATCCAGACTTTGCTTGCATTTTTCATAGCTGTGACCTGAAGAGTTAATTGCTAAAGTTATCACAACATTAGTTGTGATTCTGAACTCTTTCTGAACTGCTTGAGGTTTGTTCATATATTATTAAAAAGAGCTGTCTGACAGAGTACCAGCAGTTATGCGTCAGATCATTAAAATCTGTGTTACATTTTTATAAAAAGCCTAATTACTCTTTAAATGTCTTCCAGCAAGAGCTGATATACTTCACCTTCAGCAGGCAGGGCAGTGGGGAAAACACTGTGAATCTTAGTCTTTTGCTACAAAGATGCAATGAAGTTCAACTCTGGGTGGCCACAGAAATCCTTCTCTGCAACCAACTCTGCAAACGCGTCCAGCTAGTGAAAAAATTCATTAAAATTGCCGCTCAGTAAGTTACAAGCAGTGTGAATGTTGAAACTGGAATCCTCTATTGAACATAGTCAGCCTTTTAACACAGAAAAATAAAAGGAAATGCATTGCTGTGCTATCCAATTTGGTTAGGACATTCTGATGCGCATATAAAATATGTGAGAGAAGAACAGTAATTTATTCTGTCTAAAAATAGGTATGCACTATGTGATTCTATCTTTATTCTTCTAGAATAGTCTGAAAAATCTGTGCTAGTCCTGCCCCAGCTGCATCTCAGCATTTAAAGCTCACATGATTGTTGTAAGATGTAGGTATATATATTTTGTGTGCCTAAAAACTACTAAATGTTCTGTCATCTGAACAAAGATCTTTCATGAAATATATTCTGATAAATTGCACAGAAAACACGGTTTGTTTTGGTGAGCAGCACAGTAATTTCCATTATTATCATCAAATGCTAACTTAGATTGTTTTACATAGAAAGGATGGATTTTGTGTGACTTGCAGATTCCGTTGCTTTTCAGTCACTGGAAAATATTGAAATTGTAGGACATACCTAGATAGGAATAACTCCTTAGATACAGTGCAAAAAAGTTGAAACATCTGTATCTTCAGCCTCTTGGGAAGAGAGATAAGTGAAAGCAGGAATTGAATATTGGAGCTTGAGGAAGGGTCTGCAGTTCAAGGATAGAACACATGCTGTGTATGCACAAGGGCATCTCAATCCCTGGCATCTCCATGTGGGGCTGGGAAAGGCCTCAGAGACCCATTGCAGGTCATTGTTGTAGACAATACTGATAAAGATGTCTTTATATAGTCTTTCCATATTTTCTGAATCCTGAATTGTTCTGGGGCCCTTTCCTGCCTCTCCTCCCAGGCTCACCTTGTTTGTCTCCTCTTCTTTGCTTCTTCTGCTGGCTTTCCAAGGGACTGGGCATCTCTTCACTGGTGACAGGACAGGGCTGGCTCCTCCCCTTTCCATCCTGCAAAGACAGCGGGTCCACCACCTGGGAGCTACTGTCTGCTGGAGAAACCATGGGGGTTGCTCCCAGGGAGGGTCCTAGAGTGTCACACATAGTTAAGAAAATCTAGTCCACCATGCAATTCTTCATTTTAAAAGTAGAACTTTAGGCTGCCATGACTCCTGTGGAAGCCATGAGTCAGATCAGCAGAGCCCCTGAAAGGGAGCCAGCACATTCCCAAATAAGTTTGCCCTTTGATGCTACCACTGACTAGAACACTTTAACATACTTTTTCATCCCAGTAATATACAGTAAGATTGTATATGAACAGGAAATGACACAATTTATTTTTTTTTACTCCATAGTTGCAAAGCCCAAAGAAATCTGAATTCATTCTTTGCCATTGTTATGGGTCTCAACACTGCATCTGTCAGTCGGCTTTCTCAGACATGGGAGGTAATAGGAGTTTTGTGTTGTTGTTGTTCAGATTCAGAAGATGCTTGTTTTGTCGTATTTGTCTTACTCTGGAATTGGAAAAGAAAAAGTCCAGATGCAATTAAGTTGCAGTCGAAGCTCATGTAGAAATTCAAATACCACTCAGTTGTTCTTAAGACAAAAAAGTGCCTTTAAGGATAAAACAAATGAAGTTTTCAAAGACTACTAATTAAACTGTAAGGAGAATTAGTGACAGAATTCTTTAAATTGGTTAGTATGTGGAAACTGGATGACACTGGGTAGATGTCAGGAGCGTCACTAGACGCGCGTCACCCTAGGGTGACCCCCCCAAACACCCCCTCGACGGAACTCACCCTCGGCTCCAAGGCCGTGGAACCGGCCTCGGAGCGTCTGGCCCCGCCGGCGCTCCAGGGCCTTCTGAAGGCCCAATGGCTCAAAACATAAAGTTTTACGTTTTTCGCGCATGCGCAGTACATTTTCTGAGGGCAAAGGGCTGCCCATTTGCCCTCAGAAAAGCACTGCGCATGCGCGAAAAACTTAAAACTTTACGTTTTGAGCCATCGGGCCTTCAGAAGGCCCTGGAGCGCCGGCGGGGCCGGACGCTCCGAGGCTGGCTCCCCGGCCTCGGAACGTCCGGAGGGTGACGCGCGGGTGACCCCTTTGTGCGCGTCATGCGCGCGTCACCCCCTGGCGGTCCGCCCCCCCGCCACACTCCAACGACGCCTGTGGTAGATGTCCCACATGGTGAGGCAGTCATCTGAACTTGCTTGCCCTGTGTAAGAGTCCCTAAAGCACTCATTGTCTCCACTGCACTCCTTATCTATTTCAAAGCTGATGAAAAAAAATGTCCCCTGGTTACCTGTAGGATGAACTATACTTTATCACGTATTATATCCTTAGTGTCTATACCATGCAGAAAACCAATCTTCCAAAACTATTCTTCCATAGGGCAACTCTGCTTACCGTATTTATCGGCATATAATACGCACCGGCGTATAAGACGCACCTTCCTTTTGGCCCTGGGTTTCAAGAAAAAAAGATTTAAAGCATTTTTGGGCCACTTGGCCACTTACTGCTTGGCTGCTTAATTAGCTAATTTACATAAATTGCACAAAAATACTAGGATCTCTTTTAAAACACACAGCAATAAGACACATGAACAAAATGCACCAGAACATAAATCCCAAGTACAAAAAAAACCCCAGACTCAACTCTTTCCCCACCCCACCCCACCCATGCAGTTTCCAAAGTAAAAAACATAAAAGTACAAAAAACCAGACTCAACTCTTTTTCCCCCACCCCACCACTGCAGTTTCCACAGTAAAAAACATAAAAGTACAAAAAAAACCCAGACTCAACTCTTATCACCTTACCACCCCCAGACTCAACTCTTACCAACTCTTAAACAACATAAATTCCAAATACAAAAACCCCAGACTCAACTCTTTTCTCCCACCCCACCTATGCAGTTTCCAAAGCCTCCCAGCTAGGCCCACTTCAGAAGCTTACCCATGCTGCATTCATTCAGCATCTGGAAGAGCAGGCCCTCGGCAGCTCAGCTGAACTGAACACAGCACCCTCTGCTGGCTGCTGAGAAGCTCAACTCATGCACGTGCATAAATTAAACCCGACAAACAGCTGTAGATCGGATAGATTAGTCAGGGAAGAAAGCACAAGGGAGCTCTCCGGCTCAGGAAAAAACCGGTAAGCCCAAAAATGCTTTAAAACAGGTGGGGGGGGAGGGATTTTTTTAGTATTGGCGTATAAAACGCACCCTACTATTTTGGGTCACAAATTTAGACAAAAAAGTGCGTTTTATACGCCAATAAATACGGTATATCATAGTAAACATACTGTGAAAGCTTCACGGGAGCCTGTTTTGTTTGAGAGATGGATGTTCTGGTTTCTCTTCAGATCGTATAGAATGTAAACCTTTTACCAAAGATGTCCATGGAACGAAAGATTTAGGTGGTTCTCTTTTGAGGTTCTGTTTTAGTGTGGACCAGAAGAAAAAAGTTTGAGAAAAGGAAATTAGACTCACTAATTTGACTCAGTCTGAAAGGGCTGAGAGATTACTTAAACTGCATTTCTGTTCTTGAATGAAAAATACCATTGTGTGTTGCTGTATCCATCTGCAGCCGTTATTTAATTGCTGTGGGGGTTCCAGACACTTTGCCCAAGGTAGTATTTCTGTTTGCAGGGATATTGCATTCCCCAGCACTCAAGCCTTAATATTTTGTTGTTGGGGAAAAAATGCCATGTTTTCTAGAGCTAACAAGTCTCTCGTGATGTGGAATATAGTTGCATCAGTATAATAGTCACACAGTGTCTAGTGCCTGTTGCATCTTGTGACAAAAATAGTTGTTGTTATGCTTAAAAAGTGGTGAACATCAGGAAGGTTACTATATCCTTTCAGCAATGCCCCACTGAGGACTGTTCCACTTTTAAAATTTAGCAACACTAGTTTGTATATTCTCCCACTTGAACATGGAAAGCATATTATTTCCATAATAATAAATTTTCTTATGCAAATTTTCTTCTTCCTTGCAGCATAGTTATTCCCCTCCACTCTAAGAATATTGCGATTCCAGTAGAGTACTGGGGCTAGCACTGGTATTGTGATTTAAAAACACTTTTTTAAAATTTAATCACTGGGAAAGGTCTTGAGACAAATGAGGCAGGCAGAGATGTTGGTGAAGAAAGTGAACACAGATGTTAGGAAGCAATGATCATAAAATAATTATGAATGGAGGAATCTCAAACGGAAACTGGCTTGCATCACTCTTAAACATTATTCATAATGGGAAATTCTAGTACTGAGGAAAGAAAGGCACTGCGAGAAGAAGTGATCTCTTGATTATTATTTTTTAGGCATGCCAAGTATGAGATGGTCACTAAAGAAATATTAAATATTTCTGCACACTTGATTCCTCCCCCAATCCCATTTTATTTATTTTTCTGTGTCACAGAGAATCCCTGGAAAGTTCAAGAAGCTCTTCACTGAACTTGAAAGTTTGACAGTAAGTACAATACTCTCCATGCAAAAGAGTTTGGTTTCCCTGGCTATATCGTTTAATGGAAACATCATTATCGAAAGCTGGGCTTGTTATCCCTGAGTGTTTGACTTCCAACAGACTTTACGTGTCTCAGAGGGTGTGGTAGTTCAAAAAGGGAATGAATGTACTGTACCTTGCGTATGCAAGTCTACTTGGACGTAAGTCACTGTCTTCATTGGAGCTTGATCCTAAGTGCATAATATTGCAGCCTTAATGAGTCCTTTTGCTTTAGGAATCCTTTTTCTGCCTCATTTTTCAAGGAAACCTCTTATTATCTAAATCATGTTGAGCTTGTGGGCGTATAATGGATTTCAAATTGTCCTTTTAAAAAGCATATTGATTTTCTTCTTTCCTTTCATTGCAATCAAATTGTTTTGGCAGGACCCTTCCTTGAATCACAAAGCCTATAGGAATGTATTCAAGAAAATGAAGTCTCCAAAAATTCCCTTCATGCCTTTGCTACTGAAAGGTAACAGTAAATCCTGTGTGGACCTTTGTTCGTGTTAGTTACCAAAACCAGAATGTGACATTTGCTTAATTATAGTAGTATTTAACATGTATTGTGCATCAGCAATATGTCTACATTGCAAATGGTTATAAAGTGCATGTTTATAAGAGGGATTAAAAGGAAAAGTGTGTTTGCTGACAAATGAGTAGCAAGGAAGGAGAGTCATGAGACCATGGAGTTGCAGACAAGATGAGGCCCCTAGGAAGCCTTTCTGAAGACAAGATTCTAGAGCTGGGAGTTAGAAGTATCTAGTTTGATCAAAAGCTGTATGTTGTCCCTAATAAAGAAGTTCTTATTTTAAAATTTAATTAACAAAACAAATACCTTTCAAACGTTACATTTGTAAAATATTGATTGTAATGCCTCCACCCCCCCAGCCCTCAGATTGGGAGTGGAGGGGTTGCTTGTCACCTGTGCGCCTCCTTGTCTCAGATTAACTACATTAAGTCCCTAACTTACATCCTGGTTTTGTTCTGGACGTTTGTTCGGAAATCCGAACTGACGTAAGGTGGAACAGTGCTATCACACCTGCGCAAAGGCACAAGGCTGGGCAGAATGAGTCTGTGAAAAAGCACCACCACAACTGTCTGTAAGGTGGGATGCCCATTACTCAGGAACCCAGTGTATATTACTGGCTGTAGCTTTACGGGCTTCCAGCCCTCAGTCACTCTTTCTTCCCCTCATCCATCTGCAATCTAAATAAGGGCAACTAGTCACACATACACAGGACAGGTTGCAACCCCCCCCCAATAAGACTTGGTCCCAGGTGTCAGCTGTGCCACTGTTGCTGAGGAGCAGGGCAGCATCCTGGTCACCACTCTGCAGCCCCTTTATCATGGAGGAATCACTCTTGTGATCTTCTTTCATGCAATGGAGTTGTTGCAGGAGCCATGAGGTGACCCAATTACATTGATTCCATAGCCATGTTTCGTAGCCATGAGGTGACCCCACTACATTGATTTTAAAACAAAATAAAGTGTTCCCATTTATCTCCTAGCTTTACAATTCCTAGCAAAATAAGCATTCTTTGTTTCATATATTTGTGTATTTCATAGTATATTGCCCAATAAACAAGGTGTCATTATTAAGCATATCATGAATAGTAAACAGTCTACGGTTGATCCTGTATTGTCAGCCTGCCTTTATTTTGACACGTTCTGTGGTCTTTATCTCTTCTAATGGCCATGGGATTTTACTATGCTTTCTTCTTGTCCCTCTGATCTGCTGTTGTACCCTGTGGTCTTTCTAATTCTGATGCAATCCCCTTATGAAGGGGGATGCTCATTATAAACAATAGCTCAGATATTGACTAGTAATGTTAATACATAATTCCCAGCAAGATGTCTTCCTCTGTTTTGTGCTAGTGATCTTGTAGTCCCTGCAGGATGTGTGTGTAATGGATCTAGTTCACACTTGGGTGCATCTTTAACGGTACATGCTACAGTGTCAATATTACTGCTGAGCGCTCCACTTCTCCCAATAGCTCTGTCTAACTATATGACTGACAATTACTCTTTGTTTCCACCTTCCCTAACCTTCTTTGGAAGACTATAGAGTCATATGATGAGTCAGCATCCACTGCCATAGCTGTCTTTTCTTTTTTTGTAGGCAAGGGATTAAAGCCCCTTGATATGTAATCATAAGAAAGACAAAACCCTTGACATAATATGATTAATTCATCATGTTTTGAAAGAGATAAAACATTACAATAAAGAACTTGGATAAAAAGTAAACTTCAAAGAAGCTTAGTTTTAGGACACAGCCAATAAAAAGGCATTGCTATACTACACCTCCCTTTCCCTATGTCTTGTGCAAGAAGCTTACACCCTGGCATACCTGAGGTGCTGTCCTGCAACAATTCCAATAGTTTCCAGTTGGAATAGGGCTCCAAGGGCATACTTCATGTATGCTGGGGGTTGCTGTGATTTAAGAGCTCCAGGACAATATCAGCATAGGCTCCCACAATCCTTTGTGGCTCGTATCAGTTGTATGAATCATGTCCAGTTATGGTAGGCCTAAATTTTTCACATATGACCTGGGTGGCATGGCAGACTAATCGCAGGGAAAGTCTCAGTGCTAGCAATCCTAGGAAAGTGTGATGCTGGAGAGGGTATTTTGTACAGGATTGGCTTTATCCACGTGATGATGATGTACAAATGTAAGAGATCCTGCCTTGCAAAAATGGTTTTCAGCAGTGTAACCTACAGAATGTGTGTGAAGTAGCCCTGAACACGGAGTACTGCTAGCAATTTCTAGTTTCTCCTTGTAATGAATAAATTAATACGTTTATACCCCACCTTTCCTACAGGAAGTTCAAGTAAGCATACATAGGATTCCCAGGAAGCATCCAAGCACTGCTGTAAGCATCATGTGTCTGGGTCTTGCACACGCGCACGTGCACATGCAAACTCCCTCCCTCTAATGCACAAAAATTGCTGGATTATGGAAGTAAGACACCGATAGATGTTCTGTCTAACATGGATAGAAAGATCAGCAGAACAAAAAACATAATTGTTCCATTTGTTGTTTGCCATGTTTGGCCTGATCCTCAGCTCAATCTCCCTGAGTGGGCTCAGCAACGTCTATTTGCTATGGATTAGTAGTGCAGGTGTTTAAAGGAATAGTAGTACAGGTGTTTAAAGGAAATTTAAAGTAGCCTCCTTTTTAAACAGGGGGAAAAGTACCTTGAAAACAATATCCCCTTTAATGTAATTGAATTTCAACACCAAGCCTGTTGTTTCACACACATTGCTTTTGAAAATCTGGCTGATTTCTCAAATATTTAATAAAACACAGTTTGGCTTGTACAATGTAGCTCAGATGCAATTTTCTGCTCCACTGAATTTATCTAGACTCATAGTTGCTGGCAGCAAAGCAAATTTCTTTTCTTCTTTTATTCTTTTCCTCCCCTCCTCAGTCTTCATAAGGTTTCCACTGCAGTCTTCAGACTTTTCAGTCTTCAGGAAAAAGCCTTCTTTATTAGCATTGACAGTAACAATTTCACCTTCTTCATTTTGTTCTCATGATGGGCAGGCGGAGCATTGTGGTAAGAGTGCATAGTGTCTAATGCTGCACCTGGTTCCAAGCATGGAGGCTGGAGGAAACATGGCAGCAGTATGGAAAGAGGGGAGAAGTGAGCTGCAGTCTGCATACCCATTTGGCAGGGACTAGTCCCAAAGAGTTTGTGAAAGCAAAAGCTTTCTAGGAGCAAATTTGCAGTCCTATGTACTGTGACAGTGCTGTCTGTCTTGCAGTCCTAAGACCGTGCTGCTGTTTATACTAGCAGCAAATAATGTTAAAGAAAAAGGACAAGAAAGGTAGCCAATTGACGTGGTACATTATTGTGGTTAACTTGGATGTGTAAGACTGCCTCTTACCAGTACCAGCCTTGTCCACAAATAGACTTTCAGTTTTTCACCGTAACACTGAATCAGGAGCATGGGCAGTGATCCTAGAGAAATGTGTTCTTGGGGTGCTGCTCAATTATTAGAGGTAGAGAAGGAGATGGCACTTGATGACAAGGCTACTGCAGCTTCCACACTTCTCTTCCACTTTAGGGTTGCCAACTTTCTGGTTTTGCCCATGCTGATGTCTACCATGGAAGAGCCAAAGCTTGCCCAATTACATTTTAGCTTCTTCCAATATTGATTCAAAAGCGACAGTGCCATGCCAGGGAGGAAGTAACCTTGCTTAGGAGGCAGCGTTGCAATCCTGTTTCCTTCCCTGCTTAAGAGAGGTGTATGCTTCAGTGTTGGAGAGTGGAAAAGCCCATCTTTTAAAGAACTGAAAATAACTGGACTGAAAAAGGTGGAGGTTTATGAATCATGAATGTCTAGTTGCTGTAGCAAAAGATGTAATAAGAACTATGTTAAGCACTTTGATTTTTTTCATCGAAGAGCAAAAGTGCAGAAAAACGTAGATATTCATAATTTACCTTTTATTAGTATCATGTTATACCACTGTGTATGAAAATAGGAAAAAATACTGTGAAAATGTCTTTCTTTTTTTAGATGTAACATTTATACATGAAGGAAATAAAACTTTCTTGGATAACCTGGTTAACTTTGAAAAGCTGGTATGTAACATTTCTCATTAAATTTGGTATTATGAAAAAACCTTCCTTCCTTCCTTCCTTCCTTCCTTCCTTCCTTCCTTCCTTCCTTCCTTCCTTCCTTCCTTCCTTCCTCTAATACTCTTATTACATTCTTGTATGATCATTCTAGAATGTCTTTAGAATCAACTGTGCTGTTTGTTCCTCCTATTATTTGGCTCTCCAATACCAATAGGTAGGCTTACCAGATCTCCAACCGGGAAAGAGTGCTAGACCTTTAGGAGAAGGAATGTGGGCAGGTGTAGCTTGTTAAACCTTAGAGCAGGGGTCCCCAACCACCGGGCCGCAGCCTGTTGGGAACCAGGCCCCGGGCCGAGCCTCCACAGGGAGCCGCAGGAGGCAGTAGCGTTGGGGTTGGGGCGTATTTGCCCTCGCGATGCGTCGCCTCCACTTCGTCTGTCTTTTCAGGCTGTCTTTTCAGCCCTCCTGCCCTCCCTGGAGCCTGAACGGCTCCAAAATGGTAACGAAACCAGCGGAGGGGTGATTGGAGCCACGCTGGGCGCACGCAGCTGATATCGCGCCCGGGTCACATGGGGGCGTGGCATCTGCGGTCCCCCCGGTCCATGAGAAGAAATTCCGGGCGGATACCGGTACCCTGACGACGGAAAGGTTGGGGGCCGCTACCTTAGAGCACAATCCTAGGCATGTCTACTCAGAAGCAAGCACCATTGTGTTCAGTAGGGCTTGCTTCTGAGTAGACATGCCTAGGATTATGTTCTAACAAGCTACACCTGCCCACATTCCTTCTCCTAAAGGTCTAGCACTCTGTCCAGGTTGGAGATCTGGTAAGCCTACCAATAGGATAATTATCTGTAAGTAGTCAAGAAGAATTAGCTAGTGGCCATTCTACTGTCTTTGTTTCAAATATTTGACATGAAATTAGAGTCCAGTGAAAAATCTGCATAAAAATAAATCAGAATATAGTATACAATCAAATGTGTTCTTTATCTGTCATTAAATGTGATAGTCTTTCCTGAAATGTTTTGGTAACCTGTCTATATACATTGAATTACAATTCATATGTACAGTACTTCCATGATTGTTTTTGGGGATGTATTATTTTGTTCCACCAGCCATTGAATCTCCAATTTGATGTGGAAGACAGATGCAGGGAAGAGAGGTGTTTAACCAGCATTCCACAATGGTTGGTTGACTCTCTTTGCCAACCCACAATTGTGGTTGCCGCTAAGGCAGTCCCTCTTCCTGCCCTCCCAGTACTTCAGAGCAGGAGACGAGAGTGAAAAGAGGTTGTTAGGTACCTGAGCTGAGTGCCATCAATGACACACGCATACCCATGCCTTTCTCTGGAGCCAGAGTGGAAAGTATGTGCTCAGCAGAGGCTCACCATATACAAAGGGGGACAAAGTGCCTATACTTTTAACCAACTATAGAAGAAGGAATTTGGGCAGGTGCAGCTCATCATGGAAGGGTGCAAAAAGCTGCACCTGCCCAAATTCCTTCTTCTATAGTTGGTTAAACCATTCTTCTCCTCCTTCACTACCTTGAAGACAGGCTGGGCACTATCATTCCATAGGTCTTTTCCTTGTAGGTGCCAATCTATTAGATGGTTAGGAGGCTTAATAAAATTGTGGCCACTATGATACCTCATCATTCATCTCACTCTGTCTATAAATAGCTGGATTTCAGCCTCTGCAGAGAGATTTATAGGGTTCCATTATTAGAAAGATCAGGGATTATGAAACTAACAATGAAATATTTTAATACAATAATTATGATTAATTAGAAGGGCAGAACATAAAGGCACTTTGGGAAGTTGTAAGGCGCATCAGAGTGGGAAGTTGTAAGGCGCATCAGAGTGGTTTAATTCCACATGGATTAAGCCTGAAATAACAAAAAAGAGGTATGGCACAGGTTACTGTGCATCATGCATCAAATTTGCCTCTTGTTCAGAAAGTCAAACTTTTCAAAATAGGTCACAGAACCTAGATGAAAAACAAGGTAGAGTTTATAGGTTTAGATTTTTCACCCTAAAAACAGCAAGAAGATGTGTTGTAGCTGTCAAAAGGAAGATTTACCGGAATATTGAATATGGTGCCTTGGCTGCTTCATTAGATTTTGTGTTTCAGTTTGAGAAAAATATTGTTAATAAAAGATATGATCAAATTTCATGATAAATGTAAGGCACATATTTAAAGAAGAAACAGCATTTGCACAATCAGGGGAATTGACATTTCTACAGAGATATCAGCTATTTAGTTCAACAGCATTTTTTTAAACTCATGTGACTACTGAGGGATGATCTATATTGCATTATACAAAGCAAAACATATTCTAACTTGGGGAGCTAATCCATTTTTCTTCTTTCCAAGCTTGTCAGGCAGCTTGTACTTTTTTTTCCTGTATGATGCCATGTAGCCATGGCTAATTACAGACAGGTTGCTTCAAATTAGTTACCATACACAGTTAAATTATTTTGGTCCCATTGATTGTATCCTCTGCTTAGATTGCAACTGTGATCAAATAATAATTGCAGAAAAACACTATAGACCAAACCCTCAGCTGGAATAAATCAATGTAGCTTCATGGATCTATGCCAGTTCAAATCAGTCTGAGATCTGAACATACATGTGAAATGAAATTGGAAAGGTTTTCCCCTCTCTCTAATCGGTGCAGCCATCTGTGACCTATATTGCCTAAGAAAAGAACAGCATAGGAAGAAAATCTTTTTTAAATAAGCAGCTATTCATTCTAAATTATTACCATTCCTAAGGCATAGTGGATACAATGTTTTCTCTCTCAGAATTCTCTGGCTGCTGATGTCATATAGGCTGTTTGCTAGTTAGAAGCTCCATTCATTGAAATGGCAGTTTCCCTAATGAAAAACGTGGAGCCCAGATTGCTGGTTGGTTTAGCAAATAAAACGTAAACCAAGTGGGACCTGTAATAAAACAATGCAGTCCTTAGGAGGAACGCTTCGGTTCAAGGTTCCAACTGGTCTTGTCTTGTCACTCTTTAGCTGGCGTAGAACCAACCAGCCCCGTTTCAGCAGAAAGGGCCTGGGAGGGAGAATAGGATATGGCATGCCATGGCATCGCCAATCTCTCCCCCCCCCCCGGGCCCAATCTGCCCGCCCTCCCCTGTCCTGTTACGCCCCACCCCCAGCCCCCATACCCCCTTTCAATGGACATACAGGGATAGCAAATAAGCAAAAGGCTGAATGGTGGCATGCTGTGATGTTAGCGCACATGCAGACACTTGGTATCCTGGTTTGGATGCAACACTTGGCATTTTGAATTCTGCTCGAGTAAGGTTTTTTATGAATACCCAACGTTACGTGTAAATCATGCCTTTCTGTGTGGGTAAATATATATGTACCTACACATACCCACATGTATACAAGATGTATAACATATCTTGTAAGAAGTAACCCTATGAACGGATATAGTTGAATTGGAAAAGGTGCAGAAAAGAGCGACCAGAATGATTCGTGGGCTGGAGCACCTCCCTTATGAGGAAAGGCTACAGTGTTTGGGGCTTTTCAGCCTTGGAAAAAAGGCGCCTGAGGGGGGACATGATTGAGACTTATAAAATTATGCATGGGATGGAGAGAGTGAATAGAGGGAAATTCTTCTCCCTCTCGCACAACACCAGAACCAGGGGACATGCACTAAAATTGAGTGGAGGGAGAGTTAGAACGGATAAAAGAAAATATTTCTTTACCCAGCGTGTAATTCATCTGTGGAAGTCCTTGCCACAGGATGTGGTGATGGCACCTGGCCTAGATGCCTTTAAAAGGGGTTTGGACAGATTCATGGAGGAAAAGACCATCACAGGTTACAAGCCATAAGCAACCTCCTGGTTTTAGAAGTGGGTTTTCTCTGTGCCAGGTGCAGGGGAGTGGCAGCAGGAAACAAATTATCTTGTTGGCTGTGTGCTCCCTGAGGCATCTGGTGGGGCCACTGTGTGATACAGGAAGCTGGACTAGATGGGCCTTTGGCCTAATCCAGCAGGGCTCTTCTTATGTTCTTATGTTCTTATGAACTGAGGCCTGTGAGATGGTCTGGCAAAAACTGAAGATAAAATTTCCAACTCCATAATAAAGACAATATTGCTATTCCTACAGCAAAAATCTTGAAGGCCTTCAGAGAACCATAGAGTGTAATTATTCTGAGCAACCACAGTCAGATTTTTAGCAGTGTCTTAAGCCCCTGTTTCATCTTTCCTTTTTAGGTCTCCTCTTTATTTCTGCATCTTTCCCATGATAGTAAAGGCCAGCAAGTATGAAAAGAATATTAGATCAAAATCTGGCACAAAACCAATTCCAGCTTTTCTCTAATGTGTACTCCTATCATAAAGGTTCTTAGTGTTAAGACTAGGAGCTACGAAGCAGTATAAGAGAATTTTCCTGCTACAGTTACTGCCACTTTTTAGCATACTTGGAAGGCATGTTAGAAAATTTTTATTCTAATGTGGCCCCATAGAACATTGACAGCTGCCTCATAAATCAGACATGTTAGTTTTATTCAGACATGGCTAAGCTGCCAGCTCTTACTAGAGAAGGAGACTTGTCACTTTTTCTGTTTAGCTTCCTTCTCATGATTTGTGTAATCCATTATAGTCAAAGTGGAAGGCAAGAAGCTGAGTATTGCAGTCATGGGTACCATGTCGGTCTGTGTGCATACACGTTGCCAGCTTCTGTTATATTGATTGATTACTCTGAAGTGTGATAGCTACAACCAGTGCTCTACAGATGCATGCTAAAAAAGAAAAAAAAAAGTCCTGCAGCAGATGCAAAACTTCTGTATCCAAAATGGTTAAATTCTGCAGCCTATAGAAAATTCATAGCTAAAGCAAACTGGCAAATATTTATTTGGTATAAAGTATTCTGTTTTTGCTATTCCTGAGTAGAGGTAAAAAGCTACACGCAGCTCTGATGTTTCAGCTGCTAACTGCTGAATATCCTGTTTCATCTTTGACTTCTCAAGTTTCCCCAGGCATTTGTTCGTGTTCGTCTCTAACATCATGACTTTTAAAAGAAAATGAAAGAACCAACTTTATCCTTACACCCCCCAATGAAGACACGAGACAAGTCACTTCTTGGAGAGATGGTCACTTTATTTATTATTTACAGTAAAAACCTGCAGAGGCAAACGTTGGGGGTAAACTACCCCCCCCAAGGCGTGCGGGCACTGATCAGGGGAAATGGGCCTAGCCATCTTCCTCCCCCTGCTTGTTTTGGTGTCAAACACCCCGGCTCCAGCCCCCCCCCCCGGACACAGCCCGGGGGAGCCTATCACAGCCAACCCAGAAGGGCTGAGACAGCAGAGCAGGTTTGAGACCCTTACTAGCCAAGCCATTGATGGGCCTCCCCTGCTCCAGCCCAGGAAGCTTGCCACCCTGCCTCACCGACCCACGCAAGCGTCGTTAATGAGTGGTCGTGGCTCACTTCCTGACCTTGCTGAGCTCAAGGTGCACACCCATCCCGGTCAATCCTTACCTACCCTTACCCGCACACCACCTGCCACAGTGGGCGACCAGCCTAGCGCTTGATTGCCCAGCCCCACCAGATCAAAGCATTAAGTAAAGCGTATTACCCAAATCTTTGATGATTAAGTAAAGCACTCTGCAGGTCTTGCAAGAAAAACTCCGTACCCAGATCAGAGAGGTGCACACCATCCCCCTGGAACAGCTCCACCGCATCATACCTGATGCGGGGGTGTGCCGCGATCATTCCGCCGTTCCGCATTAACCGCCCCAGGTAGGCTACCTTCCTCCTAGCGATATTGATGGCTCTGGGATGAACAGCCCCCCCCTCCGTACCCCACGGGGGTACATGTGGGACCACAGGAACCGAATCCCTGGTACCCATTGGGCAATGATGGCTAAATCCTGGCGAATCTGGATCCAGAGGGACAGTGAGGTCCTCTGGCACAGATTGTTTTCCCCCAAATGCAGAATTAACAGCTGGGGCGGAGGATGGTTAAACAGGAACTCGTGCACCATGGGTAGGAGCTGGCCGCTGCGCATACCCCGTCGGGCAGCCCAATTCACGGTGGCGAAACTGCTGAGCCTTAGTTGGTCACCATAACCGGAGGCAGCCGCCTTCTTCCTGGCCCAGAAGAGGATAGAGTGCCCGCATATAAGGACCCGCACTGGCGCAGGGCAGTAATATTTTGAAAAGAGAAAGCATACGGAAGTTACGCACGGAACCTACCCCATTGTCACGGAACAAAGGGCCCCGTGGGCCACCACAACAATGCCCGCAGGCCACAGCCATCCCCCCCTCTCTGGGCTTCGCACCCCTCACTGAGCACCCAGGCCCTCCGGCTGGGGGGAGGACCGTGCCCTGGTCGAAGAGGGCCACACTGCCCTGCCACTACTTACGAATGTAGCCCCGAAAGGCTCCAGAACGCCAGCGACCGATTCCTCGAATCGCCTCGGCAGACAGTCCAAGAGTCGCAGCCGCGGAGGCCGTGCCAATCCTAAAGGAATGAAGCCTGAACTCGCTCTGGGCCAGACCCAGCAGCGACAGGCCTCGATGAAACATGGCCCTGAATTGATACAGAGTCAGGGGGGTTAGGTCGGTGTGCTGAAACAGCCAGCCAGGCCCCTTGCCCCCGACCCCTAAGAACAGCTCCAAGGCTGCAACTGGGCATATGACTAGACCATGGACCCTTCTCAGACAGACGGTCAGCCCCTTCCCTCACTGGTCCGTCTTAGACTTATGAAGGGAAATCCTGGCGCCGTCCGAAGTCAGCATCAGGTCTTCCACCCTCAGGGCTCTGCCTGAGAGGTCGTGCCTGGAGCCAACCAACACCTCACTGGGCCGAAAAAGCCCCGAAGAACAAAACGTATGCAGCAGCTCGGAACAGAGCCGTCTCATACGCCGAGTCACAACATGAGGTGAAAACCTGCCCCAGGCCCCCCAGAATAGCGGGAGTGACCGGCCGCCTCCAGTCTGGGGTGGCTGGAGTCGCCCTGCGCAGGCCCTCTAAGGTCTTGCGCACCCTGATGGCAGCGCAGGGGCTTTCACACAACTCTTACGTTCGCCACACCTGGTGCACCTCAGCAACCTGAAGCCAGAACTGACGTGCCGTGATGATGTCATCACACCACATTACTTCCAGGTCGCAGAGCTCTGCGACCCAGAAGTATTCGTTCTGCTCCAAGCGAGTCTGCTTGGAGCGGAGTGAAGACACCCCCTTGGCTGCCTTCAGCCCTGTCTGGCAGCTCCGCCTGTGAGCTGAAGGTGCGAGTCAGAAGCAACTCACTGGCTTCAGCTTGCAGGCAGAACCGCTGAACAAAGCTGAAGGCAGCCAAGGGGGTGTCACCCTTCACTTCAGCTTTTTTGCGGCTCCGCCTGTGAGTCAGAGCTGTGTGAGTCGCTTCCGTCTTGCGCCTTTGGCTCAAAGGGTGCAGGCAGGCCGTGCGGCACCCCTACCCAGTGCACGTCACTCAGTGTGGGCCACACTCCCTGCACTGGTAACAGTCCCCCCTAAATTTCACACTTCTGTTGTACAGTCAGCTTCTGATTTGATTCTGAGGCTCATACCACCCAAGTGCGCTTAGCAATGCCCCCCTTAATGATGGGGTTTGGGAACGCATTCCCGTCATTAAGGGGGAGACACCTGTACTTGCCACACTAGCCAGAACTAATCATTGGTCCCTGTGGTTATACTCACAATAATACTTCGGTCCAAAGAAAGAGAGACATGCTTCTTGTACTGTGATTACCTTCGCAATTCACATGGTTGTCCTGTCTTTCTGTGATGTGCTAAGCTTTCTGTGATGTGCTAAGCAGCCATGGGTTAATGCTTGAAAGCATTACGATACTCTTCTCTTGTGCCTATTTCCCCCCCCCCCCAAAAAAACCCCTAAAACGGGGATTATGTCTTGTCACCTGTGGCTGGCCCGGAAAGGTGATGTGCCCTCTTCTTGTACTGCTACTAGAATTTAAACAATATATTCTTCTAATACTTTCTATTAACTGGCTCAATAATACTTTGAATGTTTTATCCTCACAGCACATGATTGCAGATGCGGTCCGATCATTAAGACATTGCAGGCATAACCAGTTTGGTGAGTAGACTTGATTTATACTTATGATTTCTCTCTCTAGCCAAACTTGTGAGCAAGTATGAAAAACATCCTTCCGGGCAGGTCTCTTTGACCACTCTTATGACTGCAATGTTATATTTTTAACAAAAACAGCAGGCTTGTGGTTCTTTAAAGCACTTTAAGCTCATTTAGGTTGCAATTCCTGTACACTCTTTCTTAGGAGTAAACCCCATTGGAACACAATGAAACTTATTTCTGAGTAGATGTGCCTAGGATTGTGCTGTTATTACAGCATAAGCTTTCATGGACAATAGCATCCATGCACTCAAATGTGCAAAGTAAATGTAAACAGTATGGCCAAAAAGCCATGATGAAATGCAAGAGATTCAGTAGGTTTATGACATGCACATATTTTTACCAGTTTGGGATTAACTGGAGATTATTTCTGCATTGTTAGAATGTTTAAGATGTGTACCTGGAAAAGGTCCCCAAATGTAAAAACACTGATATTTGGTTCACCATTAAGGCTGAGTACTAGTTAATGGGCCTCGTCTATGCATATAGCAGAATTACATCGCATCTGGAGATAGTAGAATGTATTCTACCATTTTAAAATTGCAGGTGAGGTGATAGCAGGTGAATGCTCCCCAGGTGGGAAAAAAATCCCCTCCCTGCAAGTGAAAAACTAGCATATGGAGGGAGGGGAGTTCTAACCTTGTGTTTAGTTTCTGCTTCTTTACATAGTGATATTTTTCAAATATGAACCTCCACCTGCAGCTTAAATTGGTACAATTCATTCTACCACCATTGTACTACAGTAGGCCCTTGGTATCTGTGGGGGTTCCATTACCCACGAATAATCAAATTTGCAGTGGGCGGGGGCGGCGCCACAACACCTCATTTTTAAGCTTCACTGGGGTCTTCCAGACACTTTCCGCCTCCTGCATGCCTTCCAAAGCCTCCAAACTGCTGCAAACGGGGGGGGGGGGGGGCGGAAGCGACCGGAAGCTACTTCCGGTTCACATCACAACCAGAATTTTTTTTTCCTGTTTGCAGCAGTTTGGAGGCTTTGAGAGGTGAGCAGGAAGCAGCCGGCAGACCCCAGTGAAGCTTAAGATATTGTGGTGCCGCCCCCGCCTCCTGTGTGACTCCCTCTTCTGCAGTGCCATCCATGGATATTCAAATCCATGGATGGCTAATCTGCAGATGAGGAGGGCCCACTGTACTTCACTTTTTTTACCTCGTTCCACTATTTGTGTAGATCAGACAACATGCAACTGGTTTAAAGTTAACTTTTCTCCTTCCTCAGTCATGTGGAAGTCATTTGAGGAGAGTAGAAATGCCAAGCCAGTAACTGCAGACCCAGAAGTGGTTTGGGTCTTGAAAAGTCACCATCCCAAGCCGTATGTGCTTAGAAGTCAAATTAGCTGGCAATAAAAGCTGTATAGTTCTGGAGTGTCTCCGTTTTATGGTTCATTGCACTTTGGGCATGAGTTCAGGAAAAAAGAGCAAAGCTTCAAAATAACTAATCTATTCTTTGTTTTTCTCTTCTCACAACATTAGGAAGTGAAGTGCTCCCAAAGGAGCATCAGGAACTGAAGCCCTACGTCCATCACTTGCACATCATCGATAACCAGCAGATGTTGTTTGAGCTTTCTCACAGGATAGAGCCCCGTGTGTGAGCTTGCGGGGATTCACATAACTGCCTCACTTTGAATTAAGTGGATGTTTATGTCAAGCATGTTGCTTCCCTAGGAGAGAGATGTTTACTGAGTTTTATCAGTAGTTGATACCACAACATCGACAAAGATCTCACACAAAGCAAGAAGTAGGGCTGTTTGCAGCAGCCTTCCAGGTGGAGAGAAATGTCAGTTTCATTCAACTGCAGGGTGGGGAATTGAAGAACAGCGTCTCCACATTCAAAAACTTGGTTTCCTTGAAAAATAGTGTTGGTCCAGAGCAGCTTTCAATCCAGATTCTGTCAGTGTTACGTTGAAAGAAAACATTGCATCATTCCATGAAGGAACTTCTTAGCAAGCAGCAACATGTGAGAAAGGCATTCACTATTCGCCACGCAGGGATGTACCTCACTAATCGTTATGCTGCCAAAGTATTGACTATTGCCAAAAAAGAGGAGAGAGACAGTACTTAGCAATCTTAGTTTCCCTGGGGCGTGTAGCAACCACTGCAAAACTGAAGCACATCATACAGATAGAATTAAAACAAATTGTAAAATTATACACGCCAATACTTTATTTTACCATCACTTCCACTTCAGAATGTGACTCATGGCATAAAGCAAAAGTTTGCATTGATATAATATGTGGTAAAAAGTGCAGTGTATCTATGCTGAATTGATTCGTAGAGAACATGGCACTTTCAGTGTTTGGGGGGGGGTTTCTAATTAATACTGCTTAAATTTTAGAACCATCTTGTCGTTTTGCTCCTTTTCTAGTTGTTCTGGTTTTGGCAAGTAGTTTTCACAGCTGATGTGCCTATAGCTTATCACAAAGGAATGCAGTATGTTTTAATCCTTGATTGTTGCCCTGTGAGGTAACTACTGCAATCACCTTTACATAAGACCCAGGCATACTCCAAGCAGTGGCTGAATAGTAAGCAAGGGTCGATCCAGGCATAACTGCAGCCAACAGTATATCAACTTCCAGCATGGGGGGGAAGATAGCAACAACACTTGTGTGTGAATGCCACAAAAGCAGAACATTTGTACTACAATACTAGGGTCATGGTCTGGAATGTTTTCTGTTGCACACCAAGGGCATGCATATACTGCATATGACAACTTGGCTAGCTATAATAGCTTCCCCCCCAGAACTCAGGGGACACAATTTTTGTGAATCCTATGGAATCTAAACAATTAACATCCTTTCTAAATGGAATTCTCAGAATTGCCTGGGGGAAGCCATGGGAGTAAAATTACTATATGGTTCACCTACCACCATTACTGAAAATAATCAGAAATACTGTACGACCATGCAAAATCTGAGCTGCTGAGCACACACTCTTCATTCTTGCATTTTGAAAGGCAAAATGCATATAAGGGCTTATCCAGAGAGTTAGTTCAAGCCTTGACCCTACTGTATTTTAGCCTTTGTAGGATATTTGTGTAAGTCTCTATTGAAAGGCATTATCCATTTATGTGCATACAGTATAAAAGGAATAAAGTAGCTGTGCTTGTGGGAATAGTCACCTCCCCTGCTTTTCCTGCCTCCCCCAGCTTTTTGAAAGGCTGTGTGTGTACTCCAGTATATAAAGGGGGTGGTGGTATTCAGCAGCCTACAAAATGAAGAGTGGCATAGGAACTGAAAATGACTAGACTCCAGGCAACGCCCCTTGTCAGCTTAGTAGCTCAGGTACTACTAAGTAGTATGTCAGTAGCTCAGTCACTTCTGATGATGCCTCCTATGCTGGAGGTGAAACGTAAAGTTTTAACCATCTATTTATAATAATAAAATTATATATTACGACGGAGTTTCCCGGCAAAATGCTTGTTCTGAATTCTAAAATCTGGACACTTTGAGAAAATCTAAGAATACAAGTTTCAACTCTCTTTGAATGCTATTAGGATCACAACACAGTGCTGCATTGGAGGGGCATTGCATTGCATTTCATCTGTAGTGTCACACCCTCAACAGATTCTGTGATACTTCCATAGCTACATTCCAGGTAGTGCTTTCTCTCTTGCTTCAGAGAAATATTTCTCAGCTAAAGTGCTTTCTTGAAGAAGGCATCTGGGTCTCATTCAACAAATATGTGAAGCCACAGATTTGTTGTATTATGAACCGTTTGTCTGGAAAGACCCAAACATTTGTGTCAAGAGGTCGCATTCTCTGATGTCAAAAATGTGACTTAAAAGTGAGTATTTCCTTCTAATATTTCTCCTTCCTCGGCATAAATTTTTGATAGATCAAAGCAATAATGAATGGCTGTTTTCAAATCTGCTCTAGAAAATATGTCTGCATTTCAAACGTCACTAGAATAGCTGCATCACACGTCACTAGAATAGCTTCATCCCCTATGGGGGGGAAAAAGCAGGATATAAATTTAATAAATAATAATAATGGTATTAAGGGATCTCTAGTAGTTGCCAGAGTGTATGATAATGAACTCCTGCCAACCTAGCAGTTTGAAAGCATGTTAATGCGAGTAGATAAATAGGTACCGCTTGCGGGAAGGTAAACAGCGCTCCGTGTTCCAGCTGCATGCTACACGCTGCGGCAAGGAGAGTCATGCCGGCCACATGACCACGGAGGCATCTTCAGACAACGCTGGCTCTTCGGTTTTGAAATGGGGATGAGCACCACACCCTAGAGTCGGATACGACTGGACTTAATTGTCAGGGGTCACCTTTACCTTTACCTATGATAATGATGCATTTCACTGTGAAAATCTGTTTATATGCAGTTAATACAAAATACTGTCTTATGATGGCAGTGGGAGTGTACTATTTTGAAATACAATGCCAGACGGGGCTTGGGGGTCAGTCCTCCTTCAAATGTGAGACAACTAAAGCAGCTAACTCTCCGCTTTACCAGTTGCTTGCTCATGGCTGTTAAGACATAATCTTTCAAGAATTTTTACTGCACAAGCTCCTTCCCAAGGGATTGTGTCCTATCAGAAGAAGAATTATAATCAACTTTAAGTGGCAGAGTTTTGTTTTTGTTTTGTTTGTTTTTGCAGAGGTGGGGAAGGGAGATTGTATGAAATACATTTTGGCCTTCCCAATATGAACATTGCAAAAATACTGTACAGGTATAATGTAAAGAGAATATATGTTTCAGCAATGTAACTGATTGTACTTATTATGATGAATATACTGAATTTTATTATTTTTCCTTTTAAAACTGCTTTTTCCATAATAAAAAGGGGGGAAAGCCAACTGACCATGAGTTAATATAACCTCTTGTTCACATGGTTGCACATATATAACAACCCAGATAAGCTATTGAGGCATATTGATGATGGTGCTTTCTATGAAATGTTCACTGTAGAAGCTTGGCTAAGGAGGCAAGATGCATTTTAAACTGAATAGCAGCTTGTTTCTTTGGCAGTGGGAGTTGCTGCAGCAAAACAAAACAACTTCGACTGCATGTAGTATTTCTGCTCACATCCATAAATAGCTCCTTTGGATCTCAGCTGTTGTAAATAATCTTTTACATGTGCAAATAAACCTTTCAGAAAACAGAACTGGATATTAAAAAGCAGATAAGGGGATCTTAACACCCTGTTTGTCTAATAGCACTAAGACAGGGGGTAAGAGGATTTGCTGGGGAGAATCAGTAGCCAAATGCTTAACCTTTTCACGCCTGTGATTCTTTTCTGCAGATGTACCCTTACTGTCTCAGTTTTTTTTTTAACTGTTCCCCTGAAACCAGACAAAGAGCATCTGGCCTAAGGGGGCATTTACAGGGGAGCATTTTGTGGACATGAAATGGTTTTGGCACATCTCTATAAAATGCCCCCTTTACAGTTATGTTAACTGGTAGACCTATGTTTGGAAGCACATTTGTCAACAAAATGTGTAGTAGACTAGCTTCCATGCACTAATCTTTTTAATAGTGGGGGCAGCAAGGCAATGATGTGAATTCAGCTTTTTTTTCATGTTTAGTTGCTGTTCTGAAATCCTTTTCTTGATTCATTATCGAGCCCATTTGTTTATTTTTCCATGTGGTACAATTTGAAGATTTGTTGCTTTTCAGATCTTTTAAGTCTGTGCTAGCTTAGGTTAAGTGGTACTGTACCCTACAGACAGTTCTCATTGGTGTTGCTCAACTAATGGAAGTAGTGAGTACACTTTTTGAGAGATTAATAGAGCAATCCTTTTCTTGTCTACTCAGAAGTAGATCCCACAGGGTACAGTAGGATTTCTTCCCAGGTAAGGGTTAGGCTTGCAGTTTAAGTTGCCACTTGGCCAGTTCTCAGCCAAAGAGACATCAAAAATAAATCATGAGTTTACTCATGAAGTTTGTGTTAGGTATTACAACTTTTATTTGGCCTCTAGCATATAATAGAATAATCGTTAGTGGACACAGAAATAATATAACAGATCTATAAAACATAGGGAAGTGATGAGGCAGTACCAACATTATTGGTTTAGGGAACATACAATAATGCTTTTGTCCTGTCCTTTTAAAAATAATGCTGACATAGAGGGCAGTAGGCACCTGTGATAAAAATGACCATGACTCTGTTGCAGTCTATTATTGGTAAACAGCCAAGAATACAATCCAGCCAAAGTGGAATTGGTGTGATAATTTTAAGTAGCAGGGTTGCTCTGGAGACAAACTCACTGGGTTCTGTTTAAATGAACCACTTTCCAGGGTTGAGCTCAGGAAAAATTATTCTGCAAGCTTGCAGCAAAGGTTGGCTCTGCATAGCACTAATTGGCTAACACCTATGCTTCACAGCCCCCACAATTCCAGCCATACTCTCTTTAAATTGACTGTTATTTAAAGAACAAAGTTGCAAGTTAACTTTTTAAGTGCGACAAACCTATATGTACTACTTTATAAAAGGGACATCCCTTCTGAAGCATAAGGGAGGACAAGCAAGACTGAACCAGTGTTCAAGTTGCTAGTTTGTATGTCTGTCATTTATTTCAAGACAAAACAGGGCTCACCCTATGGGAGGAAATCTATCCTAAAATCTCATCGACTTCAATGGGAGAAAGTTGAACTTGTGCTTTATTCTCCCATTGAACTTGATGGAACTTAAAAACAGTTAATTTTGGCTTGGTCCTATATACCTCTGGTTAATTCATATCAGCTGAAAGAGTCAAAAATAGAGAAGCCAGTGTTTCGCAGCATTGCTTTGATGTACCATCACTTCATCAGCTGAGCATGTGTTGGACCCTGGTGAACAAAGAAAAAAAGTGCCACAAATTCAGTGAAAAACTGTTGGGCTGTAAAAATACAAGCAAAGTGAGCTGTAAATATTAATCTTTTTAGCAGAGTTAAATTACTATTTATTTGCATAGCCTATTTATTGTATTCTTCTTACACTGTTAAGTACTAGGGCACTGTCAACAAATGGGAAGGGCCACTTGTCTAGCCCATTCTGGTCTTTTCTCCAGAGTACCATCATGCTGTCAATTTGCATTAACAATAATAGAATAGAAAGTCCAAACCAAGGTTATTTGCCTAACTTCTCAGGGACCACACCTTGTACTTATCCACTATTATTAGAACTGATTATGTATGAAATGTATGTATGAAATGCTCTAATTTACCAGAAACATGGTTGCCAATGTATTCCTTTATATATTTCATGCTTGTTGGCTTCTGTATATATCATTGTGTTGTGTATTTATGAAAGCTAGTAAGCAATAATTTATGTCAAAATGGCCAAGCAATATGAACATAAAACTTGTAAAAGCAAATGTTACATTTAGACTTTTTTAATATTGCTTTTCAAAATACAAACCATATTAATGAAATCTGCCTTTATGCATCTACTTTAATCTCTGTTTCCTAGAGTAGCACTTCATGGGCTGGTGTGGTATACTCTTTGTACAGTAGGAACTTGAGCTGCAAGGCACCTGTTCAGATTTCAGTGTACCCATGAACTCTCTGGGTGGACTTTAAGCAAGTTGCTTTTTCTTAGCGTTGCTCCCTCTCCCATTTGTTGTGGGGGGTGATAATGGTGATTTCTCATGCTATAAGGTAGGAGGCCAGTTTTTTTTTCCTTTCATATGAAACTGCCTCCCCCCCTCCAACTCAAGTCTCAATCTTACTGGAACTCTCACTTCAGCTCCCTATGCCTATAGTTTGGTGTGGGCAAACATGCAAGACAGACCATGAACCCTTAACAGCCTAATGTTATGCATATTTGGAAGCAAGTCCCACTATATTAAATTCAATTTACTTCCAAGAATACGAGGCACTGCAGTTCTTTCCCCCGAAAAATGAGTTTCTGACACTGCTTTTGATAGAATGGACCATAGCTCTAATGTGGGATTGATAATCTTGCATCTGGAACATCATTGCTTTTCAACCAGTGATATGAGTACAACTGGCCTCACTTAATGGGGACTACATGGTGCTGCTCTGCTTGGTCTGACACCACCACAGATGTGATGAAGGCTGCTGCACAGCTACAGTAGGTGCAGCTGTGTGCCAGTCTGGCCCTTTGAAAGAGACATGCATTGAGCAAGGAGGGGTCAGGAGGCAGCAGCAAATACTGGAGAAGCTTCTCCCTCACTCCAGGGACAATTATGGGACAAGTCACCCACCTCTACACATAGCAGCCCTCTCTGTGGCAGTAGTACTCATATAAAATGGTGACTGCAAAGGTGTTGCTTTGAAAAGTGGTACTTGCAAAAAAAAAAAAGTTGAAATGCTCTGCTCATCTTTGGTAGTTTTAGGGAGAACGGTCATGGCAATGATTTAAACCACTTTAACATCTCAATGGTTTACATCAGGGGTTCTCAACCTCTTACCTTCCACGTACCATCTCCAGCGCTGATCTCCCTCTGCTTACCACCAGAAGTGCCAATTACATCATCGGCACTTTGGGGTTTCACCACGCTGGAGCCCTGCAAAGGTAAGCTAAGGGGTGCGGGTGGGCAGGAGTGCCTTTCCCAAGCATGGAAACCTGTGTGCTCGAGCTCTGCAGAGCCCGAGGTGCTGATTCACCTGTACGCGTAGCTATGCGATTCACAGGTACGCGTAGCACCTGTTGAGAACCCCTGGTTTACATAGCATAAGAAATTAAAAGGTGGTTCCCATGTCTCAAAAGGACTTACAATCTAAAATGCACACACAAAAGAGACACCAACTATAACAGGCACTGGAAACAATGCTATTGCTGGGAGGGTTAGGTAGTGACTGTGCAGTCTCCTGGCCCTTAAGAGGCATACTATGGAAGGAGGGTGCAGAAGAAGACCCAACTGTGGGGTAAGCCATCCACTTTGCATCGTTGTCATCTCTGATGACAGTGGACAGTACTTGCAAAAGGTGGTACTTGCAAATAAAAGGTTGAAAAGATCTAGTCTGTTTTCTCTTAAACTAGCAGCTCTACCCATTTTAAGGAACAAAGCTAGAGTATGACCAAATGCAGACATTACAAAAATTTACTGAGGCCTACCACTTCAGGTCAGAGGTGGAATTCTGACTTGGGAAGAAGCTATGCCCTGTGAACCATTTTGTAACTTGTGTGCACGTTACCCCCAGAGTATATGTACACGAATTCTCATGCACACTCCTTGATATTAAATTAGTAATATTTAATATTCATTATTGCTTGTAGGCCATCATTCAGCATTAAGCCCCCAGGCTAAAAAGTGGGCCAAACAAACACATGACAAAACAATCTGGGACTTCCTGGAACCTGCTGTAGTCTATTTAATGGTATACTTTATATAATATACACATTTTGATTAAAATAAAATAAAAATTACGGTAAACTGAAATTTAATTTTATAAATAGGTGTTTGTTAACCTGACATAAATAAAAGGTGTACTGATGTTAGCCAAATTGATGCTTATGCCTGGGATTGTGTGGTTCACCAGGTATGCAGTCCAATTAACACAATGCAGAGTGACCTTTAGATAAGGCTTTTATTATAAAATTCCATGGAAAGTGGGGGAAACAGCAACAGAGTCCAACACTCATGTAAGAATCCCCCCCATGTGTGCTAGCGGAGGAGCTCTCCTTATACAGTATATACTCTCAACATTCTAATCTATTCATAATCATAAGGGCATACTTGACAGTTGGTCCAGGTGTTCGCCTCAGGACAATTGCCCCTTGGTCTTAACTGTCAAAACTGTCACTGTTAGCCTCACGTAGCTTGTTCTTACACAAAAATGGAGTCGCTTTAGATTTTATCAGAGAGTACGTATCTGTGTAACATTATAGCATCAACACTGACTGACTATATAGTAACGAATCACATGTAACAATAACAAGTCACAGTATATCTCATATAACACTGAGATACCAAGGTAAACTAGTAATACTGAGGTAATAATAACAACCCAGGTAGACTGGGTCCACCCTTTAAAATAAGTAGGTGGGTATGGCCTACCCAGGCCCACCCTGAATTAGTACAAGTACAAGCAAAACATTGAGAGGGGTGGCAGCTCCCATCCCCCTCCTCTCATGAGTAAGCAGCTCCCCTTTCACTTTGAGGCACAAGGTTGCAAGTGCTGAACAGCAGAGCCAAGACCCACCAGCTCATCTAGTTCTTAAAGTACAAACACAGGGGAGAAGGGTGAAGGCCAAGCTACACTGTCCGCATCACGTCCGCGTTCCGTGCGTGTCTGGTGTCCTGCCTCCAGGTCAAATGGGCTTTGATTGGCCGGACGTAGCGCGGATGCAGCAAAAGTTGAGGCCACCTCGACTTGCTGTGTCCGTGCCATGTCCGGCCAATCAGAGCCATTGTTTGATCTGGGCGCGGGACACTAGACATGCATGGAGGAATGCGGACGCGACGCAGACAGTGTAGCTTGGCCTTAAAGGCTGATCTACACCAACTCGGGTTGCATTGCGTTTGAAGGCTCGCGAGCATAGGGGACAGGATGCCCCGCCCCGAAATGCTGCCCTGGGCTCTACCAGTTTCTTCAATGCGCTTGTCCCTCCTTGTAATAAAGCTCAACACTGATTGGCTGAAAGCCCCCTCTCATCCCATTGGTCAAACAGTTTGTTCCGCATCCCACCCTCTCTCAAACATGAGCATGGTCCACGACTGATCGCAACGGAACTTGGGAGAGCATAGCTCTCCTGTGTTCCATGGCGATTGGTTAAAAAGGAAGCCACACCGCTCCACATGCACCCGGGACACGCCAGGATACGTGCGGTGTAGATCAACTCAGAGAAGTAAGTTTCACTAATTTTAGTGGGGCTTACTCCCAAGAAGTGTGTTCACAGGCTTGTGGCCTAAATACCTTTAACAAAGATGGGCTGAGATGGGTTTAATGGTGGTGAAGCAGACTTGGTAGGTTGGGTAGGAAGATCTTCCTGTTGGTCAAATTTATGGAAATGAAACTGAGCTTTAAGAAAAGGAAAAAGTCCAAACAGGGTTGTTAACAAAGGGTTTTCTGGTGATTAGCTATGGGAATAGTTTGTTTATTCCTAATGTATTCTTTCTTCTATGTATGCATTCTTGCTGTATCTGCAAAAACACAGACATCACTGACATCTAGTGTCTGAAAGCAGGAGCTTTATTGGCTGCTTAAACTGTGCTTATGGGAATTCCCAGGAGAAAAATGCCATTCTATGATGTTGCGGCCCACTGATTTCAATTTATTAGATTGTTGGCTCTGCATTTCTGAAGCAGTGTCTGAGTCTGATGGGGCTGATCTGTGGAGCCTTTCTCTGCTTGTTTCCCAACAAGCTTAACTTTCTGATTTTTTTTGATGGAGGTGCACACATTGATGCAGTCTAGTAGCTAATGGGAACAAAGAGGATGGCTTTCTGATTTGTTACTCACATATAGCATCTCAGCTGAGGCTTGTTACATTGTGAATAGTTTGGGACAAGCTGTGCCCACTAAATAATAGTTTGAGTTGTGTCTATGAGACTAACCTTACCTCGGTGCTGGCACCAGGTTGTTGGGGACTCCGGCGCAATGCCGTTGTACCTTCGTGCCAGCCTCTGTCCTGCTGAGCTACTCCTGAGGTAGGTTTGGACACCACCTCTGCCACAACTGAGGGCTCAGGAGGCAAGGTGGAGGTGGATCCTCAATCAGTGACAATGTTTGGCACCACTCCTGCCTTGCCTGCTATGTTAATACTAAGCTGATAATGCTTTCATCCAGATAGGAGCAGGTACTTTAATAGGAAGATATTGGTATTAAAGATATTGAAGTACCGTAAGAATATGAAGGACACTGGCCAAACAATTATCAGAATATTGCCACCATGACTTCTTGTCTATCCAGGTCAAAATTGTGAGGTAACATTATTCAGCCTATGTTGGGGGTTTTCTGGCAGGAAAGTTTTTTCCCCCTATAATGTCAGTAGTGTACATGGCACTTTACAGAGTGAAACAAAAACAAAAATGAAGGGACAGCTGTTCACTATGGAACTTTTGCAAATGGCAAAGTGAGCAAAAGTAATATAAGCTGCCTTGAGCTTCTGGAAAGGTGCGGAATAAATGTTTTAAATGAATAAAAATAAATAAATAATAAAATAGGTCCCAGTTTCAAGGAGCCTACTGCTTTACAAGCTAAGAAAGACAACAAAAACAGGTATGGAAAGGAATAGGGAAAGCTAACAAACAGAGATGAGAACAATGACTGAAGCAAGGGAAATGAGGAGGGCTAAAGTGAAGAAGTATGCAGTTAAGACTTCACAGAAAATGTGAGTTTTGAAGAGGGATGAGAAAGAGGAGGCACCACGTAGGTGTTCTGGGATGGAGTTCCAGACATAAGAGGCAGCAAAGAAAAAGGGGTGGAGTGAGACAACCATTCTCAAACAGTCTCATCGTTGGGTATGAACTTGGTGAGCCAGAGTCCGTGGCTGCATGACCATTTTGTACAGGGCTGCAGTAGCCTGACCTAGCACTGACCCCACAATGGAGGGGGTGAGTCGCATGCAATAGATGCTGACACAAGGATTTTGCAGTGCTGTGTGTGTGCTTCAAAAAGCATTGAAGTGAAAACGTCTGTCTGAAATGGGCAGTCCTGACAAACAGCAATGATATATTAATTGGACCCATAATAGTAGTAGTATTGAGGCCTCTGGAAAGTCCTGGCTCCTGGTGTACCCTTTTCACTTTTCAAAAGTTATTTCAGCCAGATGACTGAAATGGATTCCTATCCTAAGACCGCTCAAATTTGACATGAAACCAGAGTTCATGGGACATGCTCTACTTATTTAGGCTCTTTTGCAAATTATGAATGCATTTATCTTTCTTTATTACTACATTTATATACTGCCTTTCTGCCAGGTGGTTCACAATTTGGTGGTTCACAGTTTAAAATAGTGGCTTACAATTTAATAGGCATGATACAAAGGGGACAGGGAGGGAAGAAGAAAACCAGCAGTCAAATACTATGGCTACCACTCTGGGAGAAGAGGAGCCAAACGGCACTTGGTCCTAGCCAGGCCAATAGCGGGGGCCTCTGTCTCACCTCTGCCTCAGATTACAGCCAGCTGAAATGGCTGCTGATGGAGGCAGTATTTAGAGCATACAGGGCACCTCACAAAAGATGAGGAGCTTTGCCAAAGTGGGAAAAAAATATTCAACTACCACTTTCCTAGTCATAGACTATATTTATTCCCCCCCCCCCAGCGATAGTAAAAGAAGCTAAGAAAGAATACAGGCTAAAGCTAAAGCTAGTGTGATAGATGTGGTATGGTCAGCACCGGTTGATCTCCCCTATCTGCATGGCCCTGCTTGGCCTCTCTGTGTCCTCAGACAATGGCTCTGTTTTTCCAGCAGTACAAAGACCTGGTCCCCTGACATCACTTGTACTCTTTCAAAAGAGCTGGCTTTGCTTTGCTTTAATCTTTTCCTTCAGGATTACAATTGAACTCTTTTAACAGCTGTTATTGCTTTCCCTGCCCTTTCTCTTGGTGGCGTGTATTGAACTTTCAATAACAGCACTGTTTGCTATGGTTTTTCTTTTTTATACTTTTGTCATTCTAGTGCCTAGAAAATATGATATATATGTAGGAGCCTGAAATGTATATGTTCTATAAGGAAACACTCTGGCCAGTGCCTGACTAGATTACTCCCTCAGAGACAAAATGGTTTATTGAATATCAATGTCCATTCCGAATGGACATTGATGTTCAATAAACCATTTTGTCTCTGAGGGCATTCGATTTATTTGAGCTGCTGTCAAAGATGAGGCCTATTAGACCTCACAGGAAAAGTAGTCTACTGAATGTTGCCAATCATGCTTAAGTGGTGACAGGACGATAGCAGCCTGCTTCTTGAATGTTTTCAGGCTACATTAATTTCTGGGTTCCTCCTGAAATGGCCTTCACTCCATTTGATTCCATGCATTAACCCTGTAAGTTAGGTTAGTCTGAGAAGGAGCAACTGGCCCAAGGTCTCCCTTGGACAGTGTGTGGCATGGCTGAGCAGAGATGATTGCTCAGGTTCTTTAGCTTAGCCTATCATGACATCTCAGATATGGCTAAATGAACCATATTAGAACCAGTCAGCATAGGTTCTAATTGCCAGCCTATGGTATTCATACTAGGGTAGTGTGTTTGAAAATTCCGGTGGGTTCTGTAGGACATTTTTGAAAGGCTTAGTAGGGAAGAGATTTGAAGGAACAAGGACAGATCTTTTTTCTCGTGTTCCTTCAAACATCTTCCTTATCCATTTACTAAAACTCCCCTAGCCATTAGCTGAATGGCTGCAATTTTGAGCAATGTTAATTACTTGCTTTTAAGTACTGTGGGAAGATGGTCAATGATAGAATGTTGAGAAATTGTGCAGGGTCTGTGAAGGAAGTGAAGGGTGAGTGTGGCTGTGAAAAGCTTCACACACAGAAAGGAGGAATTGTGTGCTTGTTGGCCAGAAGCAGGAACTAATCAGGATGTTGTGGAGTAGTGACATTGGTGGAGGGAGTGCGGCACAGTGAGTGGTGCAAGGTGCTGCATCACGCCTTGCAAACTGGAGTAACATGGCCCCTCCCACTCACTCCTGGAGCCATTTGCACAGCGCATTGCCTTCGCCACCGGAATGGCTCCAGGGGTGAGTGGGAGGGGCCGCGTTACACCAGTTTGCAAGGTGCTGCACCCCCTCCAGCAACGCCACTGTTGTGGAGGACTGGAGATTGAGTCCTAGGCCGCAGAGTGGAAGAGGATTCCTGAAGTAGAAGAGCTATGGGAAAGTGTCGACCCGGTATGTAACAGCTGCTAAGAAGGCCAATTCCATGCTCGGGGTAATTAAAAAAAGGGATTGAGAATAAAATGGCCAATATCATTATGCCACTGTACAAACCAATGGTAAGGCTACATCTGGAGTATTGTGTCCAGTTCTTGTCATCGCACAACACCAGAACCAGGGGACATCCACTAAAATTGATTTGCGGGAGAGTTTGAACAGATAAAAGGATTTTTTCTTCACCCAGCATGTAATTAATCTGTGGAACTCTTTGCCACAGGATGTTGTGATGGCACCTGGCCTACATGCCTTTAAAAGGGAACTGGACAGATTTATGGAGGAAAAGTCCATCACAAGTTGCAAGCCATGATGACCATATGCAACCTCTGGGTTTTATAGGTAGCCTATCACTGGATGCCAGATGCAAGGGAGTGGCAACAGGATACAGGTATCTTTTTGTCTTGTGGGCTCCCAGAGTCATCTGGTGGGCCACTATGGGATACAGGAAGCTGGACTAGATGGGCCCTTGGCCTGATCCAGCAGGACTTTTCTTATGTTCTTATGTGGGCTCAAGTAAGCAGGAAATTAAGGAAAGCTGGATAAAAAAGACTAGAAAAATGCACATAGGGGATGTTGTCAGTGGGGTGGTAAGTGGGAAGATAAGCACATGGCTCTGGAACAGCAGGACCAGGAATCCAAGGAGGGGTGTGTGTGTGTGTGTGTGTGTGTGTGTGTGTGTGTGTGTGTATGTGTGTGTGTGTGTGTGTGTGTGTGAGAGAGAGAGAGAGAGAGAGAGAGAGAGAGAGTGAGTGAGACTATTGATTTTAAATACTTTATTTCTTCAATTCTAAGACGCATGTTTTTTCCCAATTAAGCATTTCAAAAAATGGGGTGCATCTTAGAATCAAAGGTCTCCAAAAAGCACCCCAAAATGCCATCTTATTACTTACTGGGGCTTGCGGGAGCTTCAGGGAGGCCTGTGCAACTCTCTGCAGGCCTCCCTGATCTTCAGTTCAGCAAAAAACGGTGATTTTCAGCCATTTCCGGTTTTCGCAAAAACCAGAACTGCCCAAAAATCTCTGCGAACTGAAGATCAGGGAGGCTTGCAGAGGGTTGCGCAGGCCTCCCTGAAGCTCCCCCAAGCCCAGGTAACGAAGGAAATGGCACTTTCTGATGGGGCCAGACATGCTATGCAAAGGTAATGCACTCAGTCATCCTCAGCTGCAGGAGACATGCTGGGGAGAGTTGGTGCTGAGCAGGTAGATTTAATGAAGGGAGGCGAGTCTTACAATTGATGGATTTTTTTTCCCTGCTGGTGGTACTGAAAGTAAAGGTGCGCCTTAGAATCGATGGTGCCTTAGATTTGAAGAAATACGGTAGTTAGCCTTTAGATCTTTGGCTGTAGGTCTTAAGGAACAGTATATGCTCCAATTGTTCCTAATTACCAGAAACATTCCCAATTGTCGGATTCCTGTTTGAGAACAGGATCAATTCAGCTTCCCACATGCCCCAATATCCTCATTGCACCTGTGAGGATATGCCTCACACAATTCAGCTCCCCACATGCCCCAATGTGCCTCATCACACCTGCCACTTCTTCAAAACAGGGTAGGTGAGAAGAGCTTGGAAGCAGCAGAGAAACGATTTCCACTTCTAATCCCAAGCTCCTCCTGCCCAGTCTGTTTTGAAGAATTGGCAGGTGAATGAGGAAGCAATGAAGGTGAGAGGTTGTGTGATCCATGTACATGCTAATACATGCACCAAAAAAGGGGTTTTTAGAAAATTTGCCATTTCAGGCATCAGTTTGGCTGGGGACAAGCAAACACATTCAGCTTGGTAAACATTGTTGAATGTGTTTGAGCACTGTTCTGTATAATGTATATCAAGATTTTGTTGTTCAGAGGAAAAAGTTAGTTTAACTGCTTCAGAAACCAGGGTAGGACAAGCTATTGCAAACTAAAGAAATTCAACATACAGGAGGTGAACAAGGATTTTTAGCAAGGTGTCATGGGAAGTGAAGGCACTGAGGTTGTGATCCTTAGTGTAAAAACAGGACTTACACACATTTCCATTTTAAAATGTTTAAAGAGGATGTAATTATATGATCCTAGGGTGGCTTCACATGTTCACATTTTATTTTCTTCCCTGATCCTACTTAGGGTGCTACATATATCTTTTTTACCAGCATGTTTCTATTTACAGCACCAAACAAAAAGCCATCATGCTGTCATGGATTTTTTTTTTCTGGCACATTGAATGATCCTACATGTAAATGCAACACTGCTCATAGTCAGTGTCTTTGTTGATCTTAAATCTGAGAAATGATGGGTGTACTGATAAATGCTTAAAGTTATGACAGTCAGATGCAAGGAATTGCAGAAACGTTCTCAGATGAACAAACGGTAATCAATATCTGTAGTGTATTGGTGTAGTGGTTTGGGAGTCGGACTTAGACCTGGAAGATCCAGGTTCAAATCCCCGCTCAGCCACGAAGCTTCCTGGGTGACCTTGGGCCTGTCACTATTTCTTAGCCCCACCTACCTCACAGGGTTGTTGTGAGGACAAAAAGGAGGGGAGGAAATAAAAAGGAGGGGAGGAAATATGTACACCACTCTGAGCTCCTTGGAGGAAGGGTGGTATAAAAATGTGAAAAAAAAATAAAAAAAATATCTTCTGTCTTCTTTCTTAAACCACAAAATACATGCATGCATCACAGCCAAAGAGAAATGGACTGCAAACAATGCTTTATCATCCAAGGCACAATGGTATGAAAGAGAGACTGAGAGAGATCCTTCTCAAAAGGAGAATAAATTAATGCAACAATCATTTGTTTGATTTGTGTCCATTTTGCCTTGCAAAGCACAAAAGGCAGAATCTTCTGACTGGTGTGTGAACATTTCCATACCTGTGTAATAGGAATCCTCCAGCACCATCTGGTGGCTTTTTAACTTATTACTAGTGAAATTTGTTCTGTAAAGGCAAAACTGTTTCTGTGTAATTGATAATGAATTTTAATTACTTTTGCTGCTAATGCCTTTGAGATAGGGCTAGTGCCTGATTTAGGAAATCATAGTCAATTGATCGTATTAGTCTAATAATTGATTAATTAATTGAATATGCATATATTTGCATATGCAAAAATAGCTCTAAAATGGCATACTGTCTTTGTTTGTAGATGATGTGAACATGTGCCACAACAGGCACCATCTCAGAATAGGTTTGAACTTATTGCTCACACAGGAAGGAATTCTTCTTCTAAGATGATTTTTGTAAGTACTTTCATTAAAATCAATTTTAAAACATTTAAAATCTGCTGCCCAATCCACTGGAGGCCCATTCTAATAAATCAGAATACAGCAAGTCCTCACTTAAAGTTGTTGATAGGTTCTTGGAAACTGAAACATTAAGTGAAACGACTTATAACAAAACCAATTTTCCCGTAGGCTCATTGATATACATAAACAAGAGTTTACGGCATATTTCTGCTCACAGAAACATCACTAAACTTCTAAATAAAGACCCAAAACATTTCTAATATTAAACACTGAAATAAATGAGAGCTTTCTGGGCCAGAGAAAACCCACGCAGACATGGGGGAGAATGTTCAAACTCCATACAGATAGTTGCCCCAGCCAGGAATTGATTTTTTTTTCTCAACAACTTTAAAATGAAATGACTTATAATGGAATGACTTTAAGTGAGGACTTGCGGTATTTTTTTTTTTAAATTCATTAGTCTAACTGTTTGGTTGACTATACACTGAAGTCCTACTTTGGTAGTTGCTAGTTTTATCATTTTATGAGAGGGGAAGCCACTGTTTTAAGGCATGGCTGCCCTTTCCTTCCAAAGTATCACCTTCCCATATTGTGGATGTACTTTATTTCTACATGTTATATTTCCATAATATTAAACAATATAACAAGCAAGCATGAGGAGAAAAACTGACCCACAGAGGAGGTAGAAGTTATCTTATATTCCAATCCTATCCTTTTACCCCCTCCCCGCTGGTGCAGCCACGCCAAAAATGGGCACGCTATATCCAATGGGGGCAGTGAATCAGGAGGCTTCAGCAGGGAAAGGGGATTTAAATCCTCTTACCCCTGAGTAAGCCTCCCACTCCGCAATGGGTCTCCTCTGGCACCAGATTCACCCCTCCCACAGCCTCCCCGCCCCATCATGCCCCCTCCCCACCCCCTTCGCCATCCCCCCACACTTGTGACTATCCCACCTCTCCCGCTGGCTTACCTGCTCTGGTGGGCAGCAGGAGAGCCAATGATGTGCACAGGAAGGCTCCAGCCTTTCCAGTGGCGTCACTAGACGCGCGTCACCCTGGTGCAGGGACGCGCGTCACCCCCCCCAGGGGCGCGACGTTATGGGTGCGGGGGGAGGGGGCCATCCGGCTCCCCCCCCGCATCGCGTCGCCCCCCCTCCGGACGCTCCGAGGCCGGCCCGGGAGCCGGCCTCGGAGTGTCCGACCCCGTCGGCGCTCCAGGGCCTTCTGAACGAAGGCCCAGGCAGCGCGTCAATCCGGGTATTTTCCGGATTTTCGCGCATGCGCAGACCCGTTTTGAGGGCTTTTTGCCCTCAAAACGGGTCTGGGCATGCGCGAAAATCCGGGAAATACCCGGATTGACGCACTGCCTGGGCCTTCGTTCAGAAGGCCCTGGAGCACCAACGGGGTCGGACGCTCCGAGGCCGGCTCCCGGGCCGGCCTCGGAGCGTCCGGAGGGCGACGCGCGTCACGGAGGTGACGCGCGAGGGGGTGCGCGCGTCACCCCATGACGCGCGTCACCCCCTGGCGGCCCGCCCCCCCGCCACGCCCCAGTGACGCCCATGAGCCTTTCCACCAGTGTCCCAACAGCGTGCTACATACGCATTTCCGGAAAGCACTTTACTGCATTTTTGAAGCAGTTGCCGCCAGTGGAACATACGTTCTGCTGACAGTGAGGCCCGGTAGGATTGGGTCGTTAGTGGACCACAATATCAGAGACATAGTGGCATGGCTGGATCTAGCCGAATGTGTCAAATCAGCCCTCACTATGGTCCCAGGTATAATACAAATACACATTATCATGTTTCATGGAGATTTTCATGACCGGATATAATTACCACAGTTTTAGGAAGTATGGGTTCTGCAGCCATGTAGACACAAATGAAGAAATAAAAATCTTTAAACTGTAGTTGTGTGATGGATTTCTTTAATGCCAGTTGCCACTGACACACAGATGTAAACTGTCACAACCACAGACAAGATCTTCGTTTCTCAGCCGACGTTTCGCTCCTCACACGGAGCTTTTTCAAGGCAGACGCAGTGTAACCACTGCTGGATGAAAAAGATAATGTTGTTTTGTAAATTATAGCAGTGAAATGTAATCCCACCTGTTATAATTTTTAGTTTGGTTTGTGTTCACACGCACACACACACACACACACACACACACACACACACACACACACACACAGAGTCTTCTATGACAGAGTTCAAGATGGCCTACCTGAGTTCATAGGTGGTCAACCATCCAGACCTAGATGTGCTTAGCTTCAGCAAGAGTGCTGTATTATACCATGCCCTGGAACAAATGGAGGATCATGGTATTTAATCATACATTTTTTATGCTGGTGCAATGATGATTAGCATTACACAAGCAATAAATTGATACTCTAAAACCCTGGAAGACAACTGGTCAAATGTCTGCCAGGACTGGAGAATAGAAAGCACCTGATCATTCTTACAATGGCTTTTGTATATAACTTAATTTTTAAAATTTTATTTAATTTATATCTTTGTCTTCCTCTAAGGAGCATGGAGCACCAGCCCCTCCACCTTTTAATCTTCTCAAACTCTATGAGGTAGATTTGAGAGAGAGAGAGAGAGAGAGAGAATTTGGCCAAGGTTACCCACTGACCTATATATAGGATTTGAGCCTGGCTGTCCCTGGTTCTAATCTGTCTCTTTAACCACTACTACACTATACTGCTCTCATGCAACTCAAGATATGTATCTATAAAAAAAATATAATGCCAAAAGCAGCTTTCAGGAAAATGCTACAATTATGTGTCTTTCCCTCAAAAATGCCTCTATATCAACGATTGCTGAAAATACCAGCTGTTTAGAAACTTAGTTATATCCCTGCTCCTCATCAGCTTTCTTTACATTCCACTCCACAGTTCTTTGTCTTTTGGATGCCTTAATGTGGTGTTGAAGGGTGAGTTTATAATGACAATGTGTAGGATTTTACTTGTTGTGAACATGCCAGCTGTGCTGGAGTAATGTATTGGTAGCAAATACGAGGCAGACTGCAGCCTTGTGGAGAGAGGAAGGGAGAACTGTTGTTATAATGCAGCTCATGTACCATACAATCTCAGCAGGTGTCACTATGGTAGGGGAAGTGCAGCTTCGTTAGACTGCGGTCAATAGCTACAGCTGTGGGATAATAGAGGAGCAAAGCTAAAAAGAGCCACAGAATTGCTATGGAAATGAAATTTTAAATTTTTCAAATGACAAATATTTAAAGTTATGGCAAGGCCTTCCTCATGGTTTTGCAAGTAATGTTAGCTTTTGTTGTTGCACTTCTGTGATCTTTGTGCAGCCATGGATGTGACATGAGATGCATGAATATGTATATGAATAATTCCCCTTGGCATGAGAAACTTAATGAACTTCAGCTGAGTTGCTGCAAGGAGACTTGCTTTAGCACTTCTTTGTGCATTTTGATGATAATCTTGTTTCTGCATATTTGGGAGACAGATGCTTGGAATGGTAAACTCAAGAGGGTGACCTTGCCTGATCTTGGGGCAGGGGCAGCCTTGCCATGAAGCAACCTGAAACGACCACATGAAGCGGCACCCTTGGAGGGGTAGCAAATGGCATGCCTACTCGCTTGCCCACCTGCCCTCTCCCTCATCAATGAGGGGATGGATCCAGGTGGCACGGAAGCAAATGTTACCCCTGTCTTGGGGATTGCAGTGAGACATAGAGAAAGAGAAAAGTGCTTGGGTGTGTGTTGGGTACAAGTCGTCATAAACGTTTTGGAACTTCCCAGATAATATCAGTCGGTGAAGCAGTTCACTAGTAGAAACCACAATCCACTGGTTGGGTGGGCGGGGGAACAGAGCAGGGTGAGGGGAAATACTATAAGAAACAATTGGGAGCCTGTAGTGAAGACAGGGGGTGCCTCACGGACTAATCCTACTGGGGCTGACTGCCAGGTTAATTTATTAATTTTATTGTTGCTACTAGAATTGAGGTTCATCCTTACTAAACAGCATTTCAACATAACATGAAAGGGACAGTCCTTCAGAATATTATAGCTTGTTCTCACAAGGCACACTTGTGTGATACCTTTGTGTGATAACAACATAAGAAAAGCCCTGCTGGAACAGGCGAAAGGCACATCTAGTCCAGAATTCTGTTTCCCATTGTGGCCCACCAGCTACCTCCTGGAAGCCTACAAGGAGGAGGGAAAGGCAGACCTCTCCTGCCATTGCACCCCTGCAATGATGACATCACCCCAACCCAAATTATGAATTTTCATGTTAAAATGTTCAGCTCTAAGAAAATGCACCAAAAACACCACATTGTTTTCTAATGCAGGAAAAGCCCCAGCCCCAGATGGAGAGTTTAGATGTGATGTTTCTCTATGTCAAAAAATGGAAACTGACAATCCGTAATGCAAGACGGGGTTTGCACACAGGAAAATGAAAACATGTATCCAACACATCAGTTGAACGTAGCAGCAACATTTCTAGGGTCTATAATATAAAATGTGGGGAAATGTAGCCGGGCGGTCCTGGAGGCCAAATTTAGGTTGCTAGGTAGGAAGCTCAAATCCAGGACCCCAAAGGTAGCGTTCTCAGAAGTGCTACCTGTTCCATGTGCAGGGCCAGCTAGGCAGGCGGAGCTCAGGGGTCTCAATGCGTGGATGAGACACTGGTGTCAGGAGGAGGGGTTTAGGTTTGTTAGGCACTGGGGAACGTTTTGGGACAAGCCGGGCCTGTACAAGAGGGACGGGCTTCACTTGAACCAAAATGGAACCAGACTGCTGGCGCGTAACATTAAGAAGGTGGCAGAGCAGCTTTTAAACTGACTCCTGGGGGAAAGCCGACAGGAGCCGAGGGGCATCCGGTTCGGGACTCCTCATCCCTAGGGAATGAGGGTGCAGAGGATGGGGAACAGTCAAGTAATAGCAGAGTAAAAATTGGGAGTGGTAGCGTGATGGGACATGACAGCCAGTCTAGCAGGACAGAAGGCTGCAGGAATAAAGGTGCAAACATGCAGCCCTTCTTGGGGGACCAGGTATATAAGTGCTTTTATGCAAATGCCCGAAGTCTACGGGCAAAGATGGGAGAACTGGAATGTTTGGTGGCTAGGGAAAACATTGACATAGTAGGTATAACAGAAACCTGGTGGAATGCGGAGAACCAGTGGGATACTGCAATTCCAGGATATAAACTCTATAGGAGGGACAGAGAGGGGCGTGTTGGAGGTGGGGTGGCCATCTATGTCAAAGAGGGGGTAGAATCCACCAGAGTAGAGCTGGAGGGGGGCTCTGACTCCTCCGTAGAATCACTGTGGGTTAGATTACCAGGCTCAAAGACTGATGTAATAGTAGGGGCATGCTACCGTCCTCCAGATCAAAAACCTGAAGGGGATCTTGAAATGAGGAAGCAAATCAGGGAGGTGTCAATGAGAGACAGGGTTGTAGTCATGGGGGACTTCAATTATCCTCACATCGACTGGGTCAATTCATGCTCAGGTCATGAAAGAGAGACTGGATTTCTGGATATGTTAAATGACTGTGCCTTAGAGCAGCTTGTCACGGAACCGACCAGAGGACAGGTGACTCTGGACTTGATATTGTGTGGCACTCAAGATCTGGTCAGGGAGGTAAATGTTGGGGAACAGTGACCATGCTGCGATCTGTTTCGCCATGCATGTTGGAGGGAGAGTGCCGAGCAAATCGGACACGAAAACCCTTGACTTCCGAAGGGCTGACTTCCACAAAATGAGGAGACTAGTTAAAAAAAAGCTGAAAGGGAAGGTAAAAAGAGTCCAATCGCTCCAGAGTGCATGGAGGCTGTTTAAAACAACAGTCATAGAGGCCCAGCGGGAGTATATCCCACAAAGGAGGAAGGGCTCGACCAAGTCCAGGAGGGTGCCGGCATGGCTAACAAGCACAGTTAAGGAGGCTATAAAAGGCAAGGAAGCTTCCTTCCGTAAATGGAAGTCTTGCCCTAGTGAGGAAAATAAACAGGAGCACAAACTGTGGCAAAAGAAATGTAAAAAGATGATACGGGAGGCCAAGCAAGACTTTGAGGAACGTATGGCAGGCAACATAAAAGGGAATAATAAAAGCTTCTTCAAATATGTTAGAAGCAGGAAACCTGCCAGGGAAACGGTTGGTCCGCTGGATGGTGAGGGAGAGAAAGGGGTGATAAAAGGGGACTTGGAGACTGCAGAGAAATTAAATGAGTTCTTTGCGTCTGTCTTCACGGCAGAAGACCTCGGGCAAATACCGCTGCCGGAACGGTCTCCCCTGACTAAAGAATTAAGTCAAATAGAGGTTAAAAGAGAAGACGTCTCAGACTTAATTGACAAAATAAAGATCAATAAATCACCAGGCCCGGATGGCATCCACCCAAGAGTTCTGAAGGAACTCAAGAATGAAGTTGCTGACCTCTTGACCAAAATATGCAACTTGTCCCTTAAAACGGCCACTGTGCCAGAGGATTGGAGGATAGCTAATGTCACGCCAATCTTTAAAAAAGGAAGGAGGGGGGACCCGGGAAACTACAGGCTGGTCAGCCTAACATCTGTTCCAGGGAAGATGGTGGAAAGTCTCATTAAGGATAAAATCTTAAAATACATAGAAGAACAAGCTCTGCTGAGGGAGAGTCAGCATGGCTTCTGCAAGGGGAAGTCTTGCCTCACAAACCTGTTAGAATTTTTTGAAAAGGTCAACAGGCATGTGGATGCGAGCGAACCCGTGGATATTATATATCTGGATTTTCAGAAGGTGTTTGACACGGTCCCTCATGAAAGGCTCCTGAGAAAACTCCACAGTCAGGGAATAAGAGGGCAGGTCCTCTTGTGGATTAGAAACTGGTTGAAGACCAGGAAACAGCGAGTGGGAGTCAATGGGCAATTTTCACAATGGCGAGAGGTGAAAAGCGGTGTGCCCCAAGGATCGGTCTTGGGACCGGTGCTTTTCAACTTATTCATAAATGACCTGGAGTTGGGGATAGGCAGTGAGGTGGCCAAGTTTGCAGATGACACTAAACTTTTCCGGGTGGTGAAGACCAGCAGGGATTGTGAAGAGCTCCAGAAGGATCTCTCCTAACTGGGAGAATGGGCAGCAAAATGGCAGATGCGCTTCAATGTAAGTAAGTGCAAAGTGATGCACATTGGGGCAAGAAACCAAAATTTCACATATACGCTAATGGGTTCTGAGTTGTCTGTGACGGATCAAGAGAGAGATCTTGGGGTGCTGGTGGACAGGTCGATGAAAGTGTCAACCCAGTGTGCGGTGGCTGTGAAGAAGGCCAATTCCATGCTCGGGATCATTAAAAAAGGGATTGAGAATAAAATGGCCAATATCATTATGCCTTTGTACAAATCGATGGTAAGGCCACATCTGGAGTATTGTGTCCAGTTCTGGTCACCACACCTCAAAAAGGATATAGTTGAATTGGAAAAGGTGCAGAAAAGAGCGACCAGAATGATTCGTGGGCTGGAGCACCTCCCTTATGAGGAAAGGCTACAGCGTCTGGGGCTTTTCAGCCTAGAAAAAAGGCGCCTGAGGGGGGACATGATTGAGACTTATAAAATTATGCATGGGATGGAGAGAGTGGATAGAGGGAAATTCTTCTCCCTCTCGCACAACACCAGAACCAGGGGACATGCACTAAAATTGAGTGGAGGGAGAGTTAGAACAGACAAAAGAAAATATTTCTTTACCCAGCGTGTAATTCATCTGTGGAACTCCTTGCCACAGGATGTGGTGATGGCATCTGGCCTAGATGCCTTTAAAAGGGGTTTGGACAGATTCATGGAGGAAAAGACCATCACAGGTTACAAGCCATAAGCAACCTCCTGGTTTTAGAAGTGGGTTTTCTCTGTGCCAGGTGCAAGGGAGTGGCGACTGGACACAGGTATCTTGTTGTCTTGTGTGCTCCCTGAGGCATCTGGTGGGGCCACTGTGTGACACAGGAAGCTGGACTAGATGGGCTTTTGGCCTGATCCAGCAGGGCTCTTCTTATGTTCTTAATTTACTTTTAGAAATAGTTGTTTCCTGAGCTACAAGCCACATTGAATATATTCACACACACACACACACACACACACACACACACACACACACACACACACACACACACGTGTGTACAGTATGTGTCTCCCTGTGTGTATTTCTTTACACATGTGAGTCTATTAAAACAAAAGCATATTTCAATCAAGCCATCTTGGCATCACTCTGAAAATATCTTTAAGAGCTGCTTTGCATTCAGGATTTGAATGATTGGGCCATATTACTTCAAGGGCCTGCTCTCCACTGATCTTATGGAAAGTTAGCACAGTGTGCTTCACTGGGCTGGCTGACCACAGTGTTCATGCTTTCCTGCTCTTCCTCACTGCAGCTCTTTCTTCTGTCTCTCACCCCACCCCCACATCTCCCGCTGATCTGCTTGCTTGCCCAGATGCTCTTGCCAAACACCCACCTGGCCCAGCTGTGTCTTTCAGCAGCTCTTGCTGGCTGCCAAAGCAGCTTTTAATCTTTCACTTTTCAATGAGGGCTAAAGTAGCAGTTTTTAATTCGTTCTTATTCTGGCTACTTAAACAGCAGTAGAAGGATGTAAAGTGCTTTGTAAAAGCTGCCAGCAGATCACGGGCTTGATTCTGTTCCCAGTGAAGTTCATGGCAGCGCTGTTTCTTTCTGTGCTATCAACTGGGTGGACCAGCTCAAATCATTCCCAAAGCATCTTCATTCCACTTTACTACTGCTTCCAGGGAGCCAAATTTTAATATCCCTAGATTGTCATTCCTAGGTTTCAAGAGTCTGTTGGAGATAAATCTAGGCATTCTTGTATCTTTCAAACTAGTAATCAGCTCAGGGAAGGGAGAACGCAGAGCTGGCCTTTTAGTGCAGGGGTGAACTGACTTCAGGTTTGCAGGATCTGTTGTGCTTTATACTAGGATCCTGAGGATCACCAACCAGAGCCAGGTGCAAAATAACAACTCAAGGGGCATATTAGACAGTGACACTCACTTAGAATTGACACTGTACCTCAAGCGCATGCTCAGTCCAGGAATTTGCTTTCAGTACCAGAACAAACTCACAGTCCTTTCACACAAACATCCCCTTCCAGTTCACCCTCAAGTTTTATTTTGGCAGCCTAAATTAAGGGGGGGGAGTCTTTTTCTTGTTGCTGTTGTTCAACAGTTGGGAGTCAGAAGCTCTTGCTGATCGGTCTACCAACAAATTTATCTTTTACCCACTTGAGCTTTAGAGAACAAAATTCCTTGTGGCCCCTAAACACTTCTTTCTTATTGATCTGGAGGCTTCCAGCTGTTGTTTTTATTGGAATAACCTATTGAGGTTATCTGAGTTCCCCCTTACACCCAAGGCAGACTTGCTTATACTTAGCTAAATAAGCACACGAGGCATAGGCTGAGTGAAGTTGCAAAAGAGAAAGTTTACTCACGGTTTCAGTTCATATATACAGCAACTGATTAAGATCAGAGGATCACTTCTAACTTAGGACGGAGCCCCCCTATAGCTGGAGCCCCCTGCATGAGGTGTGCTGTAAGATGGCCCCTGAGCTACAGAGCAGCATGGCCTAGTTGGCATCAGGAGAAGAAGAGAGTGAGAAAAGGGTAAGAAGAAGGAGGAAATAGGTCAGGGAGCCACGCCCCTTCCTTGGAACACAGAGAGGTCAAGGCAAAAGGTCTTTCAGGTGACCAGACGACACACCGCCACCCAGTGTCCAGCAGACGAACGCTGCTCATCTCCAACAGTTTTAAAATTAAATCCCCTTCCTGAATAATATATAGATACGAATGTATACACACACACTTTATAGTGTCAAATTTATTACGTATAATTCACACATATACTGCATATGGTGTACTCAGAAGCAGTTGCTTGACCCACTTTAATCAATCAATCAATCAATCAATCAATCAATCAATCAATCAATCAATCAATCAATCAATTAGACCAAGTGCTCAAAATGTTCCCCATTGGCATCTATACACCACTGACATGGTTGACTAAAGGATTTGCAGATATCTACCAACACGTTTGCTGAGATGGTTCCACACATCTCTTCAATTGCTTCCCTTAGATCAGCGATTTTCAACGTTTTTCTTCTCACAGCACACTGACCTCTATGGTCTTCATCTCTTGTGATGTCACTTCTGGGAGACTCTTCTGGGTTTTGTGGCTCTGTTTCTAGGGCAACTGTTTGTAGTAACATATTGTCTGTCCCTAGAGGGAACATAGCCGCAGAACCCTGAAGAGTTTTTCAGCAGTTTTCAACCACTGTGCTCAAACTCCCACGGCACACCTGCAGACTTTTCGTGGCACACCAATGTGTTGTGGCACACCAGTTGAAAATCGCTGTCTTAGATGTTTGAGTGTTCTTATGTTCTTATGTTCTATTGTTGCAGGTTTTCTACAATTAAGTACTGTATGTATATAGACCTCAGTAAACTGTGTGTAAATTTTTTTGAGACACTATAGAAAATTACATTACTTCAAACTAGCTCTGGTTAGTGGTTAGTGTAGCTCATGATAAAACATATGGAATAGAAAAGAAAGCTTCAGCCCACCACTGTTTTGGAGACCCAGGTGATATACAACTGTGGTCGCTTTTGATTATTGCAGCCCTGAAAGCTAAAAGACTTACTATGGATTCGAAAGGAGACGCGTCTCCTTTCGAACCTCAGCATATGCCTCGTGTGTTTATTTAGCTCAGGGGTGGGGAACTGGCGACCCACGGGCCGGATCCGGCCCCAGGAGCGATCCGGTCTGGCCCGCGCGAGACCGGACCCGAATCAATCAGGTCCGGCCCGCGCGAGCAGACCGGAGGCTCCGCCAGCCCCGCCGGCCCCCCTGCGCGCTCACCTCGGCGCGACTCCTTTCGAACCCGGCTGCTTCTCCGTGCAGAAGCAGCTGGATTCGAAAGGAGACGCGCCGAGGGGAGAGCGCGCGGCGCGCTCACCTCGCGCGACTCCTTTGGAGCCCGGCTGTTTCTGCACATGAGCAGAAACAGCCGGGTTCAAAAGGAGTCGCGCGAGCAGCGCTCGTGTGGCCGGCGGCGGCTGCCGCCGCCTGAAAAAGGTAAGGAGAGGGGGGGTAAAAGCAGGGGGGAGGTAAAAGCAGGGGGGCAGTGGGTGGGTGTGCGCAGGGGTAACTATTTCCGATGGAGGGGCACACGGCCCACGGGACATTTTCCCCATGGGAAAATGGCCCTCCATCGGAAATAGGTTCCCCACCCCTGATTTAGCTAATAGCAGTCTGCCTGGGTGTAAGAGGGAACAAATTCTGCTAAGAATCTCCTAGATAACCTCCCAAATAGAGGTTCTCCCAACAAGAGGAGTTCACTGTGGTCGGGGCTGTTCATAAATAACAAATGCATTGATACAACACAGATTTTAAAATAATGTATATAAATTATCTGAGCTCCCTAAAATGTTGCTGCTGTATGTGAGCTCCCTAAAATGTTGCTACCTCGCGGACAGACCTCCCTCCCTCCCTCCCTCCCTCCCTCCCTCCCTCCCTCTCTCTCTCTCTCACACACACACACACACACACACACACACACACACACACACACACACACACACACACGTGTATTAACAAATTATTGCCTGAAACAGGTGCTTGCTTGCTAGTGCTCTATGTATTGCAGCCCCTGCCTCCCTTCCCCCAAATATGCAGCCCAGGCAAACTCGTGTCTCTTTTTATCCTGATAAAGAAAGGGTGTTCTATTCATAGGAAAATAGTTGGGTCAGGCTCTCTGGGGCTTTTTGTTTGTGCTCCACAGGGTGCCTAATAGCGCTGCAGGGGTAGGAATCCAGTCACGCAAGCAACCTACAGCACACACTGCCAACCCAAAAAAAGTGTTAATTAAAGGGTGTCAGATTCAAGACATGGTTTGGGGAAGGGGTGAGGGGACATGCTTTTTCCAAAGGGAAGGAAGTATAGAAGAAATGACTGGAGCCAATCTTTGTATTCGTCAAGGGAATTTGCACTGCATGTCACTTCTGTGAACTTAGTACAAAGCAGCATTTGCAGTTATGCAGATATTCAACTGTATATATTTTCATTCTTCAGAATGGATAAATATGATTAAACTCACACAATGCCCTCCTCACAGTTGTTGACAGAAGTAGCTCTATCCATGAAAGAACGCTTTTCAGAATTTGGGGATAAGTGCTGCATATTTATGCTAAAGTTGTCTTTTAAATCTCTCGCATAATATTTGACACACAAAAGCTTTACATTTTCACTTTGTATTTCAAAGCACTGTGCAATTTGTTATAAAGGGTATAAAACAAGCAAATAAAAGTGTCTGAATATCTGTTCATGCCACATAAATCAGACTTGTACATAAACTAGTGAAAGAAAATCCCCTTTAAAAGAATTTGAATTTTAAACATGTATTATTTCTTCTTAAATCAATGGACTGAAATTGCTAGGGTTAATTTCTTTTTTTTGAATAAAGACTTATTGGAAAGGAGAAAAGAGTACTACACATCATTCAGCAGCCAGCCTTACATTGTCTACATACAGAAAGTTTAATATAGGCAGAAACTGGGGTCTATGTTTTCGAGAACACACTGAATTGTTAATTGAACTGCTGTGATAGCATTAATGTGATCAATGGTGCACTGTATTTGATCTGAGGTGCTGTTTTGTTCCACACTTAAACTTGTTCCGTAATAAAATTCATACTTTTTCATTGGTTTCTGGCACAGGACCAGAAATGGAGTCTTCTGGGGGTAGATTGGGAAGTTATCCAGAATTTAGGAACTCTCTGTCCCCACTCTGCATTCAGTCAGGACAACTTTCCCCTCTTCTTCATATGTTTCAGAGTTGGGCTCTGTATTAAAAGAAGACGTTGGGGTTGAGCCAGGGCTGTTTCTTCTTGTGGAACTTTTAGTTTCTTAACTTGTCTAACATGAGTTCTGTATGAATGCAGATAATCGCATACTGTGGGCCAGATTTTCTACAAAGATGATCTTTTTCCTCATGAGTTGAAAAGCAGCTGGGTGTGGGAAGCATTTTGAGCAGAAAAATGGCTGGAAGTGAAAGGATTAGGCAGCTGGTCCTCCTCTCAAACTGGCAGCCTCTCATGTCTGCTTGCTTTTCATTAAAAGAAAGCATGGGAGACTAGTGTTACATGTACCTGTTATGTAATATTATGTTTGTCCCTAACAGGCCCTGCCCAAGCCTATTAGGCATCTGAGACCAGATCACTCTGGATGCTCCTAGCTGCTGCTCCCTAGCACACCAAGTGCACTGCACCTTCCCCCCTTCAGCATGTTTTGTGATTACACCCAATACACCTTTTTTACACACACACACACACACACACACACACACACACACACACACACACACACACACACACACACACACACACACACACACACACACGCAAGCTCCTTTTACCCGATGAAGTTCCAGATTGTTAGTGATTGATATCCTACCAGGGCATGGGCAGGGAGCTCATGCCCCCAGAAGGTCCTGCTACTGGACATCACACTCCATCGGTCTGTGGTAAGAGAAGAGGCATGATTATGTTTTCCTCCTCCTGTTCCCCATCAGCCAATGGGGTAGGGACATTTCTCCTATCCAGCAGCCTCACTGCTGGCTGGGAGAAAAGTGTTCACACCCTTGACTGGCAGGGAACAGATGGAGGAGGACATGCAATGAATGTCCCCTATGGGAAAATATTCAGCTGCCCACCTGCCCTCCTAGATTGGCTGTTTGGTGGGTGGGAAAGTAAGCAAGTTTGGTAGGAAGGGAGGCAGGTGCAACCTGCCACCAACTGTGTTTAGGAAGTAAACATGGGTCCAGTCAGTGCAGTGAACATCCGTGCTGCGCCATTGGTGCGACTGCATCAGTGTGGGGGGGGGATTTGCATAGGATTGGGCTGTTAAAATATGAAGTGGATTGGAAGCTGCCCTTTGAAGCTCCTAAACTGCTGTGGCAGGGAGGCTAATTTCACACTGCAGCATGATGTCTAGAGAGGGGGTAACACTTTCCCCCCTTTGCTGTTTCTGTAGAAAATCGCCCCCTGAACTAGCTGTTTCCTCAAAAGGGAATTCAACAAGTTCAGAGCTCCTTAGGTTGCTGTTCATGATCCAATAAACCATGGTTTTCTCCACACCACTACAATTGTGTTTTGTTAAAGGGCTGTACAGTCTTTTCAAGAAAATGAATTAGCCAGTCCACATTGTGAACACAAACACCTCTCCACATGGTACCATATGGAAGGTTTTAAAGCAGCCTTCATGTTATAGCTATAATATGTGCCTGGTCATTCTCAGGTAGGGAATGGGTAGCAATTCACTGGGGACAGGCTGGTGGTGGGAGAAAGAGGCACCAACACCAATGATTGGAATAAGTGGAAGTATGGAAAAGAAATTGAAAATTTCAGCCAAACACTATTTGCTGATTCTGGATGTGACTGGAGTGAGGAACACTGAACTTGGGGATTTGGAAGTGGCACAGAGACAGACAACACAAGGTAGGAGACAGAAATGTTGGAAAAGTTAATGTGCAAAGTGGTCCTAAGTGCAATTTCAGAGACACAGAACACTCTGCCCAACTGATATATAATATATATTATACACACTGTATAATATAATAATATATAATATACACACTATATATATCACATGAAAAAAAATCCAAACTAAATGGAAAAGAGAGCCTGGATCCCTTAGAAACCTGTCTGTTTCTCCTATTGTGTTCAGTAATGTTGTCATGGTTTAACTTTAGCTTGATGCATCATGTAGTAAATATTATTGATATGTAAAATCTGACCTAACACATAATGCTAAATATGCATCTTTGGAAATGTGGTTGATGGTGTTACTCACTTTTCTCCTTGCTCATTCCAGTGTTAAGTGCTGTATGTTTGGGGTTTGCTAATGCAACAGTCATTTCTGAGAGCCATCCAAACAGAAACCACATCAATAAGATACTAAACCCTTAATTACAGTAATGTATGTTCTGAGGATTCCTCCTCCTTCTCCCTTGCATCCCCATTTCCCCTCCACCCCAACCCTTTCTTCATTCCCTTGGGCACAGTCTCCAAACTGCAGCATCTCAAACCCATCACAGCGCGCACACTTAAAACGGCTGCAGGAAATTTGTTTTACAAGGCTGGTTTTAACTGAACTACCTGCTGTGCGCCACATTGCTACTGTTTGGGAAATGAATGATGGGAAAAGCAAGTCTGTGATTTCATTTGTTCAGACCGATTAGTCACACGTTGCATACGGTATCATTTGCTTGTCACTTAATGACTGACCAGCCTGCCTGAATCATTAGTGCCGTAGCGCAATGAAAGGAAGACATAAGCATAATGAGGAGCTGAAGGAAAGCGGAGTGCTGTTTTACCTAAAAGAAATGGTGCGCAGAAATCCAGCACAGCTGCAGGTGTTCCAATGACAATGTGGGAAGCAGTTAGCTTCCAATTTAGCAGAAAATTAAGAGCGAAAAAACTGTTATTTGTGAGAGAAGATACTCATGGCAACCAATCATCCATGCTCTATATCTACAAAATGAGCATTCAGCTGTCTTTGTCGTGACTTAAAACAATTGGTGTCTTGGGCAGCATTCAACACCAGATTGGTGCTTATTATCTGTAGTTTATTCTTTCTTGGGATATTTTGTTTTTCTCTACCCCCCTTTGCCATTTTATGGTTAATTTGCTTGCATGAATGTAAAGCCATTTAAGCTGAAAAATCTGGATTGTGGTTTATCATTGTGCTCTGAGCTGTGTGATGCAACATAATTGGCAATTTTCAGATTCATAATTCATTTTGATTCATGCAGACGCATGCAAACCCTACTTCTCCGACTGATAACAAGCTAGATTGGAGACTGCAGATTCCTTTGGTCAAATAACCCAAGTTACAGAAATATACTTTGTAAAGTCAAATTATAAATGTTGACAAGACAAGTATTCCACTTCCAAAAGTAAATCATCCTGCTGTTGGGAATCTAGGAAGTGATTCTCTGAATCTAGGTCCCAACAAGTAACATATGGGCACGATTCTGCTCTGTGACTTGAAAAATTGGAGTGCTGTTTCCTGCTCTGTCACAGTTTTCCCTGTGTGAATAGTGGGCATGCCACTTAAAGCTAATTCTTTTCTTATCTGAAGGACACAGGTACTCTCTCAGGAACTGTATCAACAAATAAAGATTCATGGAAATGTAACATCTTAAGACATCTGAGCAAGTCAGAGGCAAGTTAGCAGGTATACAGTTAGCAGGTATACATTCTCAAACCACTTGGAGAATGTTGTTGAAAAGCAGTCTAATAATAAACATTTGTAGAGCACTTTCTGAGCATGGAAGTCCTTTGCATGCATTACCTTGATGACATCCTTACAACAATCTTGTAAAGTAAGTATCATTATTCCCATATTGCAGATGGGAAGATTGAGGGAGAGTGGCTTGCATAAGGCTGCCTAGTGAGTTCATACCAGAGTTGACACTTGAACTGGGTAAGTCCTGATTTGCAGCTCAGCCTCTTAGCCATTACTCGACACCAGTTCCCCCATAAATATTTGAAACAATAATAATGATAGATTTAGCAGACACCCACTTAAGATTGTATGCAGTGTCTAAAGTGATCAAGGTAGTACAAAGGCATCACAAATGGGGATTTTTTGGCTACTTCTCTCCTGTTCCCCCCAGAGAAAAGCCCTGCACCCCTAAGTCTGTCTGTCTGTCAACTGCAAACTGTTGCAGTTTGCGCCTTGCGGATACTGGAGTCCAGCACTGATTGATAGTTACTCACCGGGGGGGGGGGGGCATTCTCCTACATGCAGGCCTGCAGACGCCTCTGCAGGCCTCTCTGACGAGATTTAAATAAAGTGACTTCCTGCCAAACTGGAAGTCACTTAAAATCCCATTGGAGAGGCTTGCGGAGGCCTGCAGAGGCATCTGCAGGCCTGTGCAAGGGAGAATCCCCCCCCCCCGAGTAATTATTTTCAGTGCTGGATCCCAGTATCTGCGAGGCGCAGATACTGGGGTCCAGCACCAATCGCTCAAAGACACGGAACATTTTTTCTCTCCAGCAAGACTATTTTAATCAGCTTTTAATGTTTTAGTACATTTTTATGGTTCATCATTTGTTTTAAAACTCAAATATATTTTTATTTCCTACATGGCTTTTAATCCCATGTCAATCCAGTCTTTGTGTGAAAATTGCTTTATCTACATTTATTTTGAAGATGTCTATACTGCCTTTCCCCAGGCAGCAAGCCTGATGCTCATGGTAGTTTACAACAAAATATTAAAATTAAATATTAAAATATTAAATATTAAAATATTAAAATACATATACTTTAACAATACTTAAAACCATCTACTATCACTGTACTTTACATAATCGGGCAGCCCAATCTTGCGTAAAGATACTTGGCCAGCCCATAGGGCTGACCGCAGTATCCTGCGCCTGTCCCGGCCCGGGCCGCTCCAGCGCGGCCCAGGGGCTCCTCGGGAGAAGAGAATGTAGGGCTGCCCGGCCCCAATGGGCCTCTCGAGCTGACGTACATCTGGGCCAGTGGAGTAAGGGCCTCAGAGGCTGGGGATGGGCGTGGGATATCAGCGGAGCTCGCCGCCAATATCCCTGCCACCTCACCCAATGGCTGCCCTCCCTCACTCCCCGGTCCTCCCTCCCCCTGCACTGACCGGTGCATCTCTTACCTGCACCAGTGGCTGCAGGGTCGTCTGGGAGGCAGAGTAAGGGGTGCTAGCCTTCTCGCCGGTGGCCCTTACACTCCGGGTGCCGTAAATGTGCTTTACATCGTGTTTACGACTCCCATCGCGGTGCCTGCGGAGCACGCGCTCTGCAGGCAGATTTTTATGGAGGATTGCGCAGTTAGTCCTTGACTGTGCCTCTTCCATCCCAACCCAATGATTCCCAAACTTACCTCGGTTACGGTGCCCTTAGTGTCTCAGTAACTCTTTCACGGTGGCGAAAGCCCAGTGTCTGTTAGTCCAAACTCAGAGTGTAATTCGCATATTTTAGTGGCTAAATAAGTGGATCAGCTCAGAGATCTCAAAACAACGCTCCTTACCATCTGCAGTCAGTGAAGTCTTCTTGTCATCATGAACATCTGGCACCTACCTAAACACTCTGGTTTCTTCACTGTTTACACAATCATTTTAGGAGGTGGGGAATGCTAGATCAGCAATGCAATAGTTCCCCTTGAGAGCACCCTCTGGTGGTCATGTATAGTCATGGTGCTTTCTCTTTCACCCACTTCTTACCTTTCTGGATAGTTAGGAAGATTGAAAGGGGGTAGGTGGGGCAGCATCTGGCAAATGGGATTTTCAGAGGCCCCTGTGTCATCACATGGGTCTCTGAGGAAGCCCAATTATGGATGGGGAGGGTTGGAAAAAGCAGGAATGATGCAAATTGACTGAATTTGTCACCATTGGTTTAATTTGAACAACTCATGCCACGACTGCCTGCAGGTGCTGGGAGCTTCAGGGGTTAGCCAGATGGGTCAGACCCCTGATACTGCCCATACTTGAAAAGCTCCACAAAACTCCTGTTGCAGGCTGGCATGAACACTCCTCTTGGGAGTTGGTGATGCTCTGCAACATTTTGTTGAAGGACCTGTGTATGTGTGTGAGAGAGAGAGTGAGTGAGTGAGAGATTGTTGTTGTTATCATCAAGGATATAAATGAATAATTCCCTACATAGTTAGGCTTACCAGATTTTCCCAGTTCTAAACAGGACCCCCCCCCCCCGGTTAATTAATTAAAATAAAAAATAAAATAAAATAATTTTTTCTGGGCGCAAAGCACCCAGTTGCCACTCAAAGGGCAGCCAAAATATTTATTTATTTTTAATGAAATAATTAGTTCTTACCTGTCCCACCATTGTGCCATTCTGCCGCCGCCTTTATCGTCTTCGCTGCCAGCTGCAGTTGCCAGCTGCGGCCGCCGCCATCATTGTCAATCGTCTTCTCTTCGTTGTTCTAGGCGTTGTTTCTGCGGCCGCCCCTCTGGAGCCTGGCCGGCTGTACCCGAGCCGGCCAGGACTCCTGCCGCCGGTTATGCCTCTGCTGCTGCCTCATGTGCCTTCACAAGATTTGATTGCCGCCATCTTGGATCTTGTGAGACTTCACGAGATCCAAGATGGCGGTGCCGGGAAAAAAGTGCATTTTCGCACTTTGGAAGCGGCGGTGGAGGCTTAACCGGGCCCGGAAAGCCCGGGACCGGAGCCCGGAACTCGGGACAGTCCCAGGCATTCCAGGATGGATGGTAAGCCTATACATAGCTCACCTTATAACTGGTATAATTAATTTGTGTTTCCACTCACAAGTTGATTTGATTAAAAGAAATAATCTCAACTAATTCCATACCTCTGTCTGCAGAACCACAACATCCTGAATGTGTATAATACTAGCCATTTCCTCTATTTAGGTCTGCCATGTCTGTCTTTTTTCATTGCAACTTCCTTTTGCTCCCTGTATGTGCTCACCAGCTGGTCAGAAAGAATGATCAGCTACACCCTATTTCCCTTCACTTAATAGACACTCTGTCCTGATCTGCCAGTGTAAGATATAATTCCTTTTTCCCTGTATTCATTTCTAATACTCTGGTCAGCTCTCAGCAGCTACTTCATTAGGCATAGACTATCAGCAGCTTATGAAGACTATTTATGACATTGGCATAGAAAGATTCCTGCTCACTCAGTCTATTTGCATATTGCATTCCTAGATTGGTAGACTTGGTTTAAGGTCTGTAGTTTCAATATTTGTGTATGCCTGTTTCTAGGCTTTTATTTTGCCTTTTTGATGTGGGCATATAATTCACGTTTGACAGACCTTCAGACAAGGAAAAATAAAAAGACAGCTGTTAGAGCTGCTGTTTATCCTGCATGTGGGCAATTCCAAACATTAACTATATTTAAATAATAGTAGTTTGTGAGGCTCACGTGGGCATTGTCCACAGAGTATCTCCCCTCTGTGTCTTCCCAGTAAGTGTTTGTCTGCCCCCTGCAAGTGGTGTGTTTGCACACTCCCCATTCCTCTTTCCTCCCTTTTTGCACATGAACCCAATGAAACAAACTGTGGTTCCCTGTAATATACAAAGTCAGGGAACTGGAGTCTGTAAAGTAATTAAAGTTAGCACAAATGGTGAGGTCAAACCATGAATTGATCCTGGTGGATCTCAACCTATAGAGGGACTTCTGTTCATTTAACAGCTATGTTGCTTTTCATCGCATCAGGGACCTTGTTTCTATTCTGTGGGAGTTTTCTTTTTTCCTTCTCACAGTCATTCTGAAAGTGCCTCAAACAGGTTCCTTCTTTGCAAGCAGCCCTTTGCAAGTGACCAGTTGGTTACATTTCTGGGTGGTGAGGAGAGAAGAAAACAACCCTTTTAGTTATTAACAAACTTAGTGGATGGTTAGAAAAACTGGATAGGTGGCAACTCTTTGGAATCATTTGGGGCATATATGGGACAAATGTGCACCTGTCTCTTTTACCACATGCACACAGGACAAGAAATCACAGTGGGCAGGAGGTTCCTGCAACTGGGTACATGTGGTCCTGTCCAACTGGGCGTGCACATAGCCCTGTCAATGAGATAGTAATCATACTGATCAGCTGTTTGACAAGGATGTGGGGGCAAACAAAATCCTGCTCCCCCTCCTTAACAGCTGATGGGTGAAAACAAAACCAGAGAACACATTTGTACCGCAGTCTAGTGATGCAAGGGCTAAATAATGAAAGTTTGGCAAATACAAGGGATGCTGCTTATGCATCATTTTAATTTCTGGTTTTCAACTATACTTCAGAATGTATTGACTTGTAAAATTTTGATGTGACAGTCAAACAAATTGAACCCACCTGCTAGGGGCAAAAACCTTCTGGGCTGAATGAGTGAAAGCAGCCTCTTTGTTCATAATCTCCAAATTGTTTACTTTCTCTCCCTGCCCTCCTCCCCACACTCTGTAACAATCTATACCCATTTGTGCTTTATAGCATTTAAAATCTAAATAGCATAAAGGAAAACACACATACACACATTTTTACTCAGCAGCACATCCATTTAGGGTCTCAGGAATGATGACATCCTTTACCTCTCCTTGGGCCAAATTCTTCTCTCACTGGTACTGGCAAGCTTGCTTTGGTGTAAAGAGAGAGAACATTTCTTGCTCCCGCTGTGGCAAAGAAAAATAAAATTGTCTCAATGAAAGAACGCTAGTGATGAGTTAGGGGTTTCCCCACAGAGTAAATTGTTTGTCGAAATCGCATGATCCATTGTATTTGTCCCCAAGCAAGATGCCCCTACTGTGGGTTTATGTTGTAGTGAGTCACCCTAGTGGGAGAGTGAGCCTCATTGGAAGTGATTGACTAAGTACTTATGTACATTTTTAACTGTTCTATGTTAGGCAGAGCTATGTTGATTTAAGGATGATTTAAGGCCTCTTTTTATAACTGCCAAAATTCTCAACAGCTGAGGTCTGTCATGAAAATATCTTGTATCCTCACTCTTGAAGATGATAGTGGCAAAAGCAGTCGGCTGTTATTAAATTAGCATGCATGTGTGTGTGCGTGCGCACACACACACAGACCTGGTTGCACGTTCTGTTGGATGCACACTATTGGCACAATCCTATCCTTACCTTACGCTGGCGGAGCACGCACTCCACTGTTACGCACTGTCACAAAAGCGCTGTAAAGTTCATTGGGACAGCGCACCTTCTAGCAGCACCAGAGCAGGGGTGGGTGGATCGGGCCCAGGAAGGAGACAGAATTAGTGCAAGGGTTTCTGCAAAGGTAAGTCTTGCCTCACAAACCTTTTAGAATTCACGTTGTGACAAGAAATCAAAACTTCACATACACGCTCATGGGTTCTGAGCTGTCTGTGACGGATCAGGAGATAGATCTTGGGGTGCTGGTGGACAGGTTGATGAAAGTGTCGACCTAGTGTGCGACGGCTGTGAAGAAGGCCAATTCCATGCTTGGGACCATTAAAAAAGGGATTGAGAATAAAACGGCCAATATTATTATGCCATTGTACAAATCGATGGTAAAGCTGCATCTGGAGTATTGTGTCCAGTTCTGGTCGCCGCATCTCAAAAAGGATATAGTGGAACTGGAAAAGGTGCAGAAGAGAGCGACCAAAATGATTAGTGGGCTGGGGCATCTCCCTTATGAGGAAAGGCTACAGCGTTTAGGGCTCTTCAGTCTAGAAAAAAGGCGGTTGAGGGGGGACATGATTGAGATGTATAAAATTATGCATGGGATGGAGAGAGTGGATAGAGAGATTCTCTCTCACATAACACTAGAACTGGGGACATCCACTCAAATTGAGTGGAGGGAGTATTAAAACAGACAAAAGAAAATATTTCTTTACCCAGCGTGTAATTGGTTTGTGGAACTCCTTGCCACAGGATGTGGTGATGGCACCTGGCCTGGATGCCTTTAAAAGGGGATTGGACAGATTTATGGAGGAAAGGTCCATCACAGCTTACAAGCCATGATGGGGATAAGCAACCTCCTGGTTGTAAGAGTAGGTTTTCTTTGTGCCAGGTGCAAGGGAGTGGCGACAGGATACAGGTATCTTGTTGACTTGTGCTCCCTGAGGCATCTGGTGGGGCCACTGTGTGATACAGGAAGCTGGACTAGATGGGCCTTTGGCCTGATCCAGCAGGGCTCTTCTTATGTGGTGTTGGCGCGTGCTGTATCCTATCCCCCTTCCTGGGCATGATCCACCAAAACGGATCCACATAAACTTGTGCCAGGCCAGCAATATGAGTTGACTCATAGCGGTGGCTGGGGCTTTCCCCGGGGCAAGAGGAGACCTCCCACCTGCTAAATTCCCCCGCGGAATGTAGCTTAGCTTGTGCCAGCGCTGCTGCATCAGCACAGGGGAATTTAGTTCGGATTGGGCTGCCTGTTGGATCAGGGCCAGTATGAAAGGGCAAAACTAGACATTTATGGCAACCATGTGTTTGTTAAACACCACGTGTTTGTCACATTCACCAATAAATTGAATGGGGCTTCTGAGAGTTTCTAAGCCATTTTTTTCTCCAGCCTGATTCCAAAACTGGAAGTGAGCTAAGCAGGGAGAAAGCTGCTTAAAGCAGCCAAGTGTTACAATGCAATCCTGTGTAAGGTTACGCAGCTGGTCTAAAGGGCTGGCTGCTGTATCCTGTGCTGTTCTTGGGCTGCTCCGGGGCAGCCTGGGAACACCTCGGGTCTCGGGAGAAGGGGACATTTGTCCCCTTCCCCGGGTTTCGGCAAACCTGAGGCCTATGGGCCACCTCGGATGTACGCCAGCTCTGAAGCACCACCGATATCCCCACCCCCTCCCAGCCCGGGCTGGTCAATGGCCCCCCTCCCTCATCAGCCTGCCCCGCCTGGCCCCGCCCCTGCATCGAGTGACCTAGGTCTTACCTGGGTCGTCTGGTGCAGGGTCCGGCTGCTGGGGGAGTGAGCGGTGCAGACCTCCACGCCACTTATTATCTGGATGCTGTAAACATACTGTATGGCGCATTTATGGCACCCAATGCCGGTGGAGCGTGTGGCTGCCAGTGAGTTAAGGCAAGGAGGGGATACAGATGTCATTTCCCTCCTCTGTGTGCTCCTTTTGGTATAAAAAGTAGACTCCTACTTTATAGTTGGGCAAGCACTTGTTTAACAAACACACAGTCCAGTTGAATAGCTAGCTTGGCTGTAGTGTACACCCTTTCTAGCAGAGATGTACAGTGCAGGGGAGGTGAGGCAGAACTGCCCTATGTTCATCCATGGAAAAGAGCCACAACCTAACCCTGAGATTGTGCGCATCAACCATGTGCTTTCACCCAAGAAAACCCACTTTCTTGAATGCAAGCAAGTGGCACATGTACGCAATCTCAGGATTAGGCTGCAGTTCTTTTCTGTGGACGACTACACGGCTGTTCTACCTCACCTGCTGCCAAACCCCCGCTTTCTAGAGAGAGATGGATTTCTAGAGTAAAGGATTTTCAGGTTTAAAAGCCATGTAGAGTAAAAAAGTTCCAAACAACTCCGAAACAATGGGTTTGTTTGCTTATCTGAGTTTTCCTAACAATGGGCACATCCAGCTGAGGTGTTCAATCTGGGATTGCCATATTTTGTTCACTCAGTCGTTGCAGGAGGTTCACATGATGCCGCCACCCATCCATTGTCCACCTGTATTTTTTCAAAAGCTGAAATCATCACTTGTATTGACACAGAACGTTTGATTATTTAGAGAACAGCAGTACAGCTGCACAACCATCACATGTGCAAACTGTTATTAGTACTAAAGTTCATTCTTTTTTTTTGAGAACTGCATCAGAAACAGGGGGGCTAATGGGGGGGTCAGTGTATTGTGTCCCCAAAACACACTATACTGTATCTACTGCCATGTGGAAAGAACACTGTAATTCCACTTGTGACTGCAAGTGGAAAAATAACTGACACTGTAAGGAGAACATCTGAAAGTACCCTAACAGCCCAAACCAGTGCACATTCCCATGCAGCAATGCCGGCATAGGCTGCATTGCATCCTGCACAGGAATTTCAGCTGCTGAAGGTCTCCACAGCACATTTGTCCCCTTGCCCCGAGGTAGGCCCCAGCAGCCCAATGGGGCAACTCAGACCTGCACAAGCTTACATAGCTGGTTGGCTGATCAGGGCGGGGGACAGGATGCAGTGTGTACTAGCACCACCAATCCCACACCCCTCCTCAGCCTCATCCACCCACCCCTCGCCCCTGTTGCCACCCATCCCCACCCTGTTCCACCCTCCCCTGCCCTTGTGCTGCTCAGTGTGGAACTCACCTGCTCAGGTCAGGTGGGTGTACTCCATGGTGGCAGTGCAGGCACAAAGGTCTAGGCCTAGGCACTAATGTTGTACAGTGCTTTAGGCAGCCAAATTTTTTACTTTATTTATTTATGGCCCCGAAAATGGCCATTTTGCCACCTCCACTTACCTTTTCAAAGCTGCTCCTGGTATCATTCTTCATGCCGTTCACATCATCCTTCCTCCTGCTGCCACCACTTCATCCCGCCGCTTGCCCCCAGACGGCACGGGCCTTTCCCAGCCTGCTGGCTGCATCGTGACAGACCGGAACTCTTCTGAGCCTGGCTGGTGCGTTCTGCCTGGCCAGGGCTCCTTGCGCACCTGTGTGAGTGTCACGCAGCACAGAACGCCTGGAAGAGAGGCATTGTGCACTGTGCGACGCTCACGAGGAGCCCTGGCCGAGCAGAATGCACCAGCCAAGCTCAGAAGAGTTCCAGCCTGCCGCAATGCAGCTGGTGGGCCGGGAAAGGCCGGGACAGTCAGGCCCGAGTCAGGCCTGGCTGTGATGGTGGCCACCCGTCCAGAATGGCAGCTGCCAAACCAGGAATGTCCTGGCCAGTACCGGGACTCTGATAAGCCTAATTAAGGCCTGCCTCGCATTCCTTGTGATGTTAAATTATAAAAATTAAATTTGGTGAAAGAAAATGTGTCCTTTCCAAGGACAGATGTGGTTTAACACTGCGGCAACTTCCCTTCTTGTTCAAAAATACTGTATTGTTATGTCTTAAAAAAATTAAAGTGAAATCATTAACTAAAAACAATGTAACATGAGTTCTAAGAAACAGCAATCAAATAACTGTGTGGAGAGATTTGTTTTTTCTCTTAACTGAATCATGAATTAAACTCCTTAGTGGCAGGAACCTCAGGATTTTCTAACATCTGTGTGACATGAAACCCTTAGCAACTTGAATGTTGTGGCACTTTTCTGGCAAGAAACTCCGTCTGTGTTTCCATATCTCATCCCTGCTGCTGTGAAGGTCTTTGGATCAGGACCATTCAATTTTGAATGTGAGAACTAGTCTTGGAACACCTGTACAGGCATGTCTCTTTGTGTCAAGCATAGCTAGTGCTGGAAGCCTGCGCTGTACTAGAAATGTCATTGAATACACTGAAAGGAGAAACCAAAATTGCAGCTGAGTGCAGCCACAATGGATGATTATAATACAGAGCAAACTATTTCTAGCAACAAAGGCCCTGAGCATATTAACTCATTCAGTGAGTTGCATTGTGTATAATTCTTGCTTACACTTGCTGTCATGCGCCGTAGTTAAAATTTACACTCTTTTATTGGACATGAGAAGATATTTTTATTTATACCCTCTTTTGTTAGCCATTTGGCTTCATAATAATTAATCAAGTCACCAAAGCAGTATCATAGTGGGGAGTGAGGAGGACTTATTTGCATTATTAAGATATTCTAACAGGGTATCTCAGTGTGTTAACAGCTCAGCTACAATATGGGCCTCTTGTTTTATGACAAGTTGCAATTTTCTTGTAATGTTAGCTGAAGTTCATCTCAATAATTATGCTAAATTAAGGAGTCCTGCATATATAGAAATAAACATTAAAATGCATTAAATTGAAGTGAAGAATGTAATTTAATCCTTCTGCAACTAAATGGAAGTCGGCACTAAGAGTGCCAGTTAGTCCTTGTTTCACCCTGTTAGGCCTTGATAAACACAGAATCCTTTCTTAGGTGCCACTCACTCACTCACTCACTCACTCACTCACTCACTCACTCACTCACTCACTCACTCACACCAGTGTGGAAGCTGCTCCAATGTGGTGTAATCTTCCCACACTTCAGGGACAAGTGTATAAATCAGTCATGGGTGGGGCCAGTCATATGGGTCTTTTCCATAGAATCAACATCCCCAGCAGGAAGGGTGCAGCATGGGAAAGACCCAGGTGATTATGTCCATTCATGTGGTCCTGCAGCCGTCAATCTAAGCCTTTGTACCTGCTCTTATCAGTTGCCCAGATCGCCCAGTTTACAGTCACTGAAAACATGCTGTATTCAAAACCCAGTCAGTAAATCTAGAATTTACACTGCTAATCCAGGTCTAAATGGAATCCAAGTCTAAATGGAAAAATCCAAATCAAAAACTCACATTGTGTGCATCATATTTAGACACAGACAGACAGACATCTTCAGGGGATTGTAAAAACAAGCACAATAAAGCTGGCAAGCAACTAGCAAATTAACAGCCCAATCTTATTTATTTATTTATTTTCTGTATTTATATACCACATTTCTCATCATCAGATTTATTCAAGGCGGTTTACACAGGCAGGCTATCCTAGACCCGATAAGGGTCTTTACAATATTGTTCTATTCATACCATATATAGAACCTTCCATGCTCGAGATGTTACCCTTCCGAGTGCAGCCCTCCTTCTGGCTTGTGCTCTGCACTTCCAAGCTTCGCAGTTCACCCTCGGGTGGTTGTCAAGATGTTCTCTCTCAAGATGTTCTCTCTCTGACTCCTCCGCATTCCACTCTCTCATGGTGGCTTCTCAGTATCTTCACCAGGGCCATCAGCAGCTGCCATCACCCATCCAAGCAAGAGCCAAGGTTGACCCTGCTTAGCTTCTTCAGGCAGGGCACTGGCTCAACCTCCAGGCCACACCGCCCCGTCTAGTCCATAGCATGTAGTGTTGTTGACTGAGTGCACGCCGCATGCTGTAGTGGGGGGGGGGGAAAATCAGCTGGCTAGCAAGAGGTAAGTAAAAATATCTGATTTTTTCCAGTAGGCCGCCTAGTCACCAATGGGTCCCCTCGGACATATGCAGGCTATTTTGCTGAGTAAGTCCAAAGAAAAAGAAGGAGGTGTGTGCATGTGTGTGTGTTGGTTGAACCCAATATATGGCATGGTAAAAGCCTCTGACTTCTCTCACATCTAGCTTGATGTCCTACATGAAGGCTATCCTCCTACTCACTGGTAAATTACAGATAGAATATCATGCTATTGAAAGGGTTTGTAAGAGCATTATACAAAGCCTATAATGAAGTTGAAGCATGTTTTGGCTAATATTATGGAAAGGTCTTTACAGAAACAAACAGCCGAATCCAACCTAAATCCCCACGTGGCAATGCAGTGGTGCTGGAGGCCCAGCAGCCGCAATGGGTCAACATGGACCTGTGCCAGCAATACTGCTGTCACAAGTCCGTGTTGATCCATGCAGGCATATCACGCCTGGGAAGGGGCCCAGGATTTGGTGTGCCCCACCACCACCAATCCTACCCCCTCCCGGGCCCAATCCGTCCACTCATGCCCCGTCTCCTCACCATTCTGTCCTCCCCCTGCCCCATTCCCCCCTGTGCCAGGCTTACCTGTTCCAGCAGGCTTCTGTCACTCCGCTGGCGCACATGGGAAGGCTCCAACTTTCCTGCTGGTGTGCCAGCTCCCTGCATTGCCACAAAGTGCTTTATGGTGCTTTCATGGCAGCCAGCGCTGGTGGAACATGCGTTCCACTGGCACGTCCTTCAGTGAGAATTGGACTTAAAAATGGGCATTCTACTTTCTGACTTCAGGCTCCATATTCATAGGTGTCAACTCACCTTAATTGTTTAGCCCTGCCCTGTTATGTTCTGTTGCGCAAAGCAAAAGCATTGGTAATCATCAGTTGATTTTCTAGAACCTGGAATGCAGGCCAAATCTTCCTGCCAAGGGTAAGGTCTAAAACTAGTCTGATGAGGCCTGAATGAAACAACTTTACAGTTAGTTTCTTAGCTTAATTTTTTAAAAAACAAAAATCTTGTCAGAGATACAGAAACCAGTGGCGTCCCTAGAGGGGTGGTGGTACTGTAAGTTGTGCACAGGTCTGCTCTGCGTTGCATGGTGGCCCCGCCCACTCTCCGCCGGAGCCATTCCAAGCGGCAAAGGCAATGCACAGGAGACTCCTTGCACGTTGCCTCCGCTGCTTGGAATGGATCCAACGGTGAGTGGGCGGGGCCACCGTGTAACGCAGAAGAGTAGACCTGTGCACAATTTACAGTACCCCCAGTGGTGTTTCTACACTGCCCGTGGGGGGGCGCCAATGCGACAACCCCCACGTGATGCCACAAGCCCCATCCCTGGGAGGTGTGACATCATTTTCGCACGCCGCCACCAAAATTCGGTAGCGGTGTGGTGTGAGAACACCTGCTGCTGCTTTTTGGCCTCATTTCGGAACTGAACGGAGCCAGGGTGGGGGGGCGGGCGGGCCAATCTTGTGGCCAAAGACAACACAACGAAGACAAGAAGTGGCAGAGGGGCAACGGATCTGGAAGCAAATACACACACCCCACTGCTTGGCGCCCCGTCACCTTGGGGCCCACCGCCCCCCCTAACGACGCCTCTGAGTACACCCCCCCCACTAGGGACACCACTGACAGAAACAGAGTCTCAGTTTTTTTTAAGAGTTGGCTGGCAAGAAGCAGTCTTGAGGCGGCTGCAAGAATGATGTTGCTTACAAATAACTGATACTGATTAAGGACTGTCTGTGTGCATTCCTTAGCATTCTTTGTGGAGGTGGGGCATTCTGTGGATTGTGATGTTACTTTCCAAGTTCCTGCAGAGCAGGTTGCCATGGAATCATCATCCAATAATCTTTCCAAAACATGGAAGATGCCAGCACATTTATTTGGCATCCTATTTAGCAGGCATCTGGTCTTAGTATTGCTAAGTGCTCAAATCCACCAAGCCAGCCATGTGTCTCCACAACATTCATTTAAGCCAGAAGTACAGAGGGGAGAAAAAAAAGAGAGAGAATTTAATAGCAAAAACATTACTGTTGTGCAGAATGGAAACCCTGTATTCAGGCGCTTTAATGAAAGGCAGATATGTGATTAAAAATATTTTAAAATTAGCCAGATTGTATTTTCTACACCACTAACCTCCCCATATCTCTTATCCCCAAAGCATAATTTATAACCATAGTTTCAGAAACCATAATTTAGAAGTAGCCTTGCCCAATTAGTTTGATCACTGCTTCTTTAATAGTTGCTTTTACCGTTTAGTAATAATTCCTGCTGCAAAAAGTACTGAATTCCATTTTTGAAAAATGTACTTAGACAAAAGTTGATCATATTAATTTCATTTCTAAACTAGTTTCATTAAGTTTCTAATGTTGAGTTAAGCCTTATGGATACATTGTTATTATCAATATCAATATCAATATCAATAATAATAATAATATACAGCTTTTCAACAAAAAATGTTCACACAGCGGTTCACATAGCTAAATAAATAAATGGTTCCCTGTCCCCAAAGGACTCACAATCTAAAAAAAGATGCAAAAGAGACACCAGCAAACAGCCACTGGGAAAGATGCTATGCTGAGGTGAAGAGGGACAGTTGCAGTCCCCTGCGAAATAGAAGAGGAGCACCACTTTAAAAGGCGGCTCTTTGTCCAGTTAGCAGGAGTTAAACCCTGAGGTTGTCCAGAACTCCAGAATATTCTGGATTATCTTCTCCACTAATTTAGATATTTCTTGGAAAAAGAAAGGCAGTGTGTAAGTGTTGAAATAAAACTGTCTCTGGACGAGGAAGGAGGGGGCCATTCGGAACTGAATGGGTTAACCCCTCCAAGTCCAGAGGCAGGATCGGTAGAATCTTGTTGACTCCTCCCCTCCGGGTGCTGCTCTTCCCAAGTCTGGTCCTGCCTCGTATAGAGAAAGGACGGTAGAGTGTGGCTCTTAGGAGCAGATTGACATTTTTTCAGACCAGAGCTCTTTATTCTTCCTTTCTGTGGTTTCCATCCTGCCCCCTCTACCCCTTCCCGACCCGACCCTGCTTCACTAGTAAGGTGGTAGATTGTTGAAGGGCTGATTTTCGGGCGGACCTATCGGCGCCTCACGGCGATCGAAGGTTCCCGCCTTTTCTTTTACCTCAGGTGAGAGGTGAAAAGCGGCCTAGCAGATGTGCGCTCTCTCTACGGGCACCGCCGCTGCAGTCTCCTTCGTGTCGGACGCTTCTCGGAGCTTGCTTATTGCTGGCCCGGCTACGGGAGAGCCTCGTCGCGGCCACTGGAGAGTCTCGCCGCACTACAACGGACCCTACGGGGCCGAGCGTTGGTGAATCGGCCGCCCGCATAGACCTCGGTCCGACGTGCCTTGTTAAACTGTGCACCCGGACCGGCGAGCTTCTCTCTCCCTCTGAGTGCGGTAAGCCTGCCATGGGGGATTCTAAGGAGGGCGGAGGGGACGAGAATATCGCGGTGAGCGCCCCTCGTATTGATCCAGCTCTACAAGCTCACCTTCAAAGTATGGTTAAAGCGGCTGTGGAGGAGGCGGTGAAAGGCTCGGGGGGGGGCATAAGACCCATAAGAAACGTCGCAGGGAGAGCCGATCTCGGTCTCGGGATTCCGTCAGTCACTCCAGCCGTAGGGGCTCAAGTCATGACTCTCCCCCCCAAGAGACATAAATCTAAACGTTCCTCCCGTGCTCACACGACGTCTGGGACCAAGGAGAAGCGCACTGTGCCTGAAGCCTCTTATCTTAGCTCCACTCCGTCCTCCGACGCAAACTCTGACAGGGAGGACGGCGAGCTCTCAGATGATGGCACAGGGGGAGAGAAGGACACCAATCCCAGTAGGCTTTTTCCCTCTGATCTTTTTCAGCGGATGGTTTCCAAAGTCTCCACGGCTCTGAATCTCGTTCCACCTGAGAGTGAGCCTGCCTCTCAAGGCAATTTGGGGGCACCAAAGGGTATTTTTCCTCAGGGGCCCGTGTTACCAGCTACCATCCCCTTCCCTCCCTCGTTTCGAGCCACGCTGGACCTAGAATGGAAAACGCCTATCAGGTCCAAACATGGCTCGAAGTTGGTTGACAAGCTTTACTCCTTACCTGAGCAGACCATGGCGCTGCTTAAAGTTCCCTCAGTAGATGCGCCCGTTGCGGCCTTATCCTCTTCAGCCGTTATTCCGTCAGAAGGGGAGGGCCCCCCGAAAGATGCCTGTGATAGGAAGGTGGACATTTCGCTTAAGAAGAACTTCGAAACGGTGTCGCAGGCGTTGAGGGCCTCCGCTTCGAACTCTTTGTTCTCTCGAGTGGCTTACCTGTGGGTAGATGATCTCATTAAATCTGAGACAGGTCTATCCAAGAAAGGGAAGAATACATTAAAAAAGATCTCCTTGGCTACAGCCTACGCAGCTGACTCTTCCTAGGTCTTCCTGCAGCTCGGCGCGCTCGCGCTCGCGTCCAACGTTGTAGCCAGACGAAATATCTGGCTTTGCAATTGGGATGTTGATCGGCCTCTCAGAACCGTTTGGTGGGGGTACCTTTTCAGGGAACCAAACTTTTCGGGGATGCTCTTGAACCTTTACTGGATGAAAGCAAAGATAAACGGAAGGTTCTCCCGTCTTCCAGTAAGGAGGCTCCTAAGCCTAAGAACTTGTCCTTTCGGCCCTTTCGAGCTCCCGCACGCCCCAGAGAGCCCAGCAGGGGCGCTAATAAGTGGAACAAGGTGAGATTCTTCCCCAAAGGCAGATCTGGAAGCAATCAAGGGGAGCCCCCACGCAAGCCGTTCCGCACCCAAAGAACTGCGTGACTCCAAATTACAAGACGACTCTGCGCCTATTGGAGGGCGTCTGCTCGCATTCGCAGATCAGTGACGTGCGACGACCTTGGACAGGTGGATCTTGGACACAGTATCCAGGGGTTACTCTCTGGAACTACTACAAATTCCAAAAACTCAATTCTGGAAGGTGCCTCTGTCCAGGGACAGGATCAAACACCAACATTTGCTCGTTTCAATTGCTCACCTCTCTGCTATCCGGGCCATAGAGCCGGTACCCACCGCTCAACGGGGAAAGGGGGTTTACTCCCTTTTGTTTCTGGTGGAGAAGAAGAACGGAGAGCACAGACCCATCCTGGACCTCAAGTGGCTAAACCTATTCATGGTGCGCAAGAGGTTCAAGATGGAGACGTGGCGATCGATAGCGGCATCCCTGCGAAAGGGGGACTTTCTCACCTCGATCGACCTATCCGAGGCCTATCTGCATGTTCCGATTCATCCCAGACACCGTCAGTTCCTCCGCTTCGCCTATGGAGAGATACACCAGCAATTCCGGGCCTTGCCCTTTGGCCTCAAAACGGCTCCTCGGGTTTTCACCAAAACGCTGGTGGGACCTCTGGCCTGGTTGAGGCTATGGGGTCTGTCGATTATCCCTTACCTCGACGACATCCTGATCCGGTCCGAGTCCGAGTTGGCGGCGAAGCGGGACATTCACATGACGATTCTTTGTTTACAGCGACATGGGTTCATAATCAACATGGACAAGAGTTCGTTGATTCCGGCTCAGGTCATGGAACATCTGGGACTGGTGTTCAATACCAGAAATCTGACTGTTTCGTTGTCTTCAGAAAGGCAACTCAAGTTGACAGCTCTTCTGCTGGAAGCCAGGTCGCTGACATCAATGGATCTTCTCTTGTTAGCCAAGTTCCAGGGGGTCATGGTCTCCTGCCAGGGCATTATCAATTGGGCCAGGTTTCACACTCAGCCCATCCAGAGACTTCTTCGACCCTACGCGCTTCAGATAGAGTGGAAACAACACAGGACGGTCACATTCTCGTCGGACTTCCTTTGCAGTCTGGATTGGTGGCTGAGCCCGGGCCGTTTGTCAGCCGAGACCAGCCTGGAGACCTCGAGCCCGGTGATTCTCACCACGGACGCCAGTCTCCTGGGCTGGGGTGCTCATCTGGACCGCCTGTGCACGCAGGGGCGATGGTCAGTATCGGAGTCGAAGCTCAGCATCAATTTCCTGGAGTTGCGCGCAATCAAGCTGGCCTTGCTCCACTTTCATGCCCAGATTCGGTTCAAGTCGGTGCTAGTCAAGACGGACAACATGACCGCCAAAGCATATATCAACCGTCAAGGGGGTACCAGATCAGACAGCCTGGCCAGGGAAGCGGAAGCACTCCTGACGTGGGCGGAACTGAACCTTCTCTCGCTCAAGGCGGAGCACCTGGCGGGAGCAGCGAACCTCACAGCGGATTGGCTAAGCAGAGAAAGCTTAGGGGAGACGGAGTGGCAGTTAAATCTTCACCCAAATCACGGTAGTCTTCACCCAAATCACGGAAAGGTTCGGGATGCCCCTTCTGGATCTCTTTGCTTCACGGAACAATGCCCAGCTCTCGAGGTTCTATGCGAGACATCGTGGTCAAGGGGAAGAGGCAGTAGATGCTCTGCGGACTGTCTGGCCCCAGGGTCTCCTGTATGCTTTTCCCCCCATCGCTCTCCTACCCCGAGTATTATGAAGGATCAGGGATCTGCGAGCGTCTGTGATTCTGGTGGCCCCCAGGTGGCCCAGGAGGGCGTGGTTTTCGGAGCTCGTTCTTCTGTCAATGGGCAAGCCCTGGACCCTGCCTCTCAGGGATGACCTTCTCCGTCAGGGTCCGGTCCTTCATCCACAGCCTCGGGACTTCCACCTAACGGCTTGGCTGTTGAAAGGCAGGAGCTAACTAAGTGTGGCTATTCCAATCGAGTCCTCGACACGCTTTTGGCCTCTCGGCGTCTGTCCACCAGGAGGGTGTATGGTTCGACTTGGAGACATTTCTCGGGGTGGTGTTCCCAGCGGGGTTTTAGGCCTCTGCGTCCAAAGTTGCATCAGGTGTTAGAATTCTTACAGGATGGGCTGACCCCTTGGCCTTAGCACCAATACTCTCCGGCGCCAGGTGGCAGTGCTTAAAAGCGTCCTGGGTGCCTCTGGTAGGGGTTGTGTTTTGGACCATCCACACTTGCAACGTTTCCTGAAAGGGGTGGCCTCGTTGAATCCTCCGGTGGTACATAGGTTTCCTACTTGGGACCTCAATTTGGTCCTTCGGGCTCTTATGCTGGGACCTTTTGAACCATTGGCCAAAGCATCCTTACAGGATCTTACTCTAAAAATGGTTTTCTTGGTGGCTCTGACTTCAGCCAGGCGGGTGTCTGAGTTGGGGGCACTCTCCGTCAACGAGAAATTAATGATTTTTCATAAGGACAAGGTCGTCCTCCGGCTGGACCCTTCCTTCATCCCCAAAGTTAATTCCCCTTTTTTTTGATGATATATTTAATTTTTATTAATAAACTACAAAACAAAACAATAAAACAAAACAATACAACATACTACGAAAGATTACAGCAAGCGCGAAGCAGTAAATCCTACTTGTATACTATTATATATTTTCTACTTATAATATCTAACTAAGCCTATATCTCTAATATACTATTCATTAAATTCACACTTCATCACTCCTTCTCTCTCTCTCTCTCTCTCTCTCTCTCTCTCTCTCTCTCTCTCTCTCTCTCTCTCTCTCTCTCTTAAAGAATCTGTAAGTGGTATCCAAATATTCATAGAAAGATTAACTAACTTTTCCTTTATCATCTAAAAATCTTAATTACCACTTCAAATATTTTAATATATAAAGCCACCCCATTTTTCTCCAAATGTATTAAAATAAAAACCTTCCAAATGTTTCTTTTTTTAAAAAAAAATCTATATCCCCTTTTTATATAAAATTCTTAAAAACAAATCACATCTTACTTAAGTCTTTTCAAATAATAAAACATTATTTTTCTTTTATTCACAAAAGGGTTAACTAACTTTTCCTTTATCATCTAAAAGTCTTAACTTCCACTTCAAATATTTTAAATTTATTAAGTCACCCCATTTTTTGTCTTCAAATTTGTTAATTCATCATCAAAATTTTTCCATCACTCTTAATATACATTTCTTAAAAGCAAGTCATATCTTATTTGTTTTTTTAATAATAAAACATTTTCTTCTTTTTATATAACATTAACTCCAATAATATTCCCCACAAAAAAATAAAAAATTATAATCCCTTTTTACTTTTGACAGTTTGCCATTACCCCTTCCATCCCTCCCCTTCCTCCTTCCTCTTCTTCCTCCTCTTCTTCTTCTTCCTCTTCTTCTTCTTTAAATCTTTCCCAAAAGTCCCTTGTTTTTTGAATTGTATCCACTTTACAATTTTTTCCACAGAATCATTCACGTCTTCTATATTCCTCTCCCGAAAGACAATCTTCAGCACCTTTTTTAGTAAAGTACTCTCCTTCTCTATCTCAAGTCTTGGTTTAACTCTTGGTACTTCCTCTACTACAGTCTCTTCCACTAAATCTTTCTCTTTATCGTTGACTTTTCCTTTATCTTCGTGTACTTCCATGTAACCTTTATTCCTTGTAATTCATCCTTTTCATCCTTTTCCTTCACTGCTTGTTTCAGTTCTGCGTTCATATTCTCAAGATTTCCCTGCAAAATTGTCATTTTTGCATCGAATCTTTGTTCCCATTTTTTAAAACAATACAATAGTGTATTCATGTTGCAAATTTTTCACCAGGTGCCAATCTCTCTTCTCTTAAAAAAAAAAAGAGGTAATATAAAAAAACTTCTGCGGTCGACGATGTGAAACAGAAAGATTAATTGCCAAGATCCATGAACTCTAACATGGAAGGGCTCATATTCTTTTAGCAAAAATGTCAGGAATGTCAACAACAAAAATCCCAAACCATTTTCTCTTGCCAGAATAGTCTATTTTAAAAAAAACCTTCTTACTGTTTTAATCTTCCATAAGTACAGAAAAGAATCAATAAAACTCACCACTATTAAAACTTTAACTTCGTCTTTCCAACTTTCACTTTCGAATGTTCAGTTCAGTTCGCCTTATCGCAACATATTATTTTTAACGTTAACTCTTATCTCGGCTAATTTCTTCAACTCATAAATCATTTCTATGTTTCTTGCTTAAGTAAAGCAAAGCATGTCGGAGGTGGCTTGACTTGGTTTTCATCTGCGGGTCGAGCTCGATGGTAATCCAGCCTTCTCACCGAGAATCCAAAACTTCAAAGCCTTTGCCTTGAAGTGTCAGAAAGGGGGCGATTGAAAGCAATGTGGTTTATCTCTTCGTACTCCCTTTTAATCCAGGGGTAGAGTAATTAAGTCCATCAGATGTACTCCATCAATACAGAGCGATCGGCGGAGTTGTCAGCCAGCCATGTCCTCCTAGCCGGAAGTCGTTAATTCCCTTTTTCATCGTTCTGAGGAGATTGTTCTACCCACCTTTTGTCCGAACCCTTCGCATCCGCGTGAACGGGAATGGCACTCCCTGGACGTGCGCAGGGCGTTGCATTTTTATATGCAGCGTTCAGAGTCTTTTAGGAAGACGGAGGCCCTGTTTGTGGTTTTTCATGGTACCTCCGTTGGTAAGAAGGCCTCCTCGGCGTTAATTGCTAGGTGGCTCCGCCTGGCGATCCAGACGTGTTATAGAGCACAAGGCCAGGACCCACCTGAGTGCATTCTACCCCATTCCATCAGGGGGGCGGCCACCTCGGCGGTTTTTGATGGGACCTCATCTTTGGTGGATATTTGCAAGTCGGCCACCTGGGCGTCCCCTAACACTTTTTTATCACATTATAAGATCGATAAGTTGGCCGCTGCAGAGGCCCGTTTTAGCAGACGGGTGCTGCAGGCGGTTCTGAATAACGGAGACAATTAGGCCCACCCTGGGATGCTATGGCTCTGGCATATCCCATTCAGTTCCGAATGGCCCCCCCTTCCTCGTCCAGAGAAAAAAGGAATTCCCTACCTGTGAATCTCCTGTTCTGGGAGAGGAAGGGGGGACATTCGGCCCCACCCAGTTTTATCCTTTTGTCTCCATTATTGGGTTTTTCCTTTGCCCCGTTTTGGGATGTTATGGTAACATTCGGTGTTAGTTAGCTTATCCGGCGGGTGTTAATTACCTACTTTACGATGTTTTTTCCTCTTTCACGCTCTGGTCTGGTTTTTTTGTTCGTTAGTTGATTTCCTCTCCAGTTTATTCGTGAAGGCTGGTATACCTCCGTGCCAAGGCGACATCGGGTGTTGTGGGAACGTGTTCCTGGCTTTCCCTTCTGCAGAACCGGACTGGGGGAGAGCAGCACCCGGAGGGGAGGAGTCAACAAGATTCTACCGATCCTGCCTCTGGACTTGGAGGGGTTAACCCATTCAGTTCCGAATGTCCCCCCTTCCTCTCCCAGAACAGGAGATTCACAGGTAGGGAATTCCTTTTTTCTCAGCACTAATTTGCCTCAATGCACACTCATAAACTACCTACACTATCAAAATCCAAGAGCCCATAGATATCAGATACAGGCAGCTCAGGTAAGGATTATTATTATTATCACATTATATTATATTATAGATTTCAGAACCTTTATTGGCATATAATAATAATAATAATAATAATAATAATAATGTACCACGTTTTGACAAAAAAAGTTCATAAAGTGGTTTACAGAGGAAATCAAATTAAATTATTACATCAAAAAAGCTATGCTGAGGGCTAATCTGATAGCAAAAGATAGTGCTGCGAGTATATGGAGCTACAATGTGGTTCCTCTGAAAATAATACACACACCATTGTATCAGGTTTCAAATTATATTCTTGCACTGGAGAGTTTTAGTTAATGAGAATAATGTAGGTGGGAAACTCAGGATGAATTCACACTTTGGTTGTTTGTTTTTGCTTAATGGCATCACCAAGAGTTGACTTTTTCCAATTATCCAGGACAAAGGATTTAAAGGTAAAATAGCCATGTAAAAACATGTAGCAAAGCCAACAATTGCATTAAAAACAATTGAAACACAGATCTTCAGAATGCTAAAAGGTGTCCAAAATAGCAAACAAATAATAAAAATCATTTGAAATACAAAGGCAAATGGACCGACGTTTCGTCCTATTCTTAGGACATTTACTATGTCTAAGACAGCGTGGCTGTGGATGTTGGCACCCCAACTATGGAATTTAGAGACCTTTCAGCGGGGCCTCAAGACATTTTTATTCAGGTTGGTGTTCGATGGCTGACATGGTAGGCTGGCTTTTTAATAAATATAATCATAAAGTGATCCACTGGGGTTTGTTTGTTTTAATTGTTTTAATTATCTGTTTTAATTATTTTTATTGTATTGTATTTTATTATGTATTTTAACATGTTTTAATTGTAAGCCGCCTTGATTGCCTTTATCGGGAGAAAGGAGGAGTAAAAATTCTTTAAATAAATAAATAAACAAACAAGTTTAGGACATTACCATGTGGCGCAGGACTGTAAAAGCAGGCGGTGGGCCCATGTGGCACTTTAAAAAAAGGTAAAAATGGTGCCCCCAGCTGCCCCCCATGGATTTAAATACACATGGTTTTTGGCATCCTCGGGGGTTCCGGGAACGGAACCCCAACGGATGCCAAGGGTCAACTGTATATATATATTTGAAATAAATCAATTATATTTCAGCAACCTGTCCTCACTGAGTACTGGGAACTTGAGTGGCCTAAATCCGGCCCAACAACTTCGCCCTTGCTACCACAGTTTGAACTAGTTTACATTGTGGCCTGGCATCCTCCAGTTGAGGAGGTCCACAAATTTCTCCAGCTCTAAAAATTACCCTAGTGCCCAGAGACCTTCAAAACCTGGGGGCTGAATGGTCTGGGATAGCCCCAGGTGGTGGAAGCCTACCAGATTTGTTCACATACTCCTATTTGGTTTATTCGGCTAAGAACTGCAACCCTGGCCCTTTGGTAGGTACTTGCCCAAGAGACAGCATTGCATAAGAAACCCAGAAATATTCATGAACTTCCCTGGCTTTGCCTGTGTAGGGCTAGGGTAAGTTCAAACCTCCAACCCAAGATTGGGGCTCCTCTTCTCCAGTAGGGAGTCAGGTTGGAATACACCTCTTCCCGTTCCGCCCTCCCCCTGCCCTGTTCCACCCTGTGTGGGCTTACCTGCTCTGGCAGGTCTTCTGCCGTCCACTGGTGCACGGGAGGTCGCTCCAGCCTCTCCGCCAGAGGCCCAGCTGTGCACGCTAGCAGAAGCTGCTTTGCTACTGCCATAAAGCAGCCTTTGCTGACGCAACACGCGGTACGCCAGCACCCAGCTGGCATAGGATTGGGCCGTATGTTTTTCATCAGTAAACAATGAGCACCCGTTACACTAAGAAAAGAGAATTTCTAATCCAAAGGTGGTAATGGCAAAACACATTCTGCTGGCAAAGATTAATAGAATGCAACAGGATTAGCCATATGAACCTTTTTTTTTTTAAGTAGAAACCCCCCAAATTCAGCAAAGGGAACCTCAGTAGCTAATGCTTAGTTGGGATAATAGCCCTGCATTCAAAGACATAATAAGAGAGAAAATTAACCAAATCAATAAAAGAAAACTTCCTATCATACTATATACCATGGTTAAAATCATGTATGTTTACAACATTCATTTCCAACAAGCAAACACCAGTAGGGTTCAACCATGTAAAGTTATATGGTTTGGGCCCATGTTATAAATTTAAAGCACAATTGTTTTCCAAGTCCAAATGTTTGTTTAAAAAACAAACATTTTTGTTTTTTAAACAAACACTCTTATTTTGTGCCTTGCTTTATCATGCAGAGCCACTCTTCATTTTTATTCCTTTTTGTATGGTTCCAGGATTTTAAAACATCTGTTTTGAACTGCAGAACATGAAAGGAGTGAAGACTCCCCTTGGCTAGGCCCTTGAGGGTCACTTCTGAGATTTGGCAACCCCATATGAAATGTAAATATTGCTAAGGTAATTGCCCCATAATTTCTGATTGTGAATTATTCACGTTGTAACCTGAGATCTCACTAAATTTACCTAGTACCATATTTAAATGTGGCAAATTCAGGATTCTGCAAGGTTAGTATTAGGTCATTTACATGTAGAAATGATTTACTCAAATGCTTTCCCATTTGAATTGCCTGTACTTCTACAGCCAACACTTCTACAGTATACAGAGATGGGCAGCCAAATCCTATCACCCCCCCCCCACTCTGGGCCATACAGCATGGGCCATGCTGAATCTTATCCCTGGCAGCAACAGGCTGGAGGTCTCCTCCGGGTAAGGGGATTTTGTCCCCTTACTCTGGGTAAACCCCCAGCTGCTGCAATGGGGCTACTTGATTCTCTGCCAGCTCTTTAGCTGGTGCAGAACTAAGCAGCCCGTGTTGGGGGAAAAGGTCTGGGGGGGGGATACGATATGGCATGCTGTGGCGTCACCGATACCTCCCTCCTCCCAGGCCCAATCCGGCTTCCCCCAGCCCCTGTGCCACTTGGGGCTCAGCACATGGGGCTCCTGGATCTGACACCTGTGGGACAGTGCAGGCCTTCCTGCTGGCGCCGACTACTTTCCTGCAATGCGCTTTATGGCGCATTTGCGACACCCTAGGCGCAGCAGTGTATGCTGTGCCAGCCAAAACCTTTGATAGGATTGTGCCGCCAGTGATATTGGGCATCCTGTCTTCTGCTTCTGTGTAGGCCAACAGTTCTCAAACTTTTACTAGGGAGTAGGGAATGCTGTAAGTCGTTGTGTGGGGACGACGGCGTCACTCCTGGGATCACACTGCTGCCAGGAGAAAAGAGGGGGTTCTGGACTCACCAAGGGTCATGCAGGCCCTCCAAAGGGTGGGGGGCTGCAGCCCCCTCTGTGGGCCTCCCTGAGCGTCAGATTGGCTCCCTGAAGCGATTGTGACCAACTTCTGGTTTTTGACAAAACCTCTGGAAGGAAACCAGAAGTGGGGCTCGATTGCTTCAAGGAGACAATCTGAGGCTTGGGGAGGCCTGCACAGTGCCGCACCCCCCCCCCGCAAAGGGCTGGTGCGACCCCTGGTGAGTCCAAAAACCCCTTTTTTCTCCCAGCAGCTGCGCGATCCCAGGAGTGCCGTCGTGCCCCCCCCCCCACACACAATGACTTACAATGTTCCCTACTCCAAGTACTAAATGAATTCTTTTTGGAAGCGTTCATTGCCATCTTGTACTTCATCTTCTAAAATTGGAAAGGTAGGGTATCAAATCTTTAAAATAAAATAAAATTGCATCTTTACTGGTGAATACCAAAGTATCATGATACCAAAGTACAGTACCAATTCCTACTTTCCAACATTGTATTGGAATAAAATAATAATTCTCAAATGTATGATGTCTGTCTGAATAAAAAATATAATTCTTTTCCTGAGTGTACCTTTGTCACCAAATGCCTATTAATTTCTTTACCTTCAGTCAGGTTTGAAAGGATGAATCATCACATTGTTTGCACAATTTACAGCCCAATCCTACCCCCACTGCTGGAACTAGCATTCCTGTGGCATGGTGCACGTTCCGGCTGCTACAAATGGACTTCTGAAAATACGCAGAGCCTCGTGCTTCCAGAATGCTGGCAGTGAAGCTAGAGCACCCCAACACGCAGCAGTGGCTGATGAAGGTGGGGAGGTGAGACATGGTGGGGGGGAGGGAAGAACGACGCAGCGATGGAGTCAGGGTGGGGGTAGATAGGGTCATGGAAAGGGGCAGGTTTGACAGCAGCTGTAATCCTAATCCCCTGCCCGGACCTGATCCTGCAGCCTTGGTCCACATAGACCTGCGCCAGTGATTTTCCTAGCACAGGTCTGAGTAGGCCCCTCTGCACAATGGAGGCTTACCCCCAGGTAAGGGAACAAATGTTCCCTTACCCAGATGAGACCTCCAGAACTGCCCCAGTGTGAGCTGTTTTGGCATGGCTGCATAGGATTGGGCTGTGAATGTGTCTAAAGTATCACAAAAGACTCCATTAAAATCCTATGCTAACACCAAATATCCATCCTTCATACTAAGACCTTGTAAAAGCCTTCTTGGACTAGATTAGGGGCATCAAATACACTAACACCCAACCACATCCCCCCCCCACCGGTGCAGCAGTCCCAAAATGGCAACTGCTGCATCCTAAGGGGGGGCAGTTGCAGAGGTCTCCTCCAAGTAAGGGAATAATTGCAGTGGCATCATTAGGGGGGCGGTGGGCCTCTGGGCGGCAGGTGTGTTGAGCTTTGGAGGGGGTGCATTGCCGCCACGCTGCCAAATTTTGGCGGTGCAGAGGCATGAAAGCACCCCCCCCCTGTGTTTTCACGACCTATTTTAGGCTGCTGGGAGGGTGGGAGGATCGACCCTCCCACCCTCCCAGGCTCCATACATCCCAGAAAAGGCAGTGAAAACATCTGGGGTTGCTTTTGTGCTGTGGCGCTGCTGAAATTTGGCGGAGGCTTGGGAGCAGTGATGTTACACTGTGGGGGGCGGGGCTTGTGGCATCATGTGGGGGTGTCGCGTCAGCACCCCCACAGGGGCGTAGCTACGCCTCTGAATAATCGTTCCCTTACCACGGGAGTAAGCCTCCATTGTACGGGGGTTCTACTCAGACCTGTGCTAGTTAAATATCTGCTGCAGGTCTGCGTGGACCTGCGTCATGGGATCAGGTCTGGGAAGGGGGATAGGATTCAGTGGGCACCAGTGCTGCCGATTCTACTCCTAATCTGTCCATCCCTCGCCCATTCCACCCTCTCCCCACCCCTCCTGCCTCTCCTACTGACCTGCTCCGGCAAGCAGCAAAAGAAGTGTCGACGCTGCCGGGAAAGCATAGAAAGCGTCAATGCCTGCACTCCCGGCAGTATGCTATCCCGGCAGTATGCTGTTGGAGTACCTTTTACAACTGGTGCTGTCTGCTTTATGGCAGCGCTAGCGGAAGGGAATGAACGACATTGCACGATAAGTATAGGATTGGGCTCTAAAGTTATCAATTCATTATCCAAATGCCCTTTAAGATATATACATCTGCCTTCCTCATCAATATGCTGTTCTTACAGTTGAAAAAGGTAAGGCTCTCCTCATACCCATCATTACCCCCCTCTTTTTAACTCCAGCAGAAGCAGAATAGATATCCTCAATGGAGAAGGTTCTAAGAAGTTTAACATTTCTTTTTTTCATGTATGGGTTTCTTCTATAAAAGCTCTTTTTAATGTTTGCCTTTTAAATCAGTTATTTAGACAAACAATGTTAAGCATCGTCAAACAATATTTATTCATTTTGCTCCAAGTAAACAAAACTGTTAAAGCTCAATATCGGTTAAGGAAGAAAAAAAATAATCAATTATAGCTTCAGTTAGAAGCTCTGCAATTCATGATCTTTGTCTGTCTTTCTCTAAGAAAAGAACTAGGATTCCTGCCTATTCTCTACCTGAGAATCTGATCCTCCTGTTACTTAAGGTTTCAAATCAAATCTATTCATTTCCTCAGTCACTACTAGTTCTGCTGGTGTAACTTCAAGGAGGGGTGTTTTTTTTTTTTTTGGCCTATTTGACCACTTTGACAATAATCCTCTTCTCCTGTAATTTATAATCAATTGGAATGGAAACCCTCACCTGTACAAAATACCCTCTTTACTCAGCTGCCTGGTTAAAAACCTCAATTATTTTCTTTTCTTGAGGGTAATTGGAGATATGTCAGTGTATATCCTCACCTTCTACTTCTACAATCAATTCTGGCTGGTCTTTAAATGCTTCTATTATATTTTTCATATTCTGATCCATAAACTTACTAAAATGTCTCTAGGAGCTTTTCTTCTTTTGGAAAATCTTGACTGAATTCTAAATGCTGATTCAATAAATACCCCTACACATTCCAAAGATAAATATATTGTTTCAAATTATTATTCTTTATACTGTATTTTCTTCAGACTTTTAAATCAAATGTTACGGATCCTGTTCCTGTTATCCAAATCCTCTATTATCATACAGACCGAAAAGCTGATCCTCCTACTTACCCAAATCCTCTTCCAAGGCTTTAAAAGTTTCAGCCTTATCTTACTTTTCCTCCATTTCTTTTTGCCCCCTGCCCTTTCCACCAAATCCACCTTTCCTTGATATTTTTTATAGCCCTCCTCTGTATTAGAAACGATGGATTCCAGTTTTGTCAGTCTATCTCCTAACCTGGCTTTTCATTTGTCACTGTTTCCTATTTTTACTCTTATAGTTAGGCTTATCATATTTTAGAAACTTCATACCGGGACACCCCCCCATAACCCCCCCCCGGCAAGGCAAAAAATTAATTAATGTAAAAGCAACAAAAAATCAACCACAAACAACCAAAACCAATCACAAACCACAACGAAAAACCAAGCACAAACAACATAAACCAATCAGAAACTACAATCCACAACGAAAAACCAATCAGAAACTTCAATACACAACGAAAAACCAAGCACAAACTACAAGCAACAAAGAAAAAACAACAAAAACCAAGCAGAAACTACAATATACCACGAAAAACCAGCCTCAAAGTACAAGCATTAAAGAAAAAACAACCAGAAATGCAAACCCAAACCAGAAACCCAAACGGAAAATCAATAATTCACCTTTTTCAATTAATTGAAGAAGAAAGAATTTTTAAATAAATAATTAATTAAGTAAAGGGGGCGCGAAGCGCGGCTGTAATTTTTAAATAAATAATTAATTAAGTAAAGGGGGAGCGAAGCGCGTCCGAATTTTTTAAATAAATAATTAATCTTTATATTAAAAAATATATTAAAAAAATATGCTTACCTGGTCGCTGGTCGTCCTTGCGCTGCTGCTGCTGGGGCCGCGGCAAGCAGGCTGGGGCCGCGGCAAGCAGGCACCGGGAGAAGCACAGCCTGCTTGCCCGGGCAGCGTGAGCCTCCTGCAGGCTCGCACAACACGGGCAAGCAGGCTGTGCTTCTCCTGGTGCCGCTGTGAGACCAGGCTGGTCTCGCAGCGGCACCGGGAGAAGCACAGCCTGCTTGCCTGCGTTGTGCGAGCCTGCCGGAGGCTCGCGCCGCCCGGGCAAGCAAGCAGGCTGGCCCGGTCTCCCAGCGGCACCGCATGGAGCCGCTGGGAGACCGGGAGAAGCACAGCCTGCTTGCCTGGGCAGCGCGAGCCTCCGGCAGGCTCGCGCAACACGGGCAAGCAGGCTGTGCTTCTCCTGGTGCCTCTGTGAGACCAGGCTGGTCTCGCAGCGGCACCGGGAGAAGCACAGCCTGCTTGCCTGCGTTGTGCGAGCCTGCCGGAGGCTCGCGCCTCCCGGGCAAGCAAGCAGGCTGGCCCGGTCTCCCAGCGGCACCGCATGGAGCCGCTGGGAGACCGGGAGAAGCACAGCCTGCTTGCCCGGGCAGCGCGAGCCTCCGGCAGGCTCGCACAACACGGGCAAGCAGGCTGTGCTTCTCCCGGTGCCGCTGCGAGACCAGGCTGGTCTCACAGAGGCACCAGGAGAAGCACAGCCTGCTTGCCCGTGTTGCGCGAGCCTGCCGGAGGTTCATGCCGCCCGGGCAATCAGGCTGGCCCGGTCTCCCAGCGGCACCGCATCTGTGCCGGTGAGAGAGCAGGCGGACGACACCCGCTTGCCACGCCACCATCTTTTTATTAATTTTAAACTTACCGGGCAGCATCTTGGATCACGAAATCTCGCGTGATCCAAGATGTCGGCGCCCAAATCTCTCTCATGATATATTTAATTTTTATTAATAAACTACCAAACAAAACAAAACAAAACAAAACAATACAACATACTACGAAAGATTACAGCAAGCGCGAAGCAATAAATCCTACTTGTATACTATTATATATTTTCTACTTATACTATCTAACTAAGCCTATATCTCTAAGATACTATTCATTAAATTCACACTTCATCACTTCTTCTTCTTCTTCTCTCTCTCTCTCTCTCTCTCTCTCTCTCTCTCTCTCTTAAAGAATCTATAAGTGGTATCTAAACATTCACAAAAAGATTAACTTTTCCTTTATCATCTAAAATCTTAATTCATACTTCAAATATTTTAATATATAAAACCACCCCATTTTTCTCCAAATGTATTAAAATAAAAACCTTCCAAACTTTTCTGTTTTTTTTAAAAAAATCTATATCCCCTTTTTATATAAAATTCTTAAAAACAAATCACATCTTATTTAAGTCTTTTCAGATAATAAAACATTATTTTTCTTTTATTCACAAAAGGGTTAACTAACTTTTCCTTTATCATCTAAAAGTCTTAACTTCCCCTTCAAATATTTTAAATGTATTAAGTCACCCCATTTTTTATCTTCAAATTTGTTAATTTTCCATCATCAAAATTTTTCCATCACTCTTTATATAAGTTTCTTAAAAAACAATCATCTTTTTATATAACATTAACTCCAATAATATTCCCCACAAAAAAATAAAAAATTATAATCCCTTTTTACTTTTGACAATTTGCCATTACCCCTTCCATCCCTCCCCTTCCTCCTTCTTCTTCTTCCTCTTCTTCTTCTTTCTCTTCTTCATCCTTAAATCTTTCCCGAAAGTCCCTTGTTTTTTGAATTGTATCCACTTTGCAATTTTTTCCACAGGATCATTCACGTCTTATATATTCCTCTCCCGAAAGACAATCTTCAGCACCTTTTTTGGTAAAGTACTCTCCTTCTCCGTCTCAAATCTTGGTTTAACTCTTGGTACTTCCTCTGCTACAGTCTCCTCCACTAAATCTTTCTCTTTATCATTGTCTTTCTCTTTATCTTCCTGTACTTCCATCATTCCATCATGTATTCCCTCATTTCCATCATTTATTCCTTGTAATTCATCCTTTTTCTTCCCTACTTTTTTCAGTTCTGCGTTCATATTCTGAAGATTTCCCTGCAAAATTGTCATTTTTGCATCGAATCTCTGTTGCCATTTTTGAAAACAATACTCCAATTGTGTAGTCATGTTGCAAATTTTTCACCAGGTGCCAATCTCTCTTCTCTTAAAAAAAAAGAGGTAATATAAAAAACTTCTGCGGTCGACGACGTGAAACAGAAAAATTAATTGCCAAGATCCATGAACTCTGACACGGAAGGGCTCATATTCTTTTAGCAAAAATGTCAGAAATGTCAACAACAACCGTCCAAAACAATTTTCTCTTGCCAAAATAGTCTATTTTAAAAAAACCTTCTTACTGTTTTAATCTTCCATAAGTACAGAAAAAAATCAATAAAACTCACCACTTTAACTTCGTCTTTCCAACTTTCGTCTTTCCAACTTTCACTTTCGGGACTTCTGGCTAGGAGGACATGGCTGGCTGACAACTCCGCCGATCGCTCTGTATTGACGGAGTACATCTGACGGACTTAATTACTCTACCCCTGGATTAAAAGGGAGTAAAACGAAGAGATAAACCACATGGCTTTCAATCTCCCCCCTTCTGACACTTCAAGGCAAAGGCTCTGAAGTTTTGGATTCTCGGAGAGAAAGCGGGAGTACCAACGTCGCTCGAGCCGCAGATGAACCCTAAGTCAAGCCACCTCCGACACGCTTGCTTTACTTAGGCAAGAGGCGTAGAAATGATTTATGAGTTGAAGAAATTAGCCGAGATAAGAGGTAACGTTAAAAATAATACGTTGCGAAAAGGCGAACTGAACATTCGAAAGTCGGCGCCCAAATCTCGTGAGGACATCATGCCCGGTAAGTTTAAAATAATCTTAAGAATTGATTAATGAAGAATAATTGAATGCCACCAAGATTTACAGCTCCAACGTCTTGTCCCCCGAGCCCCTGCCATCTGCTTCCTTGTTTACCCCTAGTTATAGCATTACCCACAAAGATTATGCAATATTCCTATTGCCTTGTTTTCTTCTTCCTTTATACTTTCCTTTGTTCATGTCTATCAAGGGAAATCCTTGGTAATCAATTAACAGTCCAATCTTATCCATGCCCCCTCATGGCGATGTAGCCATGCCAAAAACGGGTGTGCTGTATCCCGCAGTGGAGGAGGGATCAAAATGGTTTAGTAGGGAAAGGGAATTTTAATCCCCTTACCCCTGTGTAAGCCTACAAACCTGTAATGGGTCTCCTCGGACCTGCGACCTGCTAGCGATTTTGCTTGCACAAGTAAAACTTTTGCACATTCAACTTTTGAAAAAGCATCAGAGGTGAGTAGCTTCTTGGGAAAGATCATAGGAGGAACCTGACCTTGTGTCATGCCCAATCATATGGTTAAAATTTCATTTACTCAATACTATTGAATGGCTATTCCACACTCTATGGAATGATTAAAAAATAACCTTCAGGCAGTAGCAGGGCCAACCCATCCATTATTAGGCCAACCAAAGTGGTCGTTTCAGGCAGCAGACTGGTTGGGGGCACCCATCTCTGTCAGTCTACATCTAGGTATACTGATGAATCACAGCTGCGCTAGCTTAAACTGCTGCTATAGTACAAAATGTGTTCAAAAACTGGTATTGTGTGTCATAATACAGACAAAATTTGCCAATTTTTTTGAAACAGCTTTCATTTTAAAAAAATCAAAGCATTGTACAAAATCATTAAAAATACAATAAAACATAGATCACACAAACACAGCAGGGGCAACAAAATCTAGAATCAGCCAACAGTAAAGCCAGCAAAGAATAAAATCAGAATAAAATAAAATCGGGGGGAAAAAGACCAAAACCAGTACTTTGAATTGGACCCAGAAACAAACTGATAGCCAACGTAGCTTTGCAAAATACCTGTTCTCTCTCTTCCCATCTACTCCTTCCCCTTAGCCTGGCAGCAGCATTCTGAACCAACTTAAACTTCCAAACTGTTTTCAGTGGCACCACTATATTGCAAATAGTCTAGTTGAGTCTAATTATATGAGGGCCGTAGGACTTGATACAGCTTACATATAAGATGCAGGTTGTAAACTTTTTTTGAAATGATATTGTTGCTCAACATTGCAGTATGTAGGGAAATGCAGTATACATTGCAAGTCTCCATGGACAACATTGCTATATGTGATCCCACTAGCCTTCAGTGTCTGCAGGTAAAAGAAGACCCACATTTTGCAACTGTCTGATTCGGTGTAGCTTTCACACCTTCCACTTACAATTGTCATCCTTTTTCTGTCAGGGTTCTATCCTGTGGCCTTAAACAGCAGAGGCATGGTTTCTTGCATTACTGAGCGTCCATGCATACAAGAAAAAAATTTGCACGCTTGAAATGTTGGTTCTCCTCCACTTGTCAAAGGCACAAGAGTCTTGTCACAAAAAGATTCCAGACGTGCAATCTTCATCAGGACATACGGTATATAATCTTGCAGATTTTAAACTGGTTTTTCCCCAGAGAACCCTGGAATTCTGAAGACAGCCCCTCTTTGCAGAACTACATTTCACAGGACAGTTGAAACAAATTGATTCTAGGTGAAATTGACTGCCATTTGCACTTTCCATAGCAATTTAGTCTTACATCCCAAACTGTGTATGGCTAGTTTTTGCTCTGTGAGATACAAAGTAATACAATAATTTATACAATGCAACACAATACAATAATACATTTTCCCCCATAAATATGTAAAGTATAGAAATAACATTTGAAATGAGCAAAGCAGATAAAATGTGCTCTACTGGGGAGAAAGGGGTTTATTTCCTTGCCTTTCAGCTTGTGTACAGTATTTTCTCCTGTGTTTACTTGCCTTTCAGCCTGTATGTTCACAGGTTGGCTTGGCAGGCTGGTCTTTTTCCAGCAGATGGCACTATTGTTACATTAAAAAAATCACCAAACTATGGAGCTAAAACTCAGCCTGTATTAAAATTGGGAAGCTGTTATCGGAAAAGATCCGTTATCAAGGGGGTGCACTGTAAAGGGTGATACATTGGCAAGCTTTTCTTCTTTTTTTATTCCTTGACTACTTGGAAAGCATTAAGTACCTTATTGGCCTGGCATTGCTGTCATTTGAAATTGAAACTGGTGTTCCGGCTGATGTAGGTCAATAATAAAACTTTATTTATAGTTTCCAGATGTCTTTGCAGGACCTTTTTCTTTAAAAGACATCATCTTTAAAGAGGCCAGACACCTGAGCCTTTCCAAATAGTAGAATGGTGTGTGTTTTAAAAACGTAATTCTACTCGCTGCTCAGCCAGGGTTGCCACTTTTTCTTGTGGCCCTACTTCTGATGGCAGCCTGACACCTGCAAGAAGTTAATCAAGTAAATATTTTCATTTTCATGCCAAGAAAATCACCATCTGCTGAATTTCTGTGTTTCAGGCTGCTGTTCAAGGTACAGAAACAAGGCTACCAAAACTGGTGACAACTTTATATTTGGGCTACAAAAACCAACAAAATATTATTGCCTCTCTTCATACCAGACAAGAGGCTTGTATGCATTGTATACTTGGGTATCTGTGGGAATCTGATCTTTTGGCTGAGAAGCAAAAACTGTACTTTTAACTACCCTTTCTAGCTTGCAACAAAATGCCTGATTCAAAAAGAGTATGGGTTGTATAACAAGAAATGTTGTCTCTTACGGCACAATCCTAATCAGTGCTTGTGCCGGCGCAGCAACTGCTGTGCCAGCCAGCCTAGGCTGTTGCAAAGGTGCCATAAAGCACATTGGCAGTTAGGAGAGCTGGCAGGAAGGCCTGCACTGTCCTGTTGGGGCCAGTGGAGAGCGGAATGCATGCCAGAGCAGGTGAAGGCTGTTCTGATCAGCACAGGGGGAGGGCAGGGAGGGGGTGTAATTGGGTGGGGGGAGGGTGGAGATGGGGCAGGCGGATTGGGCTCAGGCAGCAGGCAGGATCGGTGGTGCTGGTACATGCCGAATCCTAAACATGTATACCTGACATGAGGCAGCTTGGACTTGTGCCGGCTATTTAGCAGGCGCAGCTCAGAGTTGCCCCAATGAGCAGGCTGGGTTTTACCCAGGGTAAATAAACTAATGTCTCCTTACCTCGAGGAGACCTCCAGCCTGTTCATTCTGTGCATAGGATGCAGCACAGCCACACTGGCTCCACTGCATAGGCGCTAGTTAGGATTGGGCTGCCCAACTCTTACATTAAAGCTGGAAAATGAGAAAAGGAAATACAACTATTTAATTTGGGTATAAGAACAGCAGTTTAGTGTTTTAGGTTAGGAGAGGGAATTTGAGACTATTGTCCTTAGCATTTCAAATGTAGGATCTTCCACCTGCATTCTGATGTGGTACCGTTCCAGGAGGGCTATACCATGTACCCTATATATTTTTTCCATTGAATGTATTCCAACCACATTTTCTCCTCCATGCAACACTTTGATAAGCCTTGAGTCACAGAAAAGGGGAGTGTTCACAGCTTTCGAATTCAGAGATTTATTAAACTGAGACAGAGAAAGGCAGAAAAAGTACAGTATAGCATTGTTTCTTTTTGTCTTTTTTTAAGAGATGTTTGTACCATGTACAACTTTGTATTTTCTCATCTCACTTTGTCAGTAGTTGCACAGTGACAACTAGTTGTCAAAAAAGACTAGTTGCGCAGTGACTGACAGGTTACACTTGCCAAAAGACAGAAGTGCCACTGCCACACCATCTTGTATCTGTGTAATTTTAAAATGTCAAACATTAAATATAAATAATAATAAACAAAACATGCCATCGCTTCATTTCCATGACATATTTAACCTGCAAATATTATTAATTTTATTTCTTTATTTTAAAAAAATTATATCCTGCCTTTCTACCCTTCCAGGAACTGAAAGCAACTTGTTGACGAACCTGACTTCATTTGAGTCAATCATTACTATTTCTATAAGCAATGAATTTTGAGAAATGTGACACGAGCAGTAACATCCAGTAAGTTCAGGGCTGCTCACTTACAGCCCAATCCTATCCTTTTCCCTCCCCCACCAATGCAGCCACGCCAAGGAAGCTTGTACTTTATCCGGGGGGGGGGGCATATTGGAAGGCTTGGGAAAAAATATTTTCTCTTACCGCCCCATAAACCTCCTGCTTGCCAATGGGTCTCCTCGGCTCTTTAGCTCGTGCAACTCACAAGAAACCTAAGATCATGCACCAGAAGAAACCTGTATCCACTCCCACCCCCATCCTGCCAAAAAGTCATAAACATAAAATAGTTCTGTATGCAAGTTTTCCTAGAAAAGGGGAAGACTCAGGTACATTTCTTTTTTGAACAAATTGCTCAGATTTAGATAGTCTGTGACTGTATAAAGAGGAGTGGGCTTTGTTACGTACTCCACTTCTCATTTTTCTCAAGGAGCTTCTACTGTTACCCAGTTTGAATTGTTTGACAATATGATTAGTATTATTAGTCGATAACATACACTAACAGTTCTGATGGTGAAAGACTGTGTACTAACGCACAAGCGGCTGCCGGTGTTTCTCAGAAGGGGGTTAAACAACAATGCAGATAGGGTCACATTTCTGTCTTTCCCCCATCTTCTGGAAACCACAGTTTTACTTACAAATCATCAGACTAAAAACTGGGATACTCTCCATCTGGAACTATTCTATACCAGCACTTCTTTATGGGAAAGCGAAAGATAAGCCAATTCCTATCCAAGATAACAACAATCAAACCAGAATATTCTGCTAACATTTTAAAATGTAGCTATGTTTAGCAAGAGTGAAAGTGTATTGTTTGATCCGTTAGCATTAGAAATCCAGTAATAAAAGGAGAATAACAGCGCAATCCTGTGTAAGGTTCCGGCCGGTGGCCCACGGCCGACTGCTGGATCTTGAGCCCCAGCGGCTATTCTGCCACCGGGCCAGAGGTCTACTCATGGAAGGGGACGCTCGTCCCCTTCCCCAAGTGTAAACCGTGGCCGGCCCTATCGGCCTTCTCGGATTTCCGCCAGCTAAATAGCTGGTGGAATTAGAGGAGGCCGTGTAATGGCCTAGCCGGCCCAGTGGGGACGGGGATATGGCCGACGCCATCCCCCCCTCCTGGGCCGGCTACACCAATGGCCCCCCTCCCTTGCCCGCCTGTTACCCAGCGTCCTGTTAAAATGAGAAATGTTGCCAAGAGACTTTGAAAATGTTTGTTGCCATGAGGCTTTTAGAAATGGGTTGTGAGCAAGAATGGAACATGTGCCAAACTGGACTGTATTATGGTGCAACGTGAGGGTCATGCCGTGTGTGTTCCTGCGCCCTGAGCCATGCTATAAGGATTTCCCCAAGGCCAGAAGTTAGACCAAGAGGGAAAGAAGCCCTGAGCAGCAGCCTCCATTTCGCCATGTGTCCAAGCTCTCACAAACTTTACTCTGCATTCCCACCCCCCGATATGCTAAATATGTTCCTGGGAGAAGACAATACAGAGGGTCACCTGAAATGACTCATCCCAGACTTTGGAGAGTCTGCTTTGTCTCAAGCCAGCTCTTTAATGGCTGGACCATCAAACTGATCACTCTCCTCCCGTCCTATTGTTTATGTATAGTTTTACACAGAGGTGTACTGGAGGTCCATTCAAAGTACACTCCTCCCATTTTCCCCATGTGCCTAAGGTATCCTCCTCCCCTTCTTCCCCCATGTGCTCTTTGTGCCCCCAGGATATGTTTGGCCCTATAAAAAGTAGAGACAGCCTGCCAGTCTTTCTCTGGCATTTTGGACTCTGGTGAGCTCTCTGCTCCATTCTGCCCTTCATCTCTCCTCCCTCCCTCTTGCAACCCCCCCCCCTCTTGCTGCCTTGTCCCTCAGTCAGCCACCCTGAAGGTTTCTGAACTTTGTTGTGCAGAGCCTCAGAGCCATTTTGTATCTCCCTCCTCTCCTTGTGCTCTGCTGGTTGGAGCCCAAACCACCACTACCCGCTTCCTCCTCCTCCCTCTCCCTCCCTCTCTCTCTCTCTCTCTCTCTCTCTCCCAATATTGCTGCAGCCCAAGGACAACTCCTCTCCAGGAAAAGGTGACTGTATTACCCCCTACGCTTCAAAGGGAATCCTGCTAATGCGAAAGTCTCTGTCTTTTCCAACTGAGTTTCTAGATCCATCTGTATGATGTGTATGATTGTATTTGTGTATGATTCTGCCTGAACTATTTAGTAAATATTATTTATTTATTTATTTACAATATTTTTATCCCGCCTTTCTCCCTGAAGGGACCCAAGGTGGCTCACAACAACAGATACAACAAATAATCACTCATTTAAAACAATAAAAACAATCCACAAAAGCTAGTAAAAACATCATCTAAAACATCATCTAAAATTAATAAAACCACATCAAATTACATATTCCCTCCACACTTAAAAACTTAAAAATGGCCACTGGCAGCATGCTCCACATGTCGTCAGGAGCCAATTTATGGCAGCAAAACAGTGTCCTGCTGCAGTAAATCAGATGTTAGGATTGGCTGAAGGAAGCATTGATAGGATGTGTAGATGTTTGTGTGCTGTGTGCTCATAAATAGTAGTTTTTGCCACCTGTGCTGTGTGATCTCCAGAGCTGCACTCTATTTCTAGGAGAGAGTTGTGCTAAAATTGGTATAGAGACTCGATTTTACTGTGATGGTCCTTAGTATTAGGTGATTATCCTGACAAACATTTTGCAGCTTCTTGAATCCCAGCAGTGGTGCCAGTCTTCTTCTTCCACCTCTATCTGGGAGTTTTATCTTTAATTAATCTCTGTGCACATCTATTATTGCTTATAGCACAATCCTCCATAACTTTGGAGCGGCAGAGCATTTGGAGAGGTGGAGCGCACTCTCCACCGCTCCAAAGCATCACAAACATGCCGGGAAGCATGTTTGCAATGACTCGAGAGTAAGGGCCGCTGGCGCGGAGGCCAGCAGCCTTCACTCTGCTGCCCTCTGGACCTGGCACCCACTGGTGGAGGTAAGTCCTGTGCCAGTTGGTTCAGGGGCAGGGTGGGCAGGGGTGTGGAGGGAGTGGTTTGGTCTGGCTGGGCTGGGAGGGGGTGGGAATATCAGCGGGGATATCGATGGTATAACACATGGACTATCTCCTAATAAGGGACATAAAAATGGAGTCAACTTCATGTAGAAACTTTCCATTGTTAGTGGATCTCACCATAATTGGTTGGATTTATATGCTGAACTATGGAAAAGAGACACCTTGTGTGAGACAGCCCTAAGGTATGCTGCGTATTTTATGGATTCAGAAAGCTGTCTCTCTACAGTCAGTATATCTCTTAGAGTTTCTGGCTTCTTTTCGTTCCTCATTTGTTTCTGTTTGTTCCAAATGTTACAATAGAAATCTAAGAAAAGCTGTTGTTTTGGCTGCTGTTTAGTTTTGCTGGAGAGAGAACTCTAAAAGCAAGCTTTGTTCCTTCTTAAATTAAATGACCAAAAAAAAAAAAAACAGAAAAAACAGAAAAGAAGAATCCATAAGAGATGAGACAAGATGTTTGAATCTGGGGGGGGGGGGGGGGTGGACACAAAATCGCAGAAATGAGAGGACAGCTGCAAATTTAAATAATCAAAATAGAATGAGAAAGATACTGTGAAAATATGAATATCTGCTACTTGAACTGCCTGCATTTTTAGATGTTCACTCTCAGTTTACATAATTAATGGTGATACTAGTGAGAATTTACTGAACAGGATAAGCACTCCAAAGGATTGGAACAGGAAGCATACCGCAAGCCTAGCAAAGATTTCACTCTACAGTCTCGACATAATGTTTATTATTCAAAAAGAAAGAAAGAAAAATCTTGTTCAATGTTTCTACGGTCAGAGGAAAACGAAATGACCTTTCAGAGGGGAAGGTCTCCTAATTGACTCATCTCTCTGTCCAAAGTGAATTTGAATTGTATTGACAAGGTTCAGGCCTAGGCACACTGCCTTCGGAGGGGACTGTTCTGTTGAAAGAAATCAGACTTGCTGCCAAGTAATTCCTTTTAGGATTTGGATGTGCCAACCTAAATTTAACATAACTACTGTACTGACTGTGCCCCTTGTTGGAACTGTAGAGTCTTTGGATGTATTTCTTCTCTCAGTAAGGCAAATAATCCACAAAGTATGATTTACTCCCAACTGGGCTCCAGCAGCCTGTGCTTTACAGTGATGGAAGGATAATTTTTCTAGCAATACCCTTGCTTGGCATAATTAGAAAACAAAAAGCATGCTTTTCCAGAGGGGCAGTCATGTTACATTTTTACAGCAAATGCAATGCAAAAAGAGTATTATAGCTCCTTGAAAAGACCAATAGATTTATGGTAGAAATATTCTGGGTCACAATGCTGCTGCCTAGTCATTCTTTAGGCAAGGCGGCAGCTCAACCACTAGACCACACCTGTTTGTAAAAGATGAAGCACAAGGGATTCCTACCTCATTCCAAGTTCCTATTGTTAATGGATGAAGTAGGACTTCTTCTCCTGTACTCTCCGTGTAGTAAAATCCATAGTTTCCCAATGACCGTGTGAGAACTACTTTAGATGTTGCAGTAGAAATGGGAAAACAAAAAGCACAAGAAACTAACTTTTTCATCCCCCATGAATATAGTTTCATGCAGCCCGCCAGCTGGCCCACAAGTAGATACGTTCTTTGAATAATGTGGCCTTAGATCAGGGCTGGCCCAGCCATGAGGTCTCCTGGTTTGCATCAGTGGCAGATGGCAGGGGGGGGGGCAAGAGGGTGGCAGATTCAGGGTGCCTTTTCCTCCAAGTCTGCCACCATCTTCTTCCAGCCTGCAGTGGATGCAAGCTGTGTTGATCCACTTCCCACTCACTCAGAGGCGTACGGAGGGCGGAGCGACCGGAGCGGTGGCTCCGGGCGGCTCCGCGGCTTGGGCAGCACACCGGGGGAGCGCGCGCACGCCCACCCAGTGACGCAGTGGCTCCGCGGCTCGGGCGGCATTCCCCTGGAGCGCCTGCCCGGCCTCGGAACCGGAGAAAGCCCTGGAGCGTCCGCCACGACCGGCGGCCAGGGCTTTCTGAAGGCAGCCGCTGCGTCGTGGCCTTATTTATACTTTTTTTCCTGCACATGCGCAGAACGTTAAACGTTCCGCGTATGTACAGAAAAAAAAGTATAAATAAGGCCACGACGCAGCGGCCGCCTTCAGAAAGCCCTGGCTGCCGGTTGTGGCGGATGCTCCAGGGCTTTCGGGGGAGAAGGCGGGTGTGCACGCAGTCGCCCCTCCCCGGCGGCGGCGCCGCCCCTTTGGGGCAGCGCCACGGAGGTGCTCCAGGCAGCCTTAGCTGCCGCGACGCCTCTGCACTCACTAAAGGAAAGCAGATCATCCACTTCCTTACTGTGCTCTGTCACATGGTTTTTCAAACTCTAGAAGTGCAGGACTTCCAGTTTTATTTCCAGGTTTGTGAAAACCACACAGCGGAATATGGCAAAGGGCTTCTTTTTAGCATGCCATGACAGAGGTGGCAGTAGAGAACCTGAAGGTGATGTCGAACAGTACCCCCAGTCACTCTGTCCCTGCCTTAGATCATTGGTCCACTGTCCACACAATTAGCCACACAAAATGGCTACCACAACTAAATAATCTCAGTGGGAGTGATGGTTTGCTACACACATCACAACTTCTGCTGCTATAACTGTTCCCTAGAACCCAGAGAAAACCAAACAAGCTTACATGTACGTATTATTTTACATTTAGAGGTTCAAGAGTAATGCTATGTGTTGTGTATGTTTTTGGCATCCACGAAACTGATAGGCTTAGGTATGAAGCTTCATCAAACAAAGTTATTTTGCATGTAATAACAAGGAAAGGAATTCTGTTGAATTAGGTCTGCAAATCCTGTTCAATAGAGAATAAATAAGGAGCACAGGCAGATGGCCAAACTACCTTGGGGAAAGCTTTCTCACCTGTATCATTATGTAAGGTGGGAAGAATATTTTTTGACTCATCTCTGGTGCAAATGTCTGGTAAAATTGTTCTATATGGTCATGGTTGCCCTTTCAAACAAAGAAATTACAATGCATCCTGGGAATGAAATCACCTTTCTTTAAGGAAAGCATGTTAAAGAGCTGTTGGTAAAAGTCAAATACAGAATAAAGGAATAAGCAACTGAAATTAAAATTATTTGTGGCTATCAAAAATGTTTCTTTACAAGGAGTAAATTATTAAAGAATGATAATACAAGAACCTGTGGAATTAAAACACCTAGAATCAGCTCCTGGACAAGTGTGATCACAAGTAAATGTTGTTAGATGTATTGCGTGCAGTTATAGCCTGTGAGATGGCGATTACCCTGCATTGCAGAACAGGTCTTGGTCAGTCTCTACTTACCAGAGGATTTACAGAGCAGGAAAAAGAGGATTACAATTCCTCTCAGCAGCAAGTAATCCTTTTAAGTTAGGTATGTCAGTATTCATTGAGAAGTGTGGGAAAGTGCAGGCTACTTAAAATGCTTGACAGGTCTCAGAGAAATGTGGTGTCAGGAACTTGGGATCAAAAATCTTCATAGTCATTATTACAATGGCCCCCAAATTAGTAACTGTTAAAGGCTGTAATGAAAAATAGAGCTTGTGAACTGGGATTTAGTTTAATATTGCTGATATAGTTTGTGATTTGACAAAAAAAGCATTAAGACACAGTATTTAGTCAATTAAACCAGATTTACCCCCATTTGCAAGGGCATTGCATAGATGATGCCATGTTATATAATTATATTTTATGTCACTATAGGACTCCAATGAAGGGGACCTGTATAAATGGACACATTTGATATGTCTTCATGGCAGCTAATGATGTCTTCATGTACACATTTATTCTGCTCAGAAAGCAGCAGTTCAAAAGTGCTTCAGCCCAATTATAGGGTGTATCATAAGCCTCAAGTAGAATTATGGTTATGAATTTCACTGTATGGTTTAAATTCAAAGGGCTGGGCTGAGCAATCATCAGAAATACTCTCATAGGATGATGAGCAAAGTCAAAGGCTAGTCTGGACCCAATAGTTATAAAATGCACCAAATGTGATGTATCATGTTGCAGCTGAAGAGCACCTAGGGTCTAGCTATAACATCAAGTCTGAGACGCTGATGAGAGTCTTTAGAAAAGGTAATAGCATAAAGACAATCAAGGCTTAGAGAAGAAGACTTTGAAGTAATGTGAAAAGAGGTTTCTAAACGTGGCAGAAATTCAGTAATGCATGGGAAATCCACAGCAGTAAAGTGAGAGAGGTATTTGAGATACAGTTGGGGAGGTTACAGCCAAATTAATTCCAGTAAGATGAAAAAGTGAACTCTATTGTTAAATCAAAAGCAGAAAGAACATTCCAAGCACCAAACATTTTAAAAGGAAATACTAGGGAAAGGGATGACGGCATATAGAAAAGATGACTGTATAAAAGTGTAAAGTTTAAAAAGAAGAAAGGATGGAATAAAGCAGGAAACTGGACAAAATAGCACAGGATATTATGCAATTCTTAAAGAATATTTGACAGTTCTTAAGGTAGGTGCACATTTGTATTATAATACAGTGTAATTTAATTCAATGAAGTTTATCACAGGACATTCTATCACAGTCATTTCAGATCAGCTCTTCATGGTCTGGGCTAAGTCTTGCACAGCAACTAAATGAACTGCTTCATAATGTTGACTACTAGGGCAAGCAAGAAGAACAGAAACCCAGAACAGTATCTTGGGAACACAGAAGTCTCTTATTTCACAAGAAACTTTGACTGTGCTCATTTTCCAACCCCTGTTCTTCCACAAAGCCTTCTATCTTCATGTCCAGAAGCAGCAACTGTACATTTCTTTTCAGTGGCCGCTGAAGTACGAATCATTATTTAAATAGCCTGTTTTGTCATAATGGAATTTGTCATAATGGAATTTGCGTGGAGGACGCAAAAAACGAACCTGCAAAAAACAGTCTAAAAGAGGCTTAAAAAAAGGCAAATTTTTAGGCCATTTTTTTGCATCCTCCACGAGCGCGGGGAGGGGTGCACGAGCTTTTTTAACCCAGGTGCCGCCGCTTAATCCTAGGCACGAAAGCGATGGCAGCTTCTCCGTGGGCACCCCCCAGGCACGGGGGGCATTTTTGATGCGGCGCGGCGGCGACTTAACTTTTATGTCCTCGGTCCTCCTACTTCTTTGGCACGGCGGCAGCCATGAGGGCGAGCAGCGAGAGACTAGGTGCCGGGCGGAGCCTCTCTAGTATACAAACACCTAGTCTCACTGGTCGGTCCGACAGAGCCTAGAGAAGACTCTGGAGGACCGACCAGAGAGACTAGGTACATGTGTGTGCTAGAGAGGCTCTGTCCGGCACCTAGTCTCTCGCTGCTCGCTCTCATGGCTGCCGTGCTGAAGAAGTAGGAGGACTGAGGACGTAAAAGGGATGTACGAAAGCGGCGGCAGCTGGGTTTAAAAAGAAAAAAAAACCCCGGACATTTTTGCACCCCCCTCAGCTTATCGTACCCTGTGCCTGGGGACCCACAGCCCCCCGACTCCCCTAACAATGCCACTGAAACACAACATTGGGAAATACAGAACTTCAAGTTGAATGCAGACAACTTTCACCACTTCAGCAGCACACATTGATCAAAGGTTGCAATTAGCATATTCATATTCAGTCTTTATGCTTCTGTTTATTCAGATTTCATGTAGTGTAGACACTACATGTGTGAGAGGTGTGAAATGTCAGGTTCAGTTCAATCACTGACAGGAAAGAAGTGGTGGATTGAAAGAAGGGGTTGACTGACTATGACATTTGCATGAATTCGGAAGGTTATCTTAATAATTTACTTGTAGTCCCCAAGAGATCAATTAGGCTGTTCTGTATTGACTCATAAAATAATCTGTTGATTGTGCTTTTATTCATGCTGGAGACACTTGGGGATTAAAAGAAAAGGTGCACATGTGCTTTTGTAGAGATCTCAGATGACGATTTCCCAAGTGTGATATACTTTTCTCTATTAAGAAAAGTGATTCTTGCTTTGGTACATATGTGTATTCTTCTGATACACATATGACAATATATGTATCTATGGTGTATCTACATGTATTTATGACTATGGTGTTGTGACCTTCTGTGGTGACAAGGATGTTATCAGTGTAGCTATTATCCACATTATCAGGTATCCACTGAGTAAAGTGGTTCAGTATTCTTTGTCTCTATTCCAACCTATTACTGCAGATTGGAAATACCAGTACTTCTGCACTTCATTATAAGAAGCACCATTATTTAGACCAGGGGTTCTCAACCAGTGGTACTAGTACCACCAGTGGTACTTTGGCCGACTGCTGGTGGTACTCAGATCACTGGACCACTGGAATCACACGGCGCTTTTGGCTTTTCACCCCGAAGGGCTCTTGCCTTTGGCTGAGCCTCTCGGGAACGCTGAGAAGGGCCCTCGCACCCACCCAAAGCCTCCTACCTGTGTTTTCTGGCCTTTGAAAACCCGAAAACTCAAAAGTAACTAGCAATGATGTCATCGCCAGTAACTTCCGGTGGTATGCAGCAGGAGAGTGGCACTGGAGGTGGTACTTGGCTGGGAAGGGATTGAGAACCCCTGATTTAGACCATTGAAACGTACTCTACATAGTGCTGCCTACAAAGAGTACTGTACCGTAAGTCCTCACTTAAAGTCATTTCGCTTTAAAGTTGATGGGAAAATGTCATAGGAACATTTACATATTAATTAGCATATGGCAAAATTGGTTCCATTATTTATTTATTTATTTAAATAATCTATATCCCGCCTTTCTCCCAGCGAGGGCACTCAAGGCGGCTTACAAAACATTAAAATACATATACATTAAAAATAAATTAAAAACGAGTAATTAAAAACAAACAACTAAAAACAAACAACCCCAGTGGGTCAACCTATATTTACTTTGTTAAAAACCATTTGTTAAGAAGTTGTTATAAGTTGTTTCGCTTCAAGTCGCAGTTTCCAAGAAGAACCTATTGACAACTTTAAGTGAGGACTTGCTGTATTTGGAAACTGCAGCTGGTGCACAATGCTGCTGCCAGATTGATAACAAGGGTCTGTTAGCCCAGAAGACATGTTACTCCACTGTTTTTTTTGATCTACACTGACTTGCAGTGTATTTCCATGCCCAATTCAAGGTGCTGGTTATCACCTATTATATATAGATCCATGTAAACAGGAAAGGCTTTACTGACCCTCAAAAGGTTAAAAGGGAGGGAGTTAGATGTGCCTCCCAAGGGAGGGAATTTCAAGGTCCCTAACTGAAAAAGTCCAGTCACACATACCACCAGTTGTACAGTATTTCAGACAGCAGTGGGCCATGGAGCAGAGCCTCCAAGGTAGATCTCAATGAGTAGGCAGGATTATTTGGGATACTCCAGTTCCTACAAACTAGGCTTCAGCAGTATGTGGATCGAGAACTACCAGACGTACAAGCCGGGTATCAAAGAGGCAGAGGAACTGGAGATCAAATCAGAGGCGTCGCTCCGGTAGGGGCGGGGCTGTAAGTATCGCTGCGGTCATAGTCTCTTTACCGAGCGAGGAGGAGGCAGCCCCGCCCCCTCACTGTCGGAGCCAGTCCCCTACGGAGAAAGCAGCAGGCAGGGTCTCTTGCCTGCTGCTTTCTCCGTAGGGGACTGGCTCGGACAGTGAGGGGGCGGGGCTGCCTCCTCCTCGCTCGGTAAAGAGACTATGACCGCAGCGATACTTACAGCCCCGCCCCTACCGGAGCGACGCTTCTGGATCAAATTGCCAACATTTGCTGGATTATGGAGAAAGCTAGGGAGTACCAGAAAAACATCTACTTCTGCTTCATTGATTACGCTAAAGCCTTTTATTGTGTGGACCACAACAAACTGTGGCAAGTCCTTAAAGAGATGTCTCCTGAGAAACCTATATAAGGGCCAAGAAGCAACAGTTAGAACTGGATATGGAACAACTGATTGGTTTAGGATAGGAAAGGGAGTGTGACAAGGATGTAGACTGTCACCCTGCTTATTTAATTTGTATGCAGAGCACATCATGCGAAATGCCGGCCAGAAAGAATCACAAGCCGGAATTAAGATTGCCGGGGAAAACACCAACAAAAAAGATTTCTGAGCTCTTTTGATATCATGGCTAAAAGAGTTTTTCTAGATTCGTATGTATCCCCATTGCTTCCTGCAACTCAGAGTGCTCAATCTTTGGTTGACTGCTCGTCGGTCTCAAGGCCACCTGTAACATTAGAGCATGAGAAATCTTGGCCACCTGTTCGACTTTCTGATAAGCAGTCAGAGTCGCCTGCCTCTAATGCTACCTTGGAGTCAACATGCAGGACTGCTACAGTCAACTTGCCCAACACAGAATTAGTTGGACTGGAGGAAATAAATCAACGCCTAGAGACCACCTTGGTTAAACTGCAGAGTATAACTGAGACATTGATTAAATCACCTCCTGTTGGGTTGCTGTGTGAACCAGCACAAGTCCATCATGAGGAGGTGATAGCTATCTCCTCCTCTTTTGTGTCCAGTCATGTCAGGTCTGATATGCAGGTTGATCCCCCTATACTGGAGGTGACTCAAGGCACACCCACTCCTCTGTTGCCCCCAAGTGATACCGAGGCATTGGCTTAAAGGAGGTGTGAGAACGAAATGCTTACTGACCAATTATCGCTACAACTTGATATTGATGACCAAGAAATAGTCAATGGGGCAATTTCCACTTTTAAAGCCTTGTCAGTGCAGGAACAAGGGAAGATTATCATGAGCCTGGACAAAGTCAGATCAGAGCTCTGCAACAATATAGAAGGAATGTCTGATTCAAATACAGTACAGGTGGGCCCCCATATCCGCTGGGGATATGTTCCAGGCCCCTCCGTGGATACTTGAAACCGTGGATAAGAGTGAACACCCCCTCCATGGTTTCCTGAGGGCCCCCCCACCCTGCCTCCCCTGCAGGCAGGTATGCTTGGCCCCCCCCCCAGCTCTTATTTTTCTTTCAGCAAGCTTTGTTTCTTCCTTAAAACAAACAGAGAAGCAGCCTCCATTGCAGGCAAGTAGAACGAGAAGCAGTCTCCATTGCAGGCAAGTTTCTGTTAACCTTGCAGAGCCTCTCTAGTACTTAGTCTCGTTCTACTTGCCTGTAATAAGCAGCCAGAGGCTGCTTCTCCTGTTTCTTTAAGGAAGAAACGAAGCTTACTGGAGAAAACAGTAAAAGCCTGGGGGGATCCTCAGATCCGTGGATAACTGAAACAGTGGATAGCGAACGAGTGGATATGGGGGCCCACCTGTATTGTCAGTGAACACAGTTTCTTTGACACCTAGAGATTCCATGTCATCGCTGAGCCGGGATTGTCCAGTCTTGCAAAAAAAGGAGCAAGAATTCCCCTCAGTCTGTTGTCCACCGGATGGCTTCGTAGGAGAGCCTCAATTGTGTCTGAATTTGCCTCAGAATAAGGCTGTTACATCTGGACAAACTGCAAAAGTCCCTTTTAACTGCTGTATATCTAATATTGAATTGGAGGTGGAAGAGCTTCCTCCGGAAGATTGACTTTAGGGTATCCCCTCCAGCCTTGGGACTGACTCCCTGCTGAAAGTCTTGTCTTGGAGTGTTGTGGGGTGAGGGGGAAAGTCCAGGGATGTGGATTTTGTGGAGTTTCTGGGAGGTTTTGAGGTTCTTTTTCTTCCTCAGGAGACTTCGGCCCTTGATTCTATGTGTCTTAATGGGTACAATGCCTATTTCGTCCCAGTTTATAAATTTAAAGCTAAAGTTTGACCATTGATGGGCATTGTCACCCTGGTGGAAGAACATCTGGATTTAAACCCATTGATGTGGGGGCTGTTTTTGGTGGTATAGAGGCTATCAGGGCAATTTTGAAAGGGATTATATTGGCTTTTGTTGGTGTCTATCAGAGGCGTCGCGGCAGCTAAGGCTGCCTGGAGTTGGAGGTTGGGGGGGCGCCGCCGCCGCCGAGGAGGGGGCAACTGCGTGCACACCCGCCTTCTCCCCTGAAAGCCCTGGAGCGTCCGCCACGACGTTCTGCGTAACGTTCTGCGCATGTGCAGGAAAAAAAAAGTATAAATAAGGCCACGATGCAGCGGCTGCCTTCAGAAAGCCCTGGCCACTGGTCGTGGCGGACGCTCCAGGGCTTTCTCAGGTTCCGAGGCCAGGCAGGCGCTCCAGGGGAATGCCACCCGAGCCGCAGAGCCGCTTTGTCACCGGGTGGGTGCGTGCACACGCGTGCGTTCCCCCGGAGTGCTGCCCAAGCCACGGAGCCGCCCGGAGCCACTGCTCCATTCGCTCCGCCCTCTGTACGCCTCTGGCTATATTCCCCCTTGTTCCTTTCTCCTGTCAAGTGTGGCCGATGGGCAGAGGGTCTGTACCTTTTGAGGTGCACACATGGTAGTGGGGCCTTTTCATTGGCGGGTATGGTGTCGTGTGATCGGAGTTGTCTTCCGGGAGGTGTGGAGGGACTCCATCTGGGGAGAGATGCTGTTTGTGTGCTGTAGGAGGGGTGGAGTCTCCATACCATATGTTTTTCTTTGTTGTTGCCCACTGTATAATTTGTGAGTGAAGTGTTTGTGTTTGGGCTTGTCGGCTGGGTGGGGTTGGGGGGATTGGGATAGGGTCCAGTTTGTCTTGTGGGGTGCGGATGTGGTGATGGCAGAGAGAGTTGTGGTCTGCTTGAGGCAGATTGTGGGGAGGCGTGTTGGGAGTCATGTGGGAAGTGCACGCTAGGTTCTGGGATGGTTTGCCCTTGTTTGTGGTTGGTGCTGTCTTGAGTCTTGTGTGTCTGTGTTGTATGTCTGTTGATTTGTTTATGCCAATAAAAGTCTTCTGAATCTGAAAACACCAACAACCTCAGATATGCGGACAATATCACTCTAATGGCAGAAAGTGATGAGGACTTAAGGAGCCTCTTGCTGAAGGTGAAAGAGGAGAGTGCAAAAGTTGGCTTGAAACTTAGCATTAAAAAAACTAAGATCATGGCAACCAGCCCCATCACTCCTTGGCAAATAGGCAGGGAAGATATGGAAGCAGTGACAGACTTTACATTCTTGGGATCCGAGATCACTGCAGACGGTGACTGCAGCCATGAAATTAAAAGACGCTTGCTATTTGGGAGGAAAGCTATGGTAAACCTGGGCAGCATAATAAAAAGCAGAGATATCACCCTGCCGACAAAAGTCCGTATAGTCAGAGCGATGGTGTTCCCGGTAGCAATGTATGGTTGCAAGAGTTGGACTATAAGGAAGGCTGAGCGCCAAAGAATAGATGCTTTCGAATTGTGAGGCTGGAGAAGACTCCTGAGAGTCCCTTGGACTGCAAGGAGATCAAATCAGTCAATCCTAAATGAAATCAACCCTGACTGCTCCCTGGAAGGTCAGATGCTGATGCTGAAGCTCAAATACTTTGGCCACCGAATGAGAAGGGAGCACTCACTGGAGAAGACCCTGATGCAGGGAAAGATTGAAGGTAAAAGAAGAAAGGGCAGCAAAGGATGAGATGGTTAGTGTTATTGAGGCAACGAACATGAAATTGAGCACACTTTGGAGGATGGTGGAAGACAGGAGGGTCTGGCATGATGTGGTCCATGGGGTTGTGAAGAGACGGACCCGACTGTGTGACTGAACAACAACAAAAGATAAGATCTGAAACTCTCATGACCAGCTATAATACATACTGATTTAATATTAACAACAGGTTTATAAGCGATGTTACACAACGAACATATATTAATGTTTAAAGATGGTGGACCACTACATTTCGTCCATTCACCATGGACCTCATCAGGTGGAATACAGTAATTCAGTGGTTCCCATAGTTTTTAGACTCGCGGCTCCCTTGACCTCCCTCACCATTAGCCGTGACTACCCATTACAGTGCACTGAAGAGACAAGCACTCTTTACATGCTCAGAGGCACCCTTTCTTATATGTATGTGTATACTGTATTCCCAAAACAAGCTCTAAAGTGGTTTGGGAGCCGGACTTAGACCTGGAAAATCCAGGTTCAAATCCCCGCTCAGCCACGAAGCTTCCTGGGTGACCTTGGGCCAGTCACTATCTCTCAGCCCCACCTACCTCACAGGGTTGTTGTGAGGACAAAAAGCAGGGGAGGAAATATGTACGCCACTCTGAGCTCCTTGGAGGAAGGGCGGTATAAAAATGTGAAAAATAAATAAATAAATTTTCCATGCTTATACTGGAAATATAGCAGCAGATAAGCCAGGAGCGCACAGGGTGGGGTTGGGATGCTGCCCTCCTTCCGTTGGCAGGCCTGGGGTGCCTACCTGGTAGAGGGCACTGATGTCGCCTGCGTTAGTCCTATTCATGGCAAGAGAAACATCAAACCATGGGAGGGAGGTCATTTCTTTTCATTGGTCACCCCAGTTGCACGAGAGAAAGCTCCTTTGGGTAGCATCTTTGCAAGATGAAAAAAAAAAGATTCTTATACTGCAAGGCAGTCTCCAATGGGGGGGGGGTTGTCCCAGCAAATAGAGTGGGGAACTTAGAGGTGGGTCAAAAAGCAGCAGAGGAAGGAGAGAGATCCTAATAACACTGGTCTACAAAAACATTTTTTTTCTGGCCTGGACTTTTGCAGCTGTTTTAGACTAATTTCAGGGTGCTGATTCCAAGTCTGGCATCAGTTTTTGTCTATCACATCAGGTTTTTGAGATATTAAATATTGTATTTGATAAAATCAACGAAAAACAGCAAATTTACACCGGTCTACAAAATATTTTTTTTCTGGCCTGGACTTTTGCAGCTGTTTTAGACTAATTTCAGGGTGCTGATTCTAAATCTGATCTCAGATTTGCTCTATCACATCTCGTTTTTATGCTATCGGCATACCCCATTTTCATTGATTTTACCCGAAATTAACCCTTTGTCACTTATGATTGCAAGTTCTTGCGAGTCAGTGACTGCTTTAGTGTTAAAATACGGTGCTGTATTTTTACACACACACACACACACACATACACACACACACAGTTAAATAAGACATTTTTTCACATTTAAAATTGTTTTAGTACTTTTTTAAGGTAAAGGTGACCCCTGACAATTAAATCCAGTCCTGTCCGACTCTAGGGTGTGGTGCTCATCCCCATTTCAAAGCCGAAGAGCCAGCGTTGTCCAAAGACGCCTCCGTGGTCATGTGGCCGGCATGACTTTCCTTGCCGCAGCGCGTAGCATGCGGCTGGAACACGGAGCGCTGTTTACCTTCCCACAAGCGGTACCTATTTATCTACTTGCATTAACATGCTTTGGAACTGCTAGGTTGGCAGGAGTCAACTGTACTTTTTTACTTAACGATTAATTACCTAATTAATTAATTGATTAATCCAATTAATTAGCAGTTAATTAGCAGGGGGTACTTCAGAAAATTGGACCATGATAAGGGGGTTCCCGGTCAACACACTTTTTCTGGCATAAGGTATTCCAGTGGTTTTAAGGTAATTTTGGGGCGCTGATTCCAAATCTGGCATAAGGTTTGGCATCATGAAAATGGGGTATGCCGATAGCATAAAAACGAGATGTGATAGAGCAAATCTAAGATCAGATTTGGAATCAGCACCCTGAAATTAGTCTAAAACAGCTGCAAAAGTCCAGGCCAGAAAGATTTTTGTAGACCAGTGTAAATTTGCTGTTTTTCATTGATTTTATCAAATGCAATATTTGATCTCTCAAAAACCTGATGTGATAGACAAAAACTGATGCCAGATTTGGAATCAGTTCAGCGCCCCAAAATTACCTTAAAACCATTGGAATACCTTATGCCAGAAAAAGTGTGTTGACCAGTGTAATTAATCAACCATTAATTGGGTCCCTTTGGGGAGAAAGGCGGGATAGAAATATTGTAAATAAAATAAATAAAATAAAACCAAACAAACATAGCAGCTGCCTCTTCTTCCTCTGGCTTAAACAAGGAAGACTTCTCTACAGCCCTGCAGGAATTCCTTGAGGTTCCCTTCCCTGCAAACTGCTTAGTGCTTATCTATTGAGGTGTTAATAGCCTAATTGCCTGTTCTTTGACTATGATAAGGACCTCTGTAAACCTCTGTTAAAAAAAAATGTGGAAGAGAGCTGAAGAGCTTGCTGCAAAACTGAAGTCTTTTGAAGTGAACTGTGAGTGACCCGATGTGAAGAGGCAGCTTTTCCAGGTCTTTGTTTTTGCTCACTCTCTTGCAAGCAAGAATATGTGGTAATTAAAAGACTAACAGACGCCCCTGGCTGCTTTCCAGGCTGCTTGGGAGTCAAGCCTCCCACTTTGGGAACCTCTGCAGTAACTGATGCTGCAGAGTTGCTAAAGTGCCAGTAACTGACGCTGCAGAGTTGTTAAAGGGCCAGAGCGAGCCATGTAGCCATTCTTTTGAAGAAGAGGTTGTAACCGCAAGTATAGTCAATTCGCGCCGGAAGTACCGGCACGCACCAATGACTGAAGAAGACCTCGATGGAGTGGAGTGTGAAGGGGCTTTTCGGCAATCATTTGCAAGCTCTCAGGGATGTCTTGTTTAGTGCAGGGGATCAAATCTTATTAACAAAGGACAATTCCTGCTGTCTGTTAAGCAAAGTGTCTCGTTTGTATTTACTTATTTCAATTGCCTCATGAATAAATCTCTGTTTGTTTCCAGTCTCTCTTGTACACGTCTCTTTGTGTTTTCAAAGTTTGAATGTCCCGTATCAATGCAGTGTTCCGCAAGGGCTGACTGATCACGGTGCCCCATTATACAGGCTCTTACATGCTCCTTGATTCTGGTATTTATAGCCTGTTTGGTTGTACATATGTATATTTTGCCACACTCACAACGTACGTTGTAAACCCCAGGAGTTTGTAAAATGGGGGTTGGGTTCCTCAGCAGTTGGGACACCTTCTTTGTTGGTTTAAATATAGTCTTGACATTATGCTTTCTAAAAACCTTTGCAAGTCTGTCTGTAGTTCCCTGAACAAAAGGAAGACAGAGCCAGCTCCTTGTTTCTTCCACTATCATGTCAGTGTTCTCTTTTTTCTTTCTATTGTCCTTAAGTTGCTTGGACCAAGCCTTTTTGATTAGGAACCTGCTGTAACCACTTGCCTTTAAGGACCTTAGGATTTCATTTCTCTCATTATGGAGGGAGGGAGCATCACAAATTTTAATGGCTCTATGTATTAGTGAGCTGATAAGAGAATTATTTTCTGTGGGATGGTATTTGACATGATAGTGGAGGGAACTACAGACAGAATTGCAAAGGTTTTTAGAAAGCATAATGTCAAGACTATATTTAAACCAACAAAGGTGTCCCAACTGCTGAGGAACCCAAAGGACCCCAGATGTAGTTTGTACATTTGACTCAAATAGGAAATAAAAAAACTGAGAATTAGAAATCAATTTCAAGCCTGTCTCTTGACCTCCACTCCCTGTTTATTAAATGTATAGTCTTTCCTCCAAGAAGCTCAGAGCAGCATACTTACATGGTTTTTCCCCCCTGGGTTTTTTGTTTGTAATCCTCACAAACAACCCCATGAGGCAGGTTAGGCCAGTGAACTTCATGGGTAAGTGTGGGTCTAAACCAAGGCCCTATTTTGATCTAACCACTGTAATACACTACTAACTCTCAGTTGTGGATAGAGAAGCATTACGGTTACTCACAGTGCCTATAGCTTCGGGTTTGATCCCTGGTTCATATTAAGCTCTGGGTTTTCCCCTGTGCAATGGGGTCTATGAAGTTTGCGTTTGCCTCCCTTAGAGGGTATGTACATTAAATGTTACAAACGTTTCCATCTTGTTTTCCCCTTGCAAACAGGGTTCCTGCACCAGTGCACCTTTTAAATTCATGATAACTGCAGTGGCAATTCAACCGGTACAGCTTTCACTTTCAGAGTGTGTTGGGGAAAGCTTCACCTGACCTGGCGAATGTCTGTCTGCTGCTGCAGTTGGTAAAGGCAGGAGCCTGGTCCTAAAAAAAGGCGGCAACTGTACATTTGAACAGGTTCCCCGCCTTAAGGCGGGGAAAGGTTCATTCCATTGCGGCAGGCGTTATCCCGGGACTCGGGTAACTCTAGCAAAGATTGGCAGGGTACAACAACAAGCGTCTCTGCTGGAGCCCCGTGGAATGCCGTAGCAGCCAGAAATCTGAACAGCCCATCCCCTTCGCATCTCCCGCCACTGGACTGTTCCATTCTGATTCCAGGGAGAAGTACATTTTTAGTGCCCGGAGACTACGGCGTCGTCGCCCACCACAACTTCTGCCAAACAGATTCGACGAAAAGGAGGATGAAAGCCTGAAGAGGTTTATTCCAAATAAACTGCTCCGAGCAAAAGGCGTACAAAAGACCGCCAAACACCGCTACTGCGCTCCCCTCTTCGAGCGTCTAGAAGCCCCACGTTGTGCGCCTGAACGTCTGCCGGCGGCTTGTTCAATCTGGCCTGGAAGAAGGGTGCGTGCGTGTGAGTAACTTCAGTGCGCGCGGAAAGCTGGTTCCCCTTGGCAGGGCGAGCGCGCGACCAGCGTGGCCCTGGTGACCCAAAGGATCAAGGTGAGGCGCGAAGTACCCCCCGCGTGCGCGCTCAGAACTTTGGGTTTCCCCGGATCCCGGGGAGTTTGGCGTCAGTTTTCAGCTTCTCGACCTTCTCTTTCAGTCGGTGTGTTTGCGCTTCTTTTGAGCCAGCTCTCACCGAACTATCAGTACTAGCCAGGGTTCGCAGCAGCCTGCACTGCACTGCAAAGTAGTTTTGCTCTTTGCCTTTGACTTGAGGAGTGAGGAAGTGCAGGCTTGTGGACGGGAGGGGGCATAACATCGAGTTTACCGTCTACGTCGTCCCTATTAGTGCCCCTGCCACCGGGCGTTTATTTCCCGGCCGCCACGACGTTGCCCGACATGCTGCTTACTCTCGCGCTTCTCCTGCTTGTACATTTTCCTTGCTTGCAGCTTAACCCCGGGCTTGGGGACAGCCGCCTGCAATCTCTCCCTGCCTTTTGTTTGCATCACCCCAGGGTTCTGTGCTTCGCTATGGCTGCCCGGTTATTGCGCTTGGGCGTAGGAGGGGGGAGGTGATTGTTTTGAAAAACGAGGAAGTCGTTGGGCGGCTGAAGACCTGGGCCCCCAGCAGCGTTTGCCTGATCAAATTTCAAGAAGAAATAGGATCGCAAGGGACCAGTAGGGGTCTGAAAGAGGGGAATCCATGCAACAGTTTGTGCAGCTGTGATCCGAAGCAGTCCTCGGAAAAAAGGGGTATAATAAAGCAAATACGGTATACTTGTAAATCTGCTTAGATCTGACTCAAAACTTACTGATTATTAGTGAAGACAACGTTTTCTCAAAGTTTCTTTAAATGAGGACTGTTCTAGAAGAGTGTTTCTCATATTTACAAAGATACTGCCCTGTATTTCTGTTTTCAAGTTCCAGCCTTTAATTTATTGTGGGCTTTTTGCAGTTCATATTTTTAAATATCATTAATGTTATGCCAATAAAGGTTGATTGATTGAAATATTATTAAAAATCACAATCCTAAACGTCCATACTTGGTAACTAGACCCACTTAAAATAATGAGACTTCTGGGTAGGAATGTAGTGCTTAGTTGATATAATTAATCCACTTAAAATATTTTGGTTAATTTATTCATCATGTCCCTTAAAAAGGGCTGTTCCTTATTGGGTGTACTGTATTTTAAAAAACAGCAACACTAATTTTAACAGAAGTTAACAAAAACCACTAGTGGCAGGCATTTTTTTGAGAAGAGGTATTCCTTCTCCCCCAGAAACTGGAGAGAATGCCTCTTCTGAGGTATCTATGAGCATAGGAATAATGAAGGGGTCAGAGGCATTTCAGGACAGTGACAGTGGGCAAAAGGGCTGATCAACAACCAAATTTTGATGATGACTTACCATATTGAAAACTTCATGTGGCATTGAAAAGATCCTAGGTAGCAGGGCTGCAAAAGTTATCTGCCCAAGACCCTGGAGAAGTGGACCAAAAATGAGAGAGACAGCCTTGACCTATGTAGGCCATTGGCTAGATTTGGTCTGACATCATCTATATCTTCTAGTGCTGGTGCAGTCAGCCCTTGAGTTCATTTCTTATAACAGGAACATCTGGGCCATCTTTTGGTTCGTAACTACTGCAAAACCACAACACACCTGCAATACTTATAACGTTTTTAATGAATGTGCTTACCTTGTATACTCTTGTAGTTTGTATAGAAATATCACAAACTGTACCACTTCCACGGCGTGACTTTATGATCCAACTGTTTATAATATCTACTAACTGAGGGTAACACTTTACATATCTGATGAAGCAACCTCTAGTCCATGAGTGCTTATTCCATGATAAATATGCCTGCCTTTAAGGTGCCACCAAACATCTTTCTGTTGTTTTAGTTTTTAACATTTGCTCTTATTCAACTTTGTTTCTTTTTTCCTTATTTTTGTATACAAAGATGCCCTTTTGTCGGTAAGTGGCTGCAAGGTTGTGGTTTGCAGTTTATATGCACAGTGCAAACCAATAAGCTGGGTGACCAGTTACAATGGAGGACAAAGTGCCTATACCATGGGTTCTCAACCCCTTCCCGGCCAAGTACCACCTCCAGCACCGCTCTCATGCTGCGCACCACCAAAAGTGACTGCCGATGACATAATCGCCAGTTACTTCCGGGTTTTCAGGGGGTTGGAGGCCAGAAAACACAGGTAGGAGGCTCTGGGCGGGTGTGAGGACCCTTCTCAGCATTCCTGAGAGTCTGAGCCAAAGGCAGGAGCTTCTTGGGAGCGAAAATGCACCACTGAGAGCTCCGTGTTGGAGTGGGGTTCTGGTGGTCTGGCAGTCTGAGTACCACAAGCAGTCGGCCAAAGTACCACTGGTGGTACTAGTACCACTGGTTGAGAAACCCTGGCCTATACTGTGTCCATGTGTAAGTTGGACCTAAGTAAGGGCCAGAGTACCTAAGACTTTGTTGGGTTTTTTTTTCCTTTTAAAGGAGTAAATACAGGGGAGGAAAGCATTTGGATCAGAAACCTGTTGCTGAGAGAACCGACCTACCTTTTTCCCCTTCACCTGCTGTTTTCTTGATATTACTGTAATCTGAAAACATAGGCAACTGAGGGGGTAGGATTTAAAGTGAAAAAAGTATAGGAAGGGAAGGGTTAAACTTCCTCAGCACTTCATCCTCAATCTGAATCACCCTTCCCTTCTGATCTCATTGATTCTATCCAATCACAGTGTCCCACTGTCTCCTAAAGATGAGACTAGGCAGTGATGGGGGTGGGTCTGGAACTATAAGGGTAAAAGAGAGGGTGCTAAAAATGGAGAGTAGCTGAGGATAGGAGATAAAAAGAGGTGGTAAGAAGAGTCATAAGCATGTGAGTGCTTCTCCATTCCTTTTTTGTAAGTTTGATTGACCTTCAAGGGCAGCCTGCCTCTAACCAGCGCAATGTTCATTGATGGTATATATAAGATATAATGTTGCACCTCTTATATTTCTCAGTCCTTCCAAAAGGGATCTCAAAAGTATATCTGTACCTCTGTGTTTTATCTTCCTACGATCTATCTGGTTTCCGATCTGAGAGTGGTACTGTGTGTTAAGATAGTCACCCCTTTTTTAGGTTCTCCCCCTCCACAAGATGTAGTAAACTTGTATTGCATGTCCTGCCATTGTCATGTTGTTCATTTCCTCACCTCCATGCCATTGGCTGGATAAATATAACGCATGGATTCTGTTTTCAGTGGCATTGCTGGGCCTTTTGTAACATGAAGTTCTGTCCTGTCAGTGTGGACTGTCGCATTACCAAGCAGGTGTTTGCTTGGGGTTCTAGTTCCCACCCTCCTTCACTGTAAAGCAGTACTGAAGTTCTCTGCCTAGGGAAATGAGGATTGTGCTCTGGTCGGTGTCACCCTGAAGCAGGAGCTACACTGTCCAAGTTCGCGTTGCGTTCGTGTTTCGTGTGCGTCTGGTGTCCCGCCCCCAGGTCAAACAACGGCTCTGATTGGCCGGATGTAGCGCGGACGCAGCAAAAGTCATGCTAGACTCGACTTTTGCTGCATCCGCGCTACGTACGGCCAATCAGAGCCGTTGTTTGACCTGGGGGCGGGACACCAGACGCACACGGAACGTGAACGCGGACAGTGTAGCTCCGGCTTGACTGTGCTCTCTTCTGGCCTTAATGTTGCAAGTTACAATAATGGTGGGGGGAGAAGAGACCGAAGTGAATAATGCTTTCTCTTATCACACTTTCACAGAGGAACTTCTGGAGACCTGAAGTTGAACACCTGCAAATTGTGTTTGAATATCTTATTCTTTTGTGTGTGTTAGCTCTTGCTGTGTCCCCCTTTCCTGATAAAGCAGCACATACATCTTGCTGTATTTGCCTGGCCTACCAAATCAGCATGATAAAATCGAGACAGTGCCATAGGTGCCTAAACAGTTAATTACTAATTTTATCCTGTGGTCTAAGAACAGGTACTGTACTGACATCTTAAAAACCAAAACCAAACTCTTAAAATATAATGGGTGAAATGAGTGAAAACCCTTACCCCAAAAGCCTATCAAAATAGTAAAATCCTGATAAGATGTGGAGGAATTGTGGTATGCTTGTTTTACTTGTTAGTAAAAATTGAATGTTTAAGTAAAACCTGAAACTATTCCTCTGCAATAACATCTCTGGCAATAACTGGCAGTGGCTCATCTTGCACCTGAGGAGGCTCATAGGAAATATGAGAGAAATGTTGTGTTTTTAACTTGTCTTTAAATTAAATATCTTTTTTACATATGGCCTTTAATCCCGCTGAAGTTCATGCTAAACTGAATGTTTCTTTACATTTCAGCATTTCTAGGATAGATAGGATTGACTGGCTACAGAGCATAATCCAAATACCTATTTTTCAACGTGCTGTTGATGTGTTAGGGTTACAGTACATGCTGTAAGGTTAAGTAGTTGTTATGGGAATTGTACATTTTGTATGTATTAGCAGTTATCTTTATCTTGTTTCTTAATTCAAACTTAAAAAATCTTTGTCTTTTGCTTTTAGTGTAATTGAATGCACTTTAAAAGCAACATTTTGTCAATAATTGTAGAATCCTATAACCTATTATTTCTTAAAATGATTTGCGTATCTTCTGTTCCTTTAGTATAGTGTGCTGCAGTCTTTTCTTTTTTCTGCCTGTATTCAATTGTGTGCCAGTGAGAGACACTACAGATCTCAATTCACCTCTTTTCCTCTGTATTGCTCATTTACCCTTACGTTTCTCAGAGTTTTCAGGTGTATGATTTGCTTGGTCAAACTTGCAAAATGGAATTTAGAATATTGTCTTAAGGCATGCCATTTAGAAATCTGATTGCTTTCAGTTGAGTCTGAAGTAGCGACTCAAGTGCACAGGTGGCATACATACAGCTCATATAGAGACAGGATTACTGCAAGAGTAATTGGGACAGATTCATTCCTCATGGATTCATTCCATGGAAATCTGTTGGTGTTAGTGGAACTGCATTAGATATAAAAATTGCATCTTGTTTGGTACGTGAATGTTTGAAAACTAGCAAGATGAAACGTCTAAGCACTTTGTGTTTGCAGAACTCATGTATAGGAAGTGTTGTTTGGTTATTGCTATTGTGATGTTGCAAAAGGCAGGAGTTTATGTAGGTGGGTTAAACTTGTATTTGCAACACATTTGCAGCTCACCTAGGGCATCATAAAGACCATCATAAAATGTACATCTTAAAATGTAGATTGGCGCTCTAGTATTGTGATTATTTTAGAAAGGGTAGAAAATAGTTTTTTTATGATTAGGATTGTGTTTATACTTTAAAACTACACTTTACACTTGGGGCAGTCCATGAGAGTTGTACTGTAAATTCCTAAACAGCCTGGGTTTTGGATATCCCGAGGAGCTGTACTCCCATATGAACATCCCTTTAGTTTCCAGTTACCGGTAGTTGCAGATGTCCTGCTTCCAATCCTATCGTATTCAGAGGCCAGATTGATCACAAGTTAGTTGTGCAGAAGAGCAAGGATACCCAGGCACACACCCCTGTAATAAGTGCAGCTACCACAGTTCTCTCTTCTACATATCTGGTGGTGACTTTCCTATATTTAGCAGGGGAAGAGGAACAGTCCCGTCTCCCTATTCACTCCAGCATAGTATCTCTCCCAGTGGCTGTTGCTTATGTTTCTATAAGCCAGGGAGGGCATAGTCTGGTCTGTGCCCACGTCGCTCAGGGCAGCCGCTCCAAACCCTTAGACTTAGGCATGGGTGAGTGATAAGGGGCCGCAGGAACACACCCTCAACCCCACTAAGTCTTCGCAGGACTGACACCTTTTCCCCGCTACGTCCTAGCTTGAGATGTACCCACCTAGTTGTTCTCCTTAGAAGGATCCCGCCCCCCCCCCAGTGAGTTGAGGGGGAGCATAAAAGGACCGTAGGTGCCGAGTTAGCGGGGGAGTTGGCCCGAGCTTACTGGGGACTGAGAGTGTTCCACTGTCCAGAGAATCTGGTAAGGATCCGGGCCTGCTCACTCCCGCCCCTCTCACTGATGGAGACAACCCCCCCAACCCAGGATAAGTGGGTCTTTTCACCCATTAGCCAGGGTAGATGCTTGCCGGAGCTGAACCCCTGGGACACCCCTTGCCTAAGCTGTCCCTATTGGGACCAGACAGCTACATCCCCTGAGGATCCCGCCCTTCCAGGAGCCCCCTTCTTCCCATGTGTGGCCGCAACCCATGCCCGAGGCACCCTTTGAAGATCTCTGCTCGGCCCACCGGACCCAGAGCATCAAAGCCCTGCTTCCGGGGGGAACCGGAATTGGGCGCCATCTCCGCCAAATGGCATCTGCTACATCCCCCCCTTTACCCGGAGGACTCCTGCAACTGCTCCGTGATGCAACAGAAATTGGACAGGAGCCCAGGGACACTTATTTTGGTTCTTTGCTTTCTGTAAATTGGTTCCAGGTGGCATTAAAAGTTACTGCTGCAACTCACAAGACCCTCTTGAGTGGCCTTCTGTTCCTTCTACCACCAGGTATGACTAATCGTAACCCCTTTGACGTTCCTCTACTCCCTTGGGCATCAGGTGGCCGGCCAGCCAACACTATAGTCTCCCTTATGTTTTTACACACAGGTTGTGAGCCCCTTTTTGGGGAAAACCATTGTTTCATTCCTTTTCCTATGTAAACTACTTTAAACACTTTTTTTTGTTGAAAGGCGAGTTGTTGTTGTTTTTTTTGTTCCGGGTTTATTCTCAACAGAAAAAATAAAGACAGATCAGATACAGAGGTCAGAATTCCTTCTACTACTACTATTACTACAATTAATAATAATAATAATATTAATTGTAGTAGTAGTAGTAGTAGTAGAAGAAATTCTGACCTCTATCTGATCTGTCTTTATTTTTCTGTTGAGAATAAACCTGGAACAAAAATTATCACTGGGGCAACTTGCCTTGGATCAGTGTGAACCCCACTTATGGATCCCGAAACCCACCAGTTTGGGTCACTATAAATTAATTGTTAATTTTACAAAATGTCCAAACGGTAATGGATATTCCTGGCATGACCCTCCATTTTCCTTCAGATACAATTTGGGCGGAGGGGGTGTACAGTTGTGAGTATAGGTTTTAAAAAACAATCAATTAGCCAGCGCTGCACTGTAGTTAACCTGCTAAATCATCCCTGAGCAGAACAGATTCTTTAGCAGATAGATGCGAAAATAAGAGTGCTTGGTGGCAGGAAACCAGCTTTCTTTGTGGCTTCTGGATGTGCTACCACATTGTTCTATGCAAAGCTCATTGCTTGTGACCACCCTGTATAAATTGTGCATGTTGTACAGCTCTTGTTTAAATAAAGGCAGTTAGCTAGATTAGAAACTCCTGAATGTTTTTCAATGAGAATCTTGGAAATTGGTATAGAGGGAGGGGGGCATGGAACAAAAAGTATTTTTTTAAAAAAGTTTCTGCAATGTTGTTTTATTCAAAATGTCCCCCTTCCTTATCAAGCAATACACAGAGATCAAAAATGGTACTTTCCTCGAAAAAGGTTTTTTTTCTTTGTTAATAATCAGTAATTACACCCCCATAATGACTCCTCCGGTGCAGATGCAGAAGAAAAAATTAGTTAGGCATACGATAATCGCAGCAGTGGCTAGCTCAGCTGTACAATAGTGCAAGAACTGATGCAGTTGCTCCTAGAAGCCAGTTATTCAAAGCAACTAGACTTCACATTCCTTCATATGTTTTTTTTCCATTATACCATTAAAATATATGCTGCTCCATCTTGTAGAGAGAAGAATGAAACCTTTCCCAATGCTGGAGTGTACTCATAATTAGCCATCTTGATGCAGGGGTTCTAAGAACTTCATAGAACAGTGTTGGGCTTAAGTGTCTATCGGCGCAATCCTAACCAACTTTCCAGCTCTGGTGTAGCTGTGCCAACAGGGTGCACACTGCATTTTGCAGTGCATGGGCAGTCATGGAGGCCTCTTCAAGGTGAGGAAACATTTGTTCCCTTACCCTGGGGCTGCATTGCGGCTGCACCGGTGCTGGAAAATTGGTTAGGATTGCGCTGCAAGTATCTTTTGAATAGGGCCACAAGTTCGCTTAGTGGTGTGAAAGAACAGGCATCAGCAAACAAAATGGAAAAAGGTCGCATTTTCATCTGCGTGTTAAATCCTTAGCATTTCAATCCACATTAAAAAAAAATTAAAAGTCTTTGCTATAGCTTTGCTGCCAATGTATTTTTCTTTCATGACTGGCATTTGCTCAGCTAATTTTCTGATCTTCTGAAAGAATAGAAAGAAACCTGTGCCAAAACAAGAGGATGTAAGCTGGCTAAGATGCGAAACATGCCACTGTGTAATGGTTGTACTGTACTTTGCATAAGTCAAGGTTGAAAATACCCACTGGCTTGCTCACCTGTGGAAATAATTGCGTTCAGACAACTAGGCAGGGAAGCATTACAAAATTGGGGTCTCTTTTCATAGGGCGGCTAGTAACTTTCTGGACTTGTTTTCATGGCTGTATGTAACAATGTAAGCATTTGTTTCTTCAGATATTTTACAACGGATGTGTTGATGCTCCTGGATTGTTTTATGTTAAGCTCTGTTCACATTGAAAGGCATCCTTGTTGGTTTGTGTGTTTTGAATTACAATCATTGGTTTTGTGTTTCCAAATATGCTGTATGAAGTGGGCTATGGCTGACTGGACTGCCAAGCAATTCCCTGGCACGAATTAGGAATAGCTTCTAATCTGTCACTTTCATAGATCCAAAAAGAAACTTGCACAAGAGTTACGCAGTTGTGGACTTGGGCAAGGTCTCTAGTTTCTTTGCATTGTGATCTTTGCAAAGGTTTTTCCAAATATGAAGTTTAAATATCTCTCCAATACTCATGTTTGGCAATTGCATATTGTGGTGTTAAAAATACCAGACCGTTTTCTAAAGTACTACAGTTTTATATATTTATGATTAAGGGTACAGTTCTTCATAAAGGCTTTCTTGGAGGAAGGAGAATGGTAGAGTTTTTTTCCCCCAAGGATAATCTTTTTTTTAAAAATATAAAGGTTCTGTGAGGATCATAATTGCAGGTAATGAGCTGTTGGAAAGAGAGCTAATTGAAGTTTTAAGGTTAAAACATTTTTAAGATCAAAGGCTGACATCTCAAGTCCTGCAAACTCCTGAAGTGTCCTGATCAGTCCAATTGGGCAAAATCAAGGCAGAGGAGGAGCCAGCCCATTCTCGGGGGGCGGGACCTCTTACGCCCCCCTTTAATGTGATCTAATCATCAAATCTTTGATCAAAGGACCTTTTGATCATGGATCAAAGATCAAAGTTTTTCCCCGGGGTTTTTCTTTTTCCTTTTAAGGGAGCTGGGCTGGGGCATTCTCGGAGGGGCGCGGGGACATGTGTGTGCTTTGCATGTACTTATCTTGTCTCTGCGGGGCGCAGGCAGCTTCCTCGGGGCGCTTGTCGCAGGACAGGATACATGCAGGCAGCATGTTCTCCGTCCGTGCCGGAACTTCCGGCGTCGCCATCTTGGATGGGCGGGACTCTCTCGCTGGTTGGTCCTCCAAAGTCCTAGACCGGCCTGGAGTTCATTGCAGAGTCCCGCCCATCCAAGATGGCGGCGCCGGAAGTTCCGGCACGGACGGAGAACATGCTGCCTGCAGCCCGAAAATGCTGCCTGCACCCCGCAGAGACAAGGTAAGTACATGCAAAGCACACACATGCTCCGAAAATTCCCACAGCGCCCTTATAACTTAAAAAAAAAACACCCCGGTAAGGTTAAAAAAAAAGGAAAAAAACCCAAAACCTAAGAAGACCTGCACCCCCAAACGGCCTCCAGCGCCCCTACGCCCGGGGGCCCTGGCCCCCTGCCCCCCCTTGGCGACGCCTCTGAATCAAGGTAATTTAATGTTTGTAGGACTCGGGCAGCCCAATCCTATCCTTCCCTGGTGTGTGCCGTGCAGCGTACAGCATTCATCCCCTTACCACAGGTATACCCCCAGCTGCCGGAATGGCGCTACTCGGTTCTCTGCCAGCTCTTTAGCTGGCGTAGAATTGAGAGACCCCGTATTGGCAGACAGAGCCTGGGAGGGGGGATAGGATATGGCACGCACCAGCGTCGCCTATCCTGTCCCCCACCGGGCCTGATCCGCCTTCCTGCCAGAGCGGGCTGCTCACCAGGTGTCGCTGATCCTGCCCCCTCCTGGGCCCAATCTGCCTTCCTGCTGGCACTGGCTACTCACAGTGTGTCACAGTGCACTTTATGATGTGTCTGTGACACCCTAGGCCGGCACAGCACTTGTTCTGCTGGTATAGGTGCTGGATAAGTTTGCGCCGAATCTGTATGTTAAGGGTGCAAACCAGTGTAGAGTTAAAATTGTTTAAATCAGGCATTCCCTTCCCAACCTGTGGTACGCATACCCCTAGGGGTACGCGGGCAACAGGCCGTGGGTACATGAGATGCTGTCCTTTATCAGCTGTTGCGATCAGCAGCTGATAAGGGACAGCTGATTTTTTTCCAGGTTGCGGCGCGGACTGGCGGGTCGTCCCGCCCGTGCCGCAACCTGGAAAAGAAGGCTACAGCCTTACCGATTCGGTGCACTTTGGGGCCCACCTGCCTGCGCCACAACCTGGAAAAGAAGGCTACAGGCCTACACTGTCCCCTGCAGTACAGGCCTGCATCCTACCTTTTCTCGGTGCCACCATCTTGGTTCTCGTGAAATCTCACAAGATCCAAGATGGCACCGCCGAGAAAAGGTAGGATGCAGACCTGTACTGCAGGGAACAGTGTAGGCCTGTAGCCTTCTTTTTCAGGTTGTGGCGAGGGCAGGTCCTCCTGCTCGCGCCACAACCCGGAGGGGGTACGCGGGGGGGAGCTGCTCGGGTTACACGGGGTGGTCGGAGGCCTGTGTCGGAGGCCCGTGTAGGGGTATGTGGGGCTCCGAACGTTGGGAACTTCTGGTTTAAATCACACTGAAATAATGGTCCTTGCACATGCAATGTATCCTCCTATGCTTTCACATATGCTTTCATGTGTGTTGCAAATGTGTAATGAAATTGAGTGATCGATTGATAACATGCCGATATTCTCATGAAAGATTTTACTAAATGTTTATTACTATAGCTGACTTTCTCTTTTGTTCTCTTAATGAATTGAGAACAGATGCTCAAATTGGCTGATATTTTTAATGCCCCAAGTGATGATGAAGACTTTCTTGGTTTTGGAGCTGATGTTCCCATGGAAACACTGTTGCTGGAGGACAGCTGTGAGAGTTTTGATTCACTGGGATCTAGAAACAAGGTAGGGAAATCTTGCAACAAATTTCAGTAGCTTGAAAGAGAGAACAATACACCTTGAAGCTCTTCTGAATGAGAATGAATCCAGTGAAAGTGTTTTGCCGTATTTCAAAATAGGTCTTGTATACTGCCTCTTTCAGCATCACTCCTTCACCACTATTGCTGGTTTGGCTAGTCTCTCCTAGCAATTGTAACTGGTTGCTAGGAGAGTTGGGAAAGGGTCTAGAACTTGGGCCCAATCCTATCTGGGCTTTATGCTGGTGGATGTAGGCCTGGGCCGTTGGTGTGGCATGTGCTGCACTGTTCTGTGGGCCATTGCTGCCAGGGCAAAGCCCCGGGGGCCGCATGCCTGAGACACTGGCCAGCAGAACCTCCACCGCTGCCAGTAAGTCAGCAGCGGGGAAGGGTTGGGTGGTTTGGAGTGAGGATGGCCATCTTGGCACCCATTAAATCCTTAGCTGTGCCAACAAGGGGAACCTAGCATGGATAGAGAGGTCTTCAGAAGCCTGGATGACCAGTGGCGTTTCTGAGGTTGGGGCCCAACTGTAAGTCGTGCCCCGTCCTAGTACCGCGTTTAGGCACCGGAGCGAGGAGGCCCCGCCCCCCTCGCCGACGGAGCCATTCGCACAGCGAAGCCGATCAGGCAGGAGACTCCCTGCCCGATCGGCTTCGCTGCACGAATGGCTCCGTCGGCGAGGGGGTGGGGCCTCCTCGCTCCGGTGCCTAAACGCGGTACTAGGACGGGGCACGACTTACGGTCGGGCCCCAACCTCGGAAACACCACTGTGGATTACCCCCCCCCCCCCCACACACAGACACCACGCTTTTTTGAGAGGGGTTATACAGCAGCCACATCCTCTTCAAACAGGACAGCTTCCCTGGGCTACTCTCTTTCCATGGCTGTAGGGGCAGAACCCTCCGTTACGACAGTTTCATCACTGGCACTAAATGAGGCTTTTGTACCGGAACCTGTCTTAGTTGCATGTGCAACTCCACCCCCATTCCCACTCAAAGCCTGCCCCTCCCCAGTGTTCCTGTTGCCCCAAACAACCAGGAAGCCTGCCTGGGAAACCTCGGGGGAGGTGTAAGTAATTGCCGGTTCTGCCTGGGAATCATTCCATGGTTGCAGTGCTGGCAAAGGAATTGGTGGCAGGCGTGTTGATGACGTGCTACTGCGTGATCTGGATGACCCTGTCAGTGGACCTAGTGGGTGCAAATCTGGGGGAGGCAATGCCGCCCCCAGTCAGATTGCAGTTTTGGGGGAATTTGTGTTTGTTTTGTAATTGAGCCAATGCTGAACAGCACACTCAGAGGTGATGCATAGTTGATGCCAGTCTCTCAGTGCTGTTGACTTGAGAGAGAGCTGGAACAGGGATTGATCATTGTGCCTCCTTTGTGTTCTATTTCCTGGTCTGACTTGCTCTCAAATGCCTAACCTCCCCCTTACCCAGGTAGTGTCAGTTTGGTTGTCCACCCATTCTTGGCTGGCTCATTCCCCTAGGAAAATGCATTTTACCCAACCAGCAACAGCACAACCAGCCTAAAAACAAGACTCCCTTCCAAGCTAAAACAACTCTAAAAATTATCTTACTGGAAAAGTCCCCATCTCAACTGAGACCAGTTTGTGCCTGGTCTTTGCTTCTATTTGAAAAAGGCCTACTGGGCTGTTTTCCAGCTTGCCAAGCAAAGTTATAGTGTACTCCATGGTGTGTAGTAGTTCCTGGCTTTCACAACTATAAATAAGATTTCTAATTAAAGTAACTTCCCTTTTATGTTCATGCTTCTCCCCCCCCCCCCAACAGCTTCACTACAGCAATCTATAAAAGAACAAAGTAATTTTACCTAAGAGCCACCTCCCCCTACAATTATCTTTAATAATTCATAGTTTAAATAAATAGTATATTAAATGATTTTCCCCTTCTGTTCCCTTGGAAGTGTTTCCACTCATCTATTGTATCTGGTTTTCACTTAAATTATCTCAATGCACAGAAATGTATAATTAAATTCAGGGAAGGGAGGGCAGTGAAATGATGGAAAAAAGATAGTTAGCGAAGTACAGTTGTATAAAGGGGTCATTTTGCATGGGAGGAGGAAGTAGCCGAGGAAAATGAGAAATGTTCTCAAATGCACAATTCTGACTCTCCAGAGGCAGATGTTTTGTGTTTATGCGTGTGTGTCCCCCCTCCATCAGTGCCCTGCGCTAAACCTTTTATTTGAAGATAGAGAGATTGACAGGTGCTTTGAATACTTTATTTCTTTTACAAACCCTTTCCACCTAGTTTCAGGAAGTTCACAGCAACCATTTATATGTCTAATAAAATTAAAATGTTGGAACAGAAGAAAAAATTGCAACTATTATCTATCAAGGCAAGGAAGTTGCTTGTGAATATATTTTTTCATCTGATAAACTCGGATTGTGTAGATGTATGGAACAGAACTTTCAAAAGTACTTCTATGACACCGGAGCAAAAGCTGTATTTTCCAAAAGGAAAGGAGTTGCTGGGGGACGCTGGGAAGAGTTGCTTAACCTATCTTTTAGGTGATCTTGTTTTCCCGAGTTATGATGTGTATCCTGTTACCTTCAGCATTGTTTGTTTTCCTAGTTCACACTATCTGTGTGCTTGTTAAATGATCTGCTTTTATCTCTGTTGTGATCATCTGTGTATGTGTGCAAATGTGCATGTTTCTTGTACAACGTATGTTTTGTGCTTGACATTGCAGGGCATTCATTTTCAGCCCAAGTACCTGACTGAGGAACTGAGGAGAATTTTCACAGAAGACACTGATTCAGAAAATGAAGTGTTTGGAGGGTTTTCTTCAAATGAGCTTGAAGTAAATGGGAAGACAGATGTGGGTGTTTTTGCTTCATTTCCATAGTATTCCTCTTCATACACTTTTTCCCCCTACGTATAGAAAGCTTAACTTTTAAAACCTTGATTTTAAGGTGTTTTTTTTGGGGGGGGGGCATATGACTCTGGCTGGGTTGAGGTTCAGGATGAAGAGTAAGTGTGCTAACAGTTCCTTGAAAGCTGCGACCCACCAAGGAGGGTTACTCTATGCATTTTGTCGCAATGACTTCTGTAGCGTTGGAACTGGCTTCTTCCCATACTGTTGTAGTGACACTAGATGCTCCAGACCACTTGATAGAGCCCGTACTGTGACTCCTCCCCATGTCAGCATTGCCCCAGTTTGCAAGGGAGGGAGCAAGGCTGGCTTGGATAGTAGCTGCAATGTGGGATCCTCTTGTGTAGCCTGGGCCTGCTGATGTTCTGTTAGTAGCGATGTGAATGACAATGTAACAGTTCTTCGCTCTGTTGCAGAACGCATTCAGTGGCATGATTTCTTGGTGAATGTGCCTAATATTACCAGCCTTTAGTGCTATTTTAACACACAAATGTAACGTCTATAATGCAATATTTGGTGAAATGCTTTAGTCAAAGTCTGGTGTCTATGGAATCAGTGTTGTCTTTGCAGTTAATTCACTGCTTGTTTTGGATTTGACCCTGACTTAACAGCGCAATCCTATCCAACTTACACCACCGGAGTAACCAGCGGGGGAGGGCAGGGTGGGAGGCTTTGGAGGGGAGATTTAAATCCCCTTTGAACGCCCTTTGGAGGGGATTTGAATCCCCTTTCCGTTCTGGGGTCACCATTCTCGCTGCACTGCTGGTTACACCGGTGGTGTAAATTGGATAAGATTGCGCTGTAAGTCTTGTCTCGGTCTGCAATTAAACATATTGATTATCATGTTCTAAACTCTTTGGTGGAGGGTGGGGTGGCTGCTTGCTGCTCATGCGTTTTTGCTTGGCGCACAAACAGTAATCTGTCCCTATGACATAGGCGGTCTTGAACAGTTCATAAGTAGAGTGTTTTTGTTGATAACCGAATAAGAACACAAAACACTATAATACTGTAAGCGAATAAAAACACAAAACACCATAATACAGTATTTTTAAAGCATTGAAGACTGCAATGTAATGATATTAAACCTGATATTGATGCTTAAGAATTCGCACAATTTGCAAGAATTGTGAATAAAAACACAAAACACCACATTTTGCATTTTAATTCAACAATTTTCCCAAAAACACACAAACCCACCGTTTACAAACACCTCTATTCATAAGAAATGCATTAATTTAGGTTAAACATGACTTTTTAAAACTGTATTTTCAGAAATGTCTGCATTGATGAGAAGAATGAAAAATTAATGTTTTCCCATGAGATAGATGCAACTATAATACAGGTTGTTTCATTCATTTCATTTAGACGGTAGATTCGGATACAAACAGTGAAAACGATGCTTTATCCTGGATGGAAGAGACAGAAAAAGCCTCCCCCAAGAGAAGGAGTTTTGACTTTCGTGTGGCATTGCAGTTTCCCACCAGGAAGTCTGCTGAAAAAAAGGCACCTGACAAGATTTTCTCAAAATCCTCCTTGGTGGACAGTAAACACACTTCCTCTGTTACACGAATGAAAAATAATAAAACGGGGAAAAAAGCGGACCAGGAAAACTCCTCAGAGTCTGAGGAAGATGCTAAAGAGGCATCAAATGAAAGCTCTAGTGCCTTGCTTAAAAGAGCCATGAATATAAAAGAAAATAAAGCCATGGTAAGTCCTAGCATGCAGTAGCATTATTGCACGCTGAATATATTCTAGCTTTCTTAGTTTGCATTAATAATCAGAATACCTGAGGGGGGGATTGCAGATTAATGTGTGCATCACAGTTCCAGACCAGGGAATTGTGAATGTATGTTTCATTTTTATATACAATTCAATACTGAAGGTAAACAATTGTCATGCACAGAACCTATTGCACATGCAAAACTATAAAACGCTAAAAGCAGCAAGTAATGTACCAGAAAAATAGGGCTGTCAGAAGTACAACTCACTAAAACAAGAAAAACGTTCCAGAACAAAACTGTGATCACAGTGGTGGAATGCCAACAGTGAAGAAAATTGGCAGAGAATCTTCTTGGGAGGCTGCTCATAGTGTAGGCACCACAACTTTAGATTTAATAAATGTAATAAATAAAATTAATAAATAATTTGTTTAGGATGCTTTTCTCTCATGGGGCCTTTCAAAGTGTAATACAAAATCATGAAATTATTATAAAATACAAATTCTATACTAATTAAAATAGATTTTTCCATATATATTACCAATAGCTGGGTTAAAAAAAAAAAAAAGCAGCCGTGAAACTGGGTTTCTGGAAACCCACAGTTGTACAGCTGCCTAAATATTTGGAAATACCTTTTTCAGTGGCGTCCCTAGGGTCCGGTGCACCCAGGGCCCATGGGTCGTTGTCAACCCCCCCCCCCAAGTGCCGTTGCTCCAGGGAATGTTTTAAAAAAATGTTTTTTTTAAAGCTACGGAGGGGCGGCGACAAAGAAGAGTAGAAGCTGCTCATCTTTGTCACACACCCCTCTGGCACCAGCGTCACGCATCCCTTGTTCCACCCCCCTCCAATCATGGAGGAAAGAAGTCAGAGCAGGGACAACAAAGCTGGAGCGCGGGGCATGGCTCTTCAACCACAGCATTTACTTCATGCACTTCAGAACTGGAGTGCATCCCTGTGCTCCAGTTGACGAGTGTAAAGGCACTCAGGAGCTGAGTGCCTTTACACTCGTCAGCAAGGGCAGGTGCGCGGGGCATGCTGCGTAGAGTTCGTCGCCTGGAGAAGTGCATGCCCTGCTGAGCTCCAGTTGACGATCGAAAAGGCACTCAAGCCCGAGACATGCACTTCTCCAGCCGAGGAGATCTACATGGCATGCCCCATATGCCCGCCCTTGTTGACAAGCATAAAGACACTCCGTACCTGAGCGCCTTTCCGCTCATCAGCTGGAGTGCAGGGGATGCATGTCAGTGCGTTAGCTGAAGTGCATGCCCCACGCTCCAGTTTTGTCGTCCTCCCCCCCCCCCCCCCCGGCTTCTTTCCTCCTTGATCAAAGGGGAGGTGACAAAAACGTGCTGCTGCTAATGCTGCCGCGGCCACCACCAAAAGGGGCCCGTTGCTGCCTCCCCTCAGCCTGGGTCACCCCCCTGCCCTGTGGCAGCCTGTACCCCCCCCCCCCAAGAACTCCACTGATCTTTTCCCAGTCCTCTGAACTAGCTGCAAGTAACTTCGACATTAACCAATACATTACACCCTCACTGGAACGCAAGATTCTGGATCCTTTTCCATTGTAAAGACTGCCAAAATAAATGGCCAAAATCTTCCTCCTTTTAGATATGTTTATCTTTTGTTGTCCTGAAGAATTGAGTTGTTTTTTAAAACTCATTTTGTAGACTTTTAACTGTGTTCCTTATTTTTTGCTGTCTTCACTGGTGGTTTATATTATCACTTGGTTCAGATAATTTCTTGATGTCAAAATGGGTCTAAACTACGCTAAAAACTTAGCACGCTACTTGTCTCGTAGAATCTCAGCCAGAGCTGAGAATTCAGCAGCTCTGTCATACTTATTTGAGAATAAATATATATATTGGCGCCTCTTGCAATTTAAAGCAATTTTCTACTCCCCTTAAGAAAGAAAGCACCACATTTGTAGCCATCTCCCTTGATAAGCGTGGCAAAGCCTGGTAACACAATGTACATTTGGAGCTCTGGCATTAAAATGTCCTTAATTTTTGAAAATTTGCAAACTTTTCCTATTTTGAAAAGTGTTGTTTATAACTAAATAGTTGAAAATAACTAAACTTCCATTGGATTTTTACTTTGATAATATTACCTACCGGTAGTTAAAATATATTGTAAGAAAGTGGATGTGATCTTAATTATGTGTTGTTTTTTTAAGTATGGCATTACAAGAACTTAACCTCTGGCATAAAAATCTATAAGGATTTAATTTAAAAAATATACCGGTGTATATATAAAAATAAGTACTGAATGCATGTTTCAAATATTGCCTAATTTGGAATTCAATGTTATTTTTTTCTAATTTCAGCTTGCACAGTTATTAGCAGAACTGAATTCTATACCTGACCTCTTCCCAGTAAAATCCCCAGCCTCTACTCCTTCTGTAAGTATCATGGAAAATGATGTTACAGAAAACTTTATTGCACTGCAGAGTGAGTGAGTGTGTTCGTGTTCTCTCTCCTCCTCCCCCTTCCTGGTAGGTGTCACTTTTTTCCTTACAGTGTTTCTGTAATGTCTCTCTAAGAGCCACTTCTTATGAGACTTGAGTTTTGAAACCTGAATGAAAAAGCATACATACAGTATGCATTACAAAGACCGCATGCATGCACAAATTGAAGTGTTCCTCTTCGTTTCAAATGCACATGACTGGAAAAGGGTTGGGCCCTCACTTGTGTATTTTGATGAAAAAAGCGCAGCTTATACATAATTCTGTTTTTTGTATGAACTCTAGTTGCATGTACCCTGTTTCCCTGATAATAGGACATCCCCTAAAAATAAGACAACCCCCCCCCCCCGCCTCACTCTTTTTCCCAGCTGGCTACTCTTTGTGGCCGGCCAGAACTGCCCCCATCTGTGAATGGATTGCTGACAGGAGAGCAAAGGCTTTGATTGTGCGCAAGGTTGATATTCAAGAATTTGCCCTTGCAATGCGGGGTTTGGAGAGTTATAACGATGTTCCAGAAGAAGATGACATGATTGTATTTGAATAAATGTACCGGCAAATTGTTGTAAATGAAAAATATCATTCCCTGAAAATAAGACATGCTGCTTTTTTGGGGTGGAAAAATTAATATAAGACATGCCTTATTTTGGGGGGAAAAGACAAGGAGCGAATAAAGGGAATTATGTGGAAAGAACTGCACATGAGCGTGCCAAAATTAACTTTTTTTCCAAAGAATGAGGTTCAGTTTTGTGCATCTTCATATTAACTACAGCAGCAGTTCTGGGAGTGTAAGAGTAGTAAGGAAAATAAATAAGTTCACTTTATATATGGAGATTGGTACTGCTGTATAGAAGGGGGGGTGCTTGAACTGAGGACTTTTACCCTGGAAAAGTGAATTTGGAATGAAAGTTTCAGGTGTTCCCAAAAGCAATAAAGTGCAGGCAGTGATACAGCTATGTTCTAGAAAGTAAAGCAGGTGTCTCACAAAAGCTCTTATGTTCCCCCCCCCCACTTCTAGAAACAGAAGAAAACGCCAAAGAAAATGTTCTCAGAAGGCCAGATAGAGCGTCGCACTAATCCAACCAGGAATGCTCGTCCTCCAGAGAAATTTGCTTTGGAAAACTTCACGGCTTCTGCTGTGAGATTTGCAGAAGAGCTTAACAATTACAGGCAACAAAATCTCTTAAAAAAAACACTAAAACGGGTACATGTCAGATTTTACTTGTTCAGTCTCTTGCTTTAGCCAGGGAAAAAAGAGACGCATTTAAGTTACCAGAAATGACGGGACAAATCAAGCCAGAAGTGCAGTGTGACTTTTGGATTTTAATAGGACAGGGGTTTAGCTAGGTTCTCTTAAATAATTTTGATAAATTGCCCAAGCAGTCTGAATGTGTTCTAACACTTTTTACTCTGTACTAGATTGTTTGTATGTTTGTTTGTTAGAAAAGAGCAAGAAGGTCCAGGAATTAAGTAGATGGGTAGAGTAGGATTGGTGGTGTAAGACAAGTGGAAAGCTTTTGGCTGTCCAGAAGAAAAGAAGGGCATGCTGAAAGTAAGGGAGAAGGGAAACGGGAAATAATTTTGTGCCCTGGTGTTTAAAAATTGGTAAGAACCTGTATAAGAAAACTGGCACAACCAGAGTGCTCATCTAGGCAGACTCTGTTTTTTGGACTGCTAGCTTAGCAGTAGCTCTATGTAAAGGCATAGATATACGAGGACAGTAACCAAGAAGAGGACATTGTTACCACAGTTGCTTTGGTCCACAGTTGCACAGTTAACAACCACATTGTTAATACTGCAATTACCACCGTTTTCTTGGACCTTCCTGAAATTTCGTGACACCCCCCCCCCAATATGGTTCAGTTGACTTTCAGCCCTATCCATTTCCCTGCCCCTTCTGCTGACGCAGCCGCACCAAAAACAGGTGTGCTGTATCCTGCGGTGGGTGAGGGCGGATTGAGAGCTTCAGCAGAGAAAGGAGATTTAAATTCCCTTACCCCTGCATAAGCCTACTGTCCTGCAATGGGTCTCCTCAGATCTGCACTAGTGATCCCCTTCCTCAGCCTCCCCACCCCCAGTTTCGCCCCCCTGTCCCTACCGCTGCCTTACTGTTCTGGCTGGGTTTTTGGGTGCTTCCAAAGAAAACACTTGGAAAGTAAATTGTGGCTTTGGATGTGGTGTGGAGGGAGCAATAAGCGCAAGTGAGTTGTGCTTCTAAGTTCACCTGCCACATCAGCAGTAGAATAGTTTTCATCTTCTGCACCTGCAAGTTTTGTATATTCAGAATGCAGGGACAATTTGTGCATCTCTCAGTGGGTAAGATGTAGAGGAACAGGAAGCATGACACGCTTGCAAATATAGAGGGAGCAGGAGCCTCGAAGCCAAAGCTGTTCTGTGGTGGCCTTCAAAGGAAGTGAATAAATGAGTAATAGGTGGAGTGGACAAAAGTGCTGGTAGAAGAAGTAGAATAACCAAGGGCTTTTCAAGGGTTGTGGAAAAGGCAAAAGTAGTTTGTGATGGAGAGGAATTTTTAAGAAACTAATGCATGAATATGCATAGGTAGTGAAGAAATAAGAAACTTTCCCTGAGGGGGATTAACATTACAAAGAAAAGTCAGTGGGCTGAGGCAGGGATGTATCTAAGTAACTAGGTCATGAGTGCGAGTAAGAGTCATTTTTGCACAAGTGCGAGTCCAACTGAGAGTCAGTGCCAAAATTTTTGGGCAAGTACGAGTCAAGTGCAAGTCATTTATGCACTTTGTCGAGTCGAGTATGAGTAAGACCAAAAACCACGAGTCACATGTAGAGTCACTTTGGGGAAAATGGCTTTTTCCCCTGAAAATGGGGTGGGTGGGTGTCTGTGTGGGGTGTGTGTGGGGACTTCTGAGGTTCTTAAAGCACCCACTTGGCTTCTCCTATGCGCTTTCCCTCACCTCTCAGTCTTGTCACCACCCATCTGGGTTGGGAAAAACAAGCGTGTCTACATTCAAACAATTTATTATTCCCTCCCTGCCCCCTCCCCTTGCTGAGCCAAGCATCCCTTGGGTTCGGAGTTTTGGTCAATGAGGAGGAACCGCTGTGGCAGCTTCGCCTTCCCTCAGTCGTCCCCACCTCTCGCGCTTGGAGTTGTGACCAATGGCGAACAGACAGCAACAAAAGGGGGGGAACTCTGAGCCAGGCTTGTTTTCCCACCCCCTTGAAAACCCTTCCTCCCTGCTGCCCTCCTCCTCCGAGGTCTCCACTGCGCCTGCCTGCCTGTGTTGTTGCCGGCCATTAAAAGAAAATGACTTGGAAATGGCCCACGAGTGCGAGTCAAGTGCGAGTCCCATGGGTCGTGAGTGCGAGTCAGTGGGTCATGAGTACGAGTCAGGGAAAAGGGACTCAGTCGCACTTGCGAGTCGAGTCATTTGACTTGAGTCCCCATCCCTGGGCTGAGGTGGTGCTTCCAATAAACAATTCTGGCATGGAGGAGGAAGCTTATTTCAAGCTAAGGTTGAAGCAAAAGCTTTGAAGAGAGAGGGACATGGAATTGATTCTGTGTTGGCCACATGAATAATAAGATACATAATCTAGTAGTTATAAAGTGTAGTGTAAAAGTCCCTGGTCTGCCACGGGTTTGGAGATGGTGAAATGAGTTTCTTTCATAGGGAGATTTTGGGGAACCAAAAAGAAGAAGATCATCAAAATACGGCTCATTCCGGCCTGTTGAAGATATTACTGATGAAGAGTTAGAGAACGTTGCAATAACAGTTAAAGACAAAATCTATGATAAAGTACTGGTAGGTATAAATTTTCTTCTTTGGAGACTGGGTTTGCGTAAGTTAATCAAGCATTTCAAACATTTCGCTCAACTTTCATTCAAGATATGGGGTGTAATATGTCCCTTAAAATTAATTTCTTGGACTCCCACTTGGATTTCTTCCCTGAGAATCTTGGTGCGGTCGGCAACTAACATGGCAGGTGATTTCACCAAGAGGTACCAGGGAAAGTGGAATTCTAGCATGCTTGCTGACTATTGTTGGGACACTGGGGTGGTCCCAGATGCTAAATACAGAAGAAAATAATCAACTGTCACTTTTTAGGTAAAATGAAGAGTGTTATAAATGTATGTAAAATAATTTTTTTTCAGATTTAACTTGTGTGTCACTAAAAATCCCTTCATGATAGAGAGAAACCTGCAACATATTTGAATTCAGCATGAAAAAGTACTCTTAGAATTGGACCGTTTTTCTTGTGCCAAAATTTTAGTTTTATTTTGTAAACAGAGATAAAGGCCATGCATGTTTTTGTTTCTTATGACTAGAGGTGGGAGAAAATGGTTTTATTCTTCCGCAGATTTCAGTGTTTAACCAGAATGAAATAGCAGGAAGTAGTTACGTGTTTTTATTCAATTTTCCACCATTTTATCAGTTGTAACCACTTTAAAAGTTACTAGGTAGGTGGTATAGGTTGTACAGTGTCAGCAATTGAAGAATGACGCAAAATTACATGGTTTTGGTTTTTTGCAGATTTTTTTAGCAGAAAGCAGTGTTGTGTTTTTATTTTCTCCAGCCCCTACTTATGGCACAGTGTATTGTTTGAACACTGGTGGCTGTAAGATTTTTATTATTTGCCATATTTATAAACCACTTTTCCAACAAATGTCAAGCACTGGTCTTTTTTATTTTGGCAGATTTGCATTACAATATCGTTCACAAGATAGCAGCACTGTTTGGAACTCGTATTAGCTGTCATGAAGAGTCTTCATCTGTACTGAAACCCATCAATAAAAAGCGATGGGGAAAATCTTGTCTGTGAAATTCTGTGGATTAGTTGCAGAAATCCACCATGTTTGGTTTTTGCTAATTGTGAGAGCATTAGGACATGGTATTAATAAAGTTCTCTGATTTTCTATAATTCTCTCCTTCCTGCACCCACATTAGGGAAGTACATGCCATCAATGTCGACAGAAGACAATTGATACAAAGACAGTTTGTCGTAACGAAGGTTGTGGGGGTGTGAGGGGACAGTTTTGTGGGCCATGTCTTCGTAATCGCTATGGAGAAGATGTGAAGTCGGCACTTCTAGACTCAGTAGGTACCTAATTTTGGCCATGATATAAATGGAGGCTTAGGCTAGTAACATTATTAAAAACCTAGAGACTTTGTTGCCATCATACATGTCTTTAAAAACAAGGCATACTGTGCTTGTGTACTGCAACTATGTTTTCTCTGCTAAGGGATAGCATTTATGATGCTTCTAATCAGGTGACAGTTAATAATCAGTGCTCCTCCCCATGTTTCATTAAGGATTGGATCTGTCCTCCTTGCCGTGGAATTTGTAATTGCAGTTATTGTCGCAAACGCGATGGTCGTTGTGCTACAGGGATGCTCATCCACTTGGCAAAGTTTTATGGTTACGACAATGTAAAAGAATATCTTGAAAGGTAGGAAAATTCTTGGAATACCAATAGGATGCTTTCAGATTTTGCCTGTATGTGTGTGTGTGTGTGTATAAACTGTGATAAATTGTAACCAAAAACTAATTTGCATGAAATTATCCAGTAAGTACTCGTTGAATGATAAGGGCAGGAATTCCTCCATGCTGACTTCACTGTTTGAGAATAAGGTGAAAGTCTCATTACTTGGATAACTCAGACATAACTGACATATGTAGTTCTTCTGTAATCTAGGATCTCTGCAACTATGAGAAACTAGATGTTACAGGATGTGGGAGGAACACATTTGTGCTTTGTTCTTCCCACATTTTGTGATACTTTAAAGTTACTCATAGTTTCTAATTTTCACACATTTTGTTGCATCGAAAGTGTAACTCATTCATCCTACACAAACGCCTACATGGTGAATGTGCACACTCAGGATGCAGAAATATCTCACCTCAAAGCATGAATTCTGCTTTTGGCTTTGAACATGACATTAGGGAGCGTAAGCAAGGATGATGTCTCCTCTGGTTTTTGCATAATGTCTGAAGTCGCCCTCTTTGTGTATGATCTCTTTAGCTGAATCTCTGACTTTTTAGGTGCCTGTTTGAAACTTCTGAGTTAATAAGTAAGACAGGTTCTGTTTTGAAGGATAAGCTATTGTATGTTTGGCAGTTTTACCATTTGCCCTGAAAGGCGGTGATTAACGCTGTAGATCATGCTGTCCACAGGTTGTGCCAACATATTTAATAGGATTATGACATCTGAAATCATATCTTACATAGCTGAAAATGTCACTTATTTTACTTAACTTCTAAAAATACTGAAGGCAGTACCTCTCTACTATTTTTCTTTTCCAGCTTGCAAAAGCAACTTGCCGCGGATGACTGAAAATACTGGATGTAGCAGTGGCAACACTCAATGTGCCAACTTTATTATAATTTTTAAAATCAGACTTGGAGCTCTAAAGTTATTACAAAAATGTTTTAAGTATAGAAATGTAGGACAGATCACTTTTAAAATTGATATTTTATGTACTACAACGATTTCTCAGGAAAATATCCGTTAAAGGAATCTATATGTTACACATTCTTTGCCACTGGGAATTTCTTCTATAAAATCCTTTTGGAAATGTTATACTCCCAGCATCCTATTTTTTGCATTTTTTAAAATCCAAACAAATCTCTTTGGCATCTTAGTGAAAAAAACAAAAACAACCCCACCCCAAAATCTTAAGTCACTGCTTCGCGAAGCGTTTGAATGCCTTTCAAGTGTATTCTACCTTCGTTTTCTTCTCCTCCAACTCTCTGTTCTACAGCAGCGCTTGGGTCATCTGTTCTACAGCAGCGCTTTTTTCTAAGCAGTTGTGTGGTGTGCAACTTCCTGCTATGTGAAAAGATAAGTGGATTGATGTATTAATCCAGTAGCGGCATTAGAAATTGATCTAGAACAAGTCATCTAACCCATCTTAACACAGAGGAAAACAGTGTTTGAATGAAGGCGGTAGCTCTTGTGGTTAGAACAAAATTGGAGGCTCAGTCACTGCCACAAATACACTGTGACTGCTGCTTCAGGATCCTATCCATCTGTGAAATTTCATACCCTTGTTCCAGGTATTTGGCACCCACCAGGAAGATCCTACCACACTAGTCAAGTACTACTGAGATAAGCAAATAGTTACATCTCACCAAATAAAGATGCATTTAGCCTAAGCAGTATCCGGCCCAAGCTGACCACTTTGAACCTTACCGAATTCATTTGGAAGAGGTGTATGCTTAAATCACTGCTAAACTTTGACTGGCTCATGCCCAAGGTTTTCATGGGTGTGTGTGTGTGTGTGTGTGTGTGTGTGTGTGTGTGTGTGTGTGTGAGAGAGAGAGAGAGAGAGAGAGAGAGAGAGAGAGTGAGTCATGGTTTAGCTCTGTATGTGTAGTGTTCCCATTGTAATTGTTTTGCAGTAGCAGGTGAGAAATGTGGTTTGTTACAAATAGCTGAAGGTTTGCATTACCAAAAACTTTACCATTCAGGTTCTGAGGCTTAATTCTTTGCATATATTCTTAAAAGCTTCTTTCCAACTAGTGTTGGTGGCAATGTGTAAACAGACTGAGAAGATTGTGGTATACAAAATGTGTATTGCTGAAAATGGCAATGAGGTCTACTCTTCCCACTGTTTTTCAACATGACCTTAATATCCCTGTTGAAGTAATGTTTTTATAGTTAGTTGATGGCCAATTTTTCATGCTTTGAGACCACATTACACAGTACATTAAGTTCATCATTAGCATGGATGGCTTAACTTTCATTTCAAAAATAGCAGCTGTAGGGACCTGATCCAGATCAGGACCGTGGTGGGGGAGGGAAGAGGCTTAAAGCCCCTTTCTCCCCTACAGTGGACCCAATCTAGATCATTTTCTCCTTCACTCCCCCAGTGCCATTTTTTTTGAAAGAAGAGTTCATCAGTGCTAATGACAAGTTTAACATAATGTGTAGTTTGGGGCCTTAAGTAAAATTGGCATGCATCTAAGTATACACAGACTTACACAGGCAGGGTGCTTAGAATCTGTGTTAATGTTTGGAACAGCTCACAAATCTGGAGAAAGCCACCATGCCAAAGAGACCAGTGGGTGGTGGTGGTGGTGGGTACACCTTGACACATTACCAATGTGCTAGTGTCCATGTGTTTCCATATATAGTACACTGGCTCTTGCAGCAAGTTTGATTGGGGCAATAAAGATGACTATACACTGGAGTATTTAAACCTAGGGTTTATTTTGATATTTTTATACTAATGTTAAAGTGAGCAAGAGACTTTTCCCCCCAAGATATCTTTTTTTAAAAGATGAAAAAACAATGTAGTCTTGGACTGTATTTTTGTTTTTGAGATATTACAAATTGTACACACTTAGTGCACGTGTATTACTTAATCTGCTTTGGGACTTTGGGATTATAGGTGCTGATGTACTATTATACGTTTATATATTGTATATTATAGATATACAACTTTCATATTAAAGTGTGGCACTAATGCTAAGTAACTATTTTGACAAAGTAATTAATGTACATTATTTAAATGTAAATGGGGCTTTCTTATTTGGGCTTATGTAACAATGTTGGGTTAGAACACTATCCCTGTAGCTCTACTGCTTAAACTGCCAGGAGCAAGGCTACGCCTGCAAGCACCCATTTGGCTGACTTTTCTTTGCTTTTCAGGTTAAAAGTCCAGACGTACGTGGGTCCTCTAATTTTAGTTTTATACACTGGGCATCTATAAATGTGCTTTGTTTCTTGCCTGTCCACTGGAATTGCTCTTACAAAGATGACTGGCATCACTGAAATCAGGTCCTTTAAACGTGCTTCCACTATGACTCCTGTTGGGATATCCCATCTAGCACCTGTAACCAGAAAAACAGAACAAACACTTTGGGATAGTTAAGAATTTCATTTTGCAGGTTTGTTTGTTTTTTAAAAGTGCAGTAGATGCAGCCTATACTCTGTCTCACAGTTTAAATTTTAGCTTCTCTTTTATGCTAGATTAGGGATCCTCTGTAAATTACACAGGTTAGGAAAAATCCAATGCAGCAAGTGTAAAAACATTACACAATGTTACTGGATGTAGCAATAATAAAGCAGTAATATGCAATCTTGTTTTATGTGTTGAGGACACCTGATGTTCTCTTGAGACAAAGGAATGGGGTCATGCTGTTGACTAGGGTTAGTTCATTTGGTCCCTTCAGAAAAAGATATTGCTTATCTCGGATTCCCAGCCAGTGGTGTGCGGGCTGCCGGCGGCCAAGATGGTGGCCAGGTAGTGCTGTATCTGAGCGTGAAAAGCAGCACTTTCAAGCTCTGTCGAGCTGGCAGAGCTTGAGCGCGCAGGCTGTAAGCGCTGGGGATGGCCTTCCTGCCTTCCCCTGCATCTTACCTTGCCTTTTCTGTCCTTTTCTGAGCTCCGGCCCGCTGTGAACTTGGAAGAGAGTGCTGATGATGTCATCAGCACTTTCTTCTGGTGGCACGTGGCCGGCCAGAGGCCCATGTAGGTGGTACACGGGCTGAAAAGGTTTGGAAACACTGGGTTCTCATATAGCTTTCAACATTAGAATAGCAGAAATGAAAATCTTTAGTTCCATTTATACCCTTGTAAGGCTGAGAAAAGCTAAGACAAGTCAGATGTTGATGCTGGTAGGAAAACTAGCAACAATGATAGTTTATATTTTATTGAGCACTTTCTTCTGCTTTGGGAGACTGACAGTATTACCATGGTCTGGTGCCTGAATCAGTGTTGCTAAGCAACTCCAATAAAAACTTACCTTCCATGAAAAGTCCAAAAACATACGCGCCTTCTCTTGGTGGGTGACCATAATCTTCTCTATTTTTTTTGGTAACATCTGTAGTCAGACACATCTTATCCAGTGACCAGTTGTTCTTCCGTGCCATGCTTTGCATAATAGCTTTCAAGAAGAAAGGGTTAGTAAGTCAATGAATTGTGTAAGTAATCTAATGACCTGGAGCTATTACAGGTGAGTGGAGTGGGGTAATGTTAATACTTAGCAAAAAAACAGGTAAATTGTAAAAGAACAAAACATTTTCTTAGTTCTCCATCTAACTAAAAATCCAGATTTTCTTTAAAACGTAAGCCATCGGTTCTTGACTTAAGTTCCTTCAAGTACAAAATACTGCAGAAGCCATGTCATAATTCCAGCATCATAGTTTTGATGCAAAGTTTTTAAATGAAATGCTCTCATTTGCGCCACCTGTAACATACCAGCAGTTAGTGTCATTTTTAATATAACTGTCTTAAAAATTAACACAAGTGACCCTGAATTAAAGCATTGTAAAAATCGTGTGTGGCCTAATTCTAGTGATATCTGCAAATTATGAGTCCATGTTACATACCAGTCAAAAAAGACTGAGGGTTAAAGAAGCCAGAAAGCCACACCACTGCAGGAAGCACAAGATCTTGTGTCCAAGTATCAAGTTCTCGACATCGTATGAGGAGGTCATTAAACCTGAGGACAAAACAGCAGAGGCATTAAAACCAATATGAAAAATGGAATGTATTTAGAAGGATTGAAGTGGCATCACTGTGATTCTGTGTCATCTAGGATCTGTAGGATTCTTTTGTAGCTGGATAGTGGCTAGTGGTTGGAGTGAATGTTGCTAATTCTTCAGCTGTTGGGCACAGCATCCACACACCTCTTCCAAGCTGCATTTGAAATTTGTCACTTAAATCTTGATCCGCAGGCAATGACACCCAAATATCAATGATGCTATGCTAAGTCACACTAGTGTAGTTGCATACTTGTCTCCAGGTTGGAGGAATATTTTTTAATGCCATAGTTAATACTGCACCTTTATTAAAACATGCAATTTTTAAAGTAGTATTGGAATACAGTAGTTGTAAATTGATTTTTAAGATAATTAAACTGCTTTACAGTGCTATCCTGTGTAACCTTGCACCAGTATAACAGTAGATGTACCGGTGTAAGTGCACTTATGCCAGTGTAATTGCACTTACAACAGTGCATCTGCTGTTACACCGGTGCCAGGTTACACAGGATTGCGCTGTATATGTGGTAAGGATAAGAAAAGTATTTACCATTGTGCAAGGCTGTAAGTGGATGGGTAAGCCAGTTTTGTCCATGCATCTGGCACTAGATCATAAAACAGTGATGACTGCAAAACTTCCATGGCAGGAGAAAATGTCAGCTCCCCCTAGATGTACCCAGAAAAACAAATTAAGAATATAGCACCCACTGTGATATTCACTCGTTTCAAAACAAATTTAATTTCTCTTACTTTCAGACCGAGGTCTAGCTGTTTAAGTGACCTCCTTATCTCTCTAATAAGAATGTTCATCCGCTCACATTCTTGGAAAGAAACAAGAACATAAGGGCTTCTCACAGCAGACTTCTGCATTATTTCAGCCATGTTAAACTCCTCTGGCAGCTTTTCCAAAATCTCATCGAGAGCATTCTTCACCTTTAATGCATGTGTGAATACAAAGTAGAATCATGAAGCCAAGCACACATTTTCTTGAATGCACTTGTAATAAGTTCCCTATAAACCAGCTTGCAGATGGAACACATACTTATTTCATACAGAAGAGAACAGAGGGCTCTCTTCATGCACAGCATTGACTGCACCCTTATGGTACTAGATCATAACTCTTCTCATTTTTGGATTTAATTTATAGCAATGGTTATCCAATTATGAAGTGCCCCTCTCTTAAGAGCTGTAAAGAAGGCAAACTTCTAGGGAGAAGGAGGAGTCCTAAGGCAGCATTCTAACAGTAGTCAAGACAGTTGAATGATCCCTGACAGAGGACTACCTGAACCGCTGACCTGTGCTCTGGTGGTGGGTTGGCGACCTGTTGGTACCAGCGTACGCAGAGGCATGGAAAGACTGGAGCGAGCGGAGCAGCAGCTCCGGGCAGCCCCGCGGCCTGGGCGGCACTGCTCCGCTCGCTCCAGTCTTTCCATGGAGCACACCGCACTCCTGGTGACGCAGGCCGGCGCTCAGAGGCCTTCTCCCCCGGCCTCGGAGCCGAAGAAAGCCCCGGAGCATCCACCACGACCAGTGGCCAGGGCTTTCTGAAGGCAGCCGACTGCCGCGGCGCTCTTATTTATCCTTGTTGTTTTGCACATGCGCATGTGCATGTGCAAAACAACAAGTTAACGTTCTGCGCATGTGCAAAACAACAAGGATAAATAGCATGCCGCGGCAGTCGGCCGCCTTCAGAAAGCCCTGGCCACCGGTTGTGGTGGACGCTCCGGGGCTTTCTCCGGCTCCGAGGCCGGGGGAGAAGGCCTCGGAGCGCCCGCGTAAGCTGGGTCCCCCCCCCCCCCGCCCCTGGAGCGGTGCCGCCCCAGGCGGCACCACCCCTTTGGGGCAGCACAGCAGCGAGTGCTCCAGGCAGCACTCGCTGCTGATACGCTTCTGAGCATATGGCTTCCCAGTTCCAGCAACTTCGGTAATGATCCACTCAGTGTCACAGCGGCTTGTGTGACGGCAGGCCTGGCCTTACACTGATGGATTGCAAGATCTGTCAGTTTAAGGCCGTGATAGGATTGGGCCATAACTATCCAGTGTCACAGCACAATAAGATGAGACAATGGAGTTCCATAGTAAAATCTGATGTCTGTACATTTAGACATGGGGGAGGGGGTTAATCCCCCTCCCCCCAAATGCTATTTACCAATGAAAATTTTTCCCCTTGTTATTAGGTGCCTGTGCCTAAAATGGAAAGATGCGAGATCTGATTATGCAACTCCATCTTGTCTAGTTTGACCTTCAGCCCATAAAGTTGAAGCTGTAAAACCTATTTGTTTTCCAATTCAGATTACTGTTCACTGGTCACTGATGTCCATTAATGTTTCCACTGTATGTAATGGATAAATGACAAACAACAGAAGCTAAGGAGCCTACCTACTGGCCAAATGGAGTCTCCAAATGAATGACCCTCTACATTACACTCTTGAGGTGGTTATCAGCACATACTTAGTTTGTGGAATTCATTGCCACAAGCAAGAGGTATTCATGGCACTAGCTGGGTTGGCTTTAATAGGGGATTGGACAAATTCATAGAGAATAAGTCTATTAATGGCGACTAGCCATGACGGCTGTATGATACCTCTGTGTCAGTATGCCTCTCAATTCCAGTTGCAGGGAGTAATGGCAGGAGAGAGCCTTTCTGTCTTGTTTGTGGGATTCCCAGAAGCAGCTGGTGGAGCACTGTGAGAAACAGCATAGGTCTTTGGCTTTTCTGGCCTAGGGCTTTTCTGAATACGTTATGAAAGTACCAGATTTCAAGAGTGTGTTTTCCTCTTCTGTAGAATGAAGCAAAGCCAGCGACTCCCATAACTCCATTAAGGCACTAATGCAGTGGTTCTCTAACTCCTGGGAAGGCCCTACGCTGCTCTAAGTGGCAGCGGGGCCTTCCCAGGGGTCGCAACGACGCGCCCGGGATCGCGCCGCGGCCGCAATCCTGTTTTATCTGCATTGGTGGGCAGTGGATGTACGGCGGGGTGTGTGGGGAGCCTGGGGACCCCTCCGCAGGCCTCCCCAAGCGTCGGAGCAGCGATTTTCTCTGCCAGTTTTTTGAAAAAAGTTTGCATAGGTTGCTATATGGTTTTTATCATTTTTTTCCCCTTGGAAAACTTTTTAGCACTAAGCTTTGTATTACTGAATGTGAAACAAGCTTCCGCAATCTCACCTTTTCTTCCGCTGACTGTCCTGCTACCTCCCCAGCAAGCAGATTTCTGGGCTGCATTTCCAAGAGAGTTTTGAAGAGGTTATCAGTTAGAACTGTCAAGAAATCTATCTCAGCATTAAGGTGGAGACCGTACAGTACAGGACTTTCAGGTGGCAGCATTTCATCTATGTACTTGTGGTATCCGTTGTAATCCAAGTTGGGAGGAGCCAGGAAACCTGGAGCCAGAGCGAAGTCTCCTTCAAGCTGCAGTTGGAAAAACAACACAGTGAGGTTATTTTGCAACTCTTGGCTAAAGTTCATTTGAAGCCTGAAAAACTAACAACAAGCCCCCCCCAAGCCCAGATGTTTTTAGATATAGTGTAGTGCAGGGGTGGGGAACTGGCAGCCTTAAGGTCACATGTGGCCTTTTGGGAGTACCAGTTGCAGCTTTTTGAGTATTTGTCCACAGATACCGCGCAATCCTCTAACTTTTGCCCCAGGGCAGTGCGTTGCGCAAGTGCTGTAAAGTACTTGCGTGACACCCGGAGAGCAAGCAGCGCCGGTGCTGTGGCCTGCGCTGCTCACCCCACCGTCTCCCCTGGCCTTGCGCCATCTGGAGCAGGTGCATGAGCTCTAGAACCCGCGCACATTTGAAGAGACCCCCTCCCGCCGCTTACACGGGGGGAAGGGGACGATGGTCCCCTTCTCCAGAGTTGTTCCTGGGCTGCCCCGGGGCAGCCTGGGAACTCAGTAGAACCCTTTAGGCCGGCCGCGGTATTCTACACAGAATTGGACTGCCCATTTGCCTTTTAGTTCGTGACATAACGCCAAGTGTATTGCTAACACGGTGCTGCTGTACACCAGAAGACGTCCACAGAAGTGGACGAAACGTTGTGTGTTTTGTGTTCTGTTAAATACATTTTCTTACATGGCATCTAAACCCGTGTTCCCTATTTCTTACAAAATTGTTGCTGGCCATGAAAGCTTTCGCTCTTTATTGAAATGTATTTTTTGGCAGCTGATTTAATATTTAAAATAAATCAATAAGGCGTTTATCTTATGGGATGTGTTGGGCTACATCTAAACAAGATAAACAACTAATAATAGTAATAATATTAAAACGTTGAAGCTGCTGAAAGTACTAATGATCTTCTTAAGCATGCACTTTTAGAAGTCTCCAAACTCTGCCAAAGATGAAGGGCAACTCCACATATTATTACCATAGGAAACGCAAGACAGTGTGGATGTCAGGGCCGGCTTTAAGCCAACTGAACCAATTGCTCCCGATTGGGCACCGCGCTAGGGTAATCTAAATACATATGACATACACATAACACTAGATTGCAGGTTTATATATTGTAGGCCTATATTCAAACTCAAGTATTTAAGCTTTACATACATAAATAAGTGCACATTTTGATTTCTTTCCGTTATACCATAGATATAATAATAAGTCTATAATAAATTTAATTTATATCTCTAAGATTCTACAGACCTTGACTGTGAACCTGACGCCCTGCAAAAATGTTTCAAATTGGTCCCTGTAGCTCCTAAGGCCGGCTCTGGTGGATGTGCTCTTTAACCACCTATGAAGATGTGTCTGCAAACTCTGGCCCAATCAGCATTCCCAAATGTGTGGTCACAAGTGTTTAAAGATGTATGCACATATGTGTATTCTAACCACACACTAATTTGCTGCAAGGAAACAGTAGTTTCCATAGCAGTCATACTGCGTGAGCTATCCTTACTGAATAGCCTTATACTGTAGAAGTAGCACTTTCCCAGTCTTGCTTTCCTATCCCTACGCAGTGTAGAAAAGACCTTCACAGTGCAGTTGCAAGGAACAAAAGCTTATACAAATAATTTAGTAGCAATAAAAGCAACCTAACAATTCAAAGAATATATAGTACTTTTTCTTTTTCTAAGCTTCTTTGTTTTCACTGAGCTGAATTGAAAGACATTTTCTCCAGGGTCAATTCCCAGGTTGTGAAACTCAGCATTTGCTTTCTTTAGGAAGCTGCTGGTTGTGGCTTTTATTTTTATCAATATTTTTAACTTATTTTTCCATCCATGTGCACCTTCAAGACAGCCGGCAATTTCATTTATGTGTGTATTTACATAACCTGCTTTTCAACCAGATGAGCCACCCAAGGCAACTCAAAATTTAAATAATCTTAAAGTTATTATAGTACTTAGGTTGGAGTGTTTGACAGCATCAAAGTAGGGGGAAAATTTTCATTTTTTTTAATTAACAATTTTTTTAATTAATTTTATGCTCCTGTTTTAATTGTAATTTGATGTGTTTTTATTAATTTTAGATGATGTTTTTACTAGCTTTTGTGGATTGTTTTTATTGTTTTAAATGTGATTATTTTTTGTATTATGTATCCCATGTTGTAAGCCGCCTTGGGTCCCTTCGGGGAGAAAGGCGGGGTAAAAATATTGTAAATAAATAAATAAATGCTTTTCTACTCGAGTGTTCAAAGTGACTCATAATATAAAACAGTGAGATCAATAACTGCAAATTTAAAAGAAGCACAACAGTACAGCAAATCTAAAGCCAGGAACTAATCAGAGCAGAGGAAATGCCTATTTAAAGAAGAATGTTTTCACACCACAACTAAATGCAACAAGTGTGGGGGACAGGCAAGATTGTAAAGGAAGCAAATTCCCCAACTGGTGTGCTACCACCTAGAAGGCCCTTCCCAGTCTCAATTCTGCAAGTGGCAGGGCATGAAGCAGGCTTTCAATTAAAGATACTAACATATGGGCAGGTTTGTATGGGAGAAGACACTCCCTAAGATTGATCAATCATAAAAATATATAAACTCAGAATGGAGTGGGGCACTATCCAGATTTGCTCCTTCAGTCACAGATATGCCTCACATCCCATATATGCCCTGAAAATGTCAGTGCTATACATGGCTCATTATGCATGCTTTATTGATTACCTTAATGGGTAGATGCAACTTAATTTGATCATCAATGTAAATAAATCCAGGAAAAGGTAGATCGCAATCAGGAATAAAAACGAGATAGATACAAAGATATTTCTTGACCTTTGTTTATATTTACCTGGCTGTCAGTCACTGTAGGAATTTCTATTCTTTTGGCTTACTTAAGGAGAAACTATTGTCCAATTAAACTAAAATGCATTATTTTTGTTACTTGAATACATAAGTAGACCTGCAGTCAGGGTTGTTTACCTAAGAGGGCATGTAATAACCATTTTCCAGGTTTTGTACCTATATTTGACATGGTTTTGAATGAAAGTTCAGGCTTGTGAAGGTTAATGGACTGCCTAGGCTAGAAATAGTAATTCCTATCCACGGGCTAGATGTAGAGGAGGAACTAGCAGAATAAGCTTCTCACACTGCCCCCCTTGACCTCAGCTGTCATTTCGAGAAATCCGTTTCCGTGGAGGTCAGAAGTACAGTAGTGTTTATCCTTCCCATCTCCATGGTAACTCATTCTTGGGCCTTCCAATTGACTTCCAATTGTATTAAACTGAATGCGGCTTTGTAACATAGGAAAACCTACCCATTAGAGAGTGAGTAGATGCAAGCAAACTCACTTCACTTCCAACCAAAGCACACCCTTCCAACTACAGCACCAATGCATGAAAATGGAATGTCTTTCAGGCTATCTGTGTTCATGCCAGCAATTCTCTTTTTCTTTTCTTGTATACTTGTCCATCCTCTTATCCCTTTCCAATACACAGTGTACATTTGGAAGAGACAGAATATTTATAGGGTGCATATTCCATTCTGACGAGTTGCTTAAGCAGCCCCACTGAAGTCAACTCCAGGTTTCTGTGGGCTTGCCCTCCTTGGGCCTCTTCCTTTCTGGAAGGAAGGTGAGTTATTCCACCACCATCACCCAAAGACTATGGGCACAGAGTTGATCTCAAGGATCAGCAGTGAGTCCTTCGGAGGGTTCTGGGCACATGGCAGCTGCTAAGAAATACTAAGCCCTGACAACAGCTTGAATCAAGGGGCCTTAAGTAGACCTGACTCTGACCTATTTTGCAGCTTTGTGCTGCAACCCCAAGCGTACTTACTTGGAAGTAAATTCCATTGCAACCATTGCATAGCATTTACTTCTAAATACTGTATATTTAAGACTGTGGTGTGGCTTTTAGTCTAGGATACATCAGTGTTGTTAATATGCAAGACAGAATTTGGAACATAATGTACATTTTAGTCCATGTAGATCTACCGGTAATTGTGGCCAAACTTATGGTTACTAGGTTAAGTCTGGCGTACACAACCTTTATGTACACTGATTTTTCCGGCAGTTCTCCCACACTGCTTTGGCCTAAGCAGTGTCACTCTCCGAGTACTCTGCTTGGGAAGTGGTGCTGACCAGACCCAAAAGCAATGTGAGAGCTGCTTGCTGATTCTCACCTGGTAGGTGTCCCTCCCATCAGTAAATGAGAGTTTAATTCTTAAGGATGGAGTGTCTGCCAGGTTCATGAGCCCAGTAGGCTGAATTTGTATTAGTTAAGCTGCTCAGGAAGGAAGGGGCAATATATCATGGCTGGGAAGGGGGAGGGTATTTGACCCCCCAAGAAACTTGGCTATGAAAGTTTTGAGTTTACTGAAAGTCTTTGATGACTCCCGGCCCGGGACGAGTATCAAGGATCAGCACTGTCCAGACAGTAGCACTGGCTAACAGTGGGTTTCATCAGTTGCATCTGATGCACTCGGCGGTATCTTTTTTTGTATACAAATTTGATCACTAATCTCTGCACTGATCACCTCCCAGCTTGATTAGCAAAACTGTACATGAGGCTTCTCTGATAGCTGTTCAGAAATTATGGGTTATGCAAATTGCTGCTGCCCATGTCTTAGCGAGAATGTATTATATCTACTGTTCAATTATGCTGGCTGACAATTAGCTTCCTGCTAATATACTTTTTTTCCTTTTAAAACTTCATGTATTTTTATGTTTTAAATGTTATTGCTCTGTTTCAAAGAGCTCCAGAAAGTAGTTATTGGAACAAATCAAGACTTCCTTTATGCATCTATTAGCAGTCTGAAGACATACGGTAGTTTTGGATAGCTGATATAGTGAGGAGGCTTAAAATATTCTAGTCTTCCCAGCAAAGCCAAGGAGGATGTCATTACTGTACTTAAGGTACTAATACTAGGATGATTGTAGAGTCATATTTTTTTTCATATCTATACAGTATTACCAGGGGAGGACTCATAAATTCTTCTAAATATGTGAGACAGAGTCTGCGGTCCCAGTCGTCAGTGATGTGTCCACCATACATAATCTCACCGAACAGATAACGCAAGTCTTCCCACGGAACCTACAGAACATAATGGAATGTATAATTAAACAAAGAATCAGCCAGCTTTCTAAAAAGGACAAAGTCACTCGGAATAGCGCTAGCATAATAAAACACTGACTTCATCAATGCAAAGAGAAAAATCAACATCTTTTCCATAGAGATTTCAATAATTATATTGAAGAAGAAGCAGGGCAAGCGTGGTTGCGTTTTGAAGCATGGTTGCTTTTTGTCTTTGTTTTTCCCCCAATAACAGACTCATAACAGGAGCACTGACCCATCCTACTCCACTAGTGTGATGTCCAGGGTTGGGTTCTCATGCTGATGTGACTCTACAAAGGCATATGCAGTGGTCATTGTGCCCGATCCTGACTGCTTTTGCTGGCATAATGACACATAACCCTTGAACTTAACACTGCAGTCAATGCGACTTGAAGCAAGACTCAATGTCTCAGTGGATCACAACTCTAATTCACAAAAGCTTATGCTGAAATAAATGTAGTTTTTAAGGTGCTACAAGGCTCTTTGTTGTATCTGCTGCAATAGGCTAGAATGACTAGAAGTTACCTTAATTAGTATGTGATTCAAAACAGCATTAGAAAAACCTCTATTAAGAGTCTTAATTTTCCTGTCTTAGATTTTTTTTTTTAGCAGCAACAGAATCCTTTGAAAACCACTGTGTAAGTCAAGACAGTGTAATCCACTAACAAATATATACATCTTATATGGTCTTTTACAGGACCATAGGAAGCTGCTACATATTGAGTCAAACCGTTTTTCCAAATGCCAGCCTGACATGGCCAGACCACAGTTCTCCAGGGATTCAGGTGAGGGTCTATCTGGCAATTGAGCCTGGGACCTTCTGCATGAAACATAGGAATTCCTTACCTGGAAATATCCTCTTCTGGGGGGAGGAAGGAGGGCATTCACAACACATGGGTATGCCCCTCCTACTCCAGGAGGCAGGACCGGATCTTAAAGCAAGACTCCTCCTAGTGGGAGGGCATCCCCTCTTGCCCCAGTCCGGAACTGAAGAGCTACGGGAGAAAAACACCTCCACAAAAACAAACTGAGAGCAGGCCACAGGGTGGTATGCTCAAAATGGTGAAAACACAATAATCACACAGAACAAACAACGAAACAAGGCCTCCGCCAACAGGCGTGGCTCAGACAAACGACCTCAGGGGCAGGGTGACAAGGCGGGAAAACCCTACCCCGTTCAGCATCAGGATCAGCATATACGCCTGCACAAAGGGCAGGCACAGTCACCATGAGCTGCCGCGCCAACAAGTGGCGGGGTGAATGCCCTCCTTCCTCCCCCCAGAAGAGGATATTCCCAGGTAAGGAATTCCTATGTTCTCTGGATGGAGGAAGGAGGGCATTCACAACACATGGGACATGACAGAGCAGTAACGGAACTAGGGTGGGTCAGACGCAGCAGCACCGACTACTGTGCCACCACATGCTAAAGCACCCTGCGTCCAAAACGGGCCTGAGAAGCCCCCACCAGGTCCACCCGATAATGCCTAACGAAGGTATGGACCGAAGACCAGGTGGCTGCTCTGCACATCTCCGGCACAGAGCTAGAACCCTCAAAAGCGGCCGCCCCTCTGGTAGAGTGGGCCGTGATCCCCTCCGGAGGCACCAGGCCAGACGACTGGTATGCCAACACTATCGCAGCTCTCAACCACCCGGCTAAGGTGGAAGCCGAAGCCCTGGATCCCCGGGACAATCCCCTATGAGATACGAAGAGGGATTCGGATTTCCTGAACTCTTTGGTCCTGTCCATATAAAATCTGAGGGCCCTACGCACATCTAGGGTGTTCCAAAGTCTCTCCCTGGGATGGGCAGGTTTAGGACAGAAAGAGGGTAGGATCACCTCCTGGGCCCTATGGAAGACCAAGTTCACCTTGGGCATGAAGGCCGGGTCTGGTCGTAGCACCACCCTGTCCTTGTGAAAGATGCACAACCCTGAATTGACCGAAAGAGAACCCAACTCTGACACCCGCTGGGCAGAGGTGATGGCGACCAGGAAGACAGTTTTCAGAGTCAACTCCCGGAGAGGGACCATAGCCAATGGCCCGAAGGGTCGTGACATGAGAGCATTGAGGACCGTGTTCAGATCCCAAGTTGGGGTCCGATGTATTGTGGGTGGATTGATCAATTGAACCCCCCTAAGAAACCGCTTAACGTGTGGGTGAGTAGAAACCCGGACCCCCCGGTCCACACCAAGCGTACTGTTCAATGCTGCCACTTGTCTCTTAAGGGTGTTGGTACTTAGACCCAGCTCTAACCCATCCTGGAGGAAAGCCAGGATATTTCGAACTTTGGGCTTGATGGGGTCCACCCCTTTTGAGCCACACCAAGACAGAAACCTCCTCCAAGTTGCGCCATAGGACCGTTTGGTGGAATCCCTACGGGAGGCTAGAATTGTGCCTATCACCGTATCTGAGTAGCCACAGTTTTGGAGAGCCCTCCGCTCAACCTCCAAGCTGTTAGTTGGAACATTTGTGGTTGAGGATGACGAATGGGGCTCTGCGTGAGCAGGTCCACCCGAACAGGAAGGGGAAGGGCCGGCTCGCTGGATAGGTTTACCAGGTCTGGGAACCAAGGCCTGCGCGGCCACCTCGGAGCGATGAGGATGAGCTCCACTCCCAGGGCTTTTATCTTGCGTAGTACCAAGGGTAAGATTGCCACCGGAGGAAAGGCATAGAGGAGGCCCTGAGGCCACCTGCTCTGAAACGCGTCCACGCCCTCTGCCCCTGGCTCCGATGTCCAAGAGAAAAAGCGGGGCAGCTGAGCGTTTGTGCCCGTGGCGAACAGATCGACCCCGGGCTGACCCAGTCTCTGGATGATCCAGGTGAACGTCTGCGGATGCAGTCTCCATTCTGCCTCCAACAGGCGCCTCCTGCTCAACCAGTCCGCCGAGATATTCAGATTCCCGGCCAGGTGTTCCGCCCTGATGGACCCCAGGTGTTTCTCGGCCCACAGCATTATGACTGCCGCTTCCCGACTCAGCCGAGCGGAGCGGGTGTCCCCCTGACGATTCAGGTAAGCTTTGGTTGTCGTATTGTCTGTCCTTATGAGAACATGACAGCCCTGGACCAAGTTCCGAAACTTGACCGCCCTGAGTTCCAGGAAGTTGATGCTCCGAGAAGCCTTCTTTGGCAACCAGGTGCCCTGAGCTATCGTCCCTTGTGTGAATGCCCCCTAGCCGAGTAGGCTGGCATCCGTGGTGATCACCAGACGTGCAGGTTGATGGAGGCTGGTTCCCTGGGACAGGCGTCGCTCGCTGTTCCACCATCGGAGGGAGTCCTGGACTTCCGCTGAGACCGGAAGGCAGCGGTGTCTCTGCTGTTCGATGTGATGTTGGTAGCACTGGCGTCGACGGGGGGAAGCGGGGGGGCGTCGCGCGTATAGGGGTGACGCGCGATCACCCCCCACTTACAGTTTTGAGCTGAAGATGGGCCCGCCCGCCCTCCCCTGTGTCCGTTTGGCTCCAAAATGAGCCGAAAATGGAGCGGGGAGGGCGCTCTGCTCCTGCGCGTGACGTCACACGCGGGGGCGGAGCCTCCCCTTAAGGGCGACGCGCGCCCCCACTCTGGGGTGACGCGCGTCGTCGCGACGCGACTGGTTGGTAGGGAGCAAGAATAGTTTGCAGGGGCCGCATCCTGGCGCATGCCCATTCTACCACATCCTGGCAGGACACCATCATCCCCAGGATGGATGCCAGAAACATTAAGTCCACCTGCTGAGACCTCAGGACTCGCTGGACGGCTCCACGGAGCCTCAAGCGCTTCTCCTGGGACAGGGCGATCCTGAATGCTCTGGTGTCCACCCAGACCCCTAAATGCTCTAGCTCTTGGGTCGGGACAAGGGTGCTCTTCCTCATGTTGATGACGAAGCCCAGGTCCTGGAGACAGGCCATGGTTCGCTGAACCTGGACTTCCGCAAGTCTCTGGGATGGAGACTTGACCAGAATATCGTCCAGATAGGGGAAGATCACAATCCCCTGTTGGCGAAGGAAGGCCACTGGAGTGATGAGAAGCTTGGAAAACACACGGGGGGCGGAGCTTAGCCCGAAGGGTAAAGCCCGGTACTGGAGGTGCAGGTCCCCATAGCAAAATCTCAGGTAGCGACGATGTCGAGGCAAGATGGGGACGTGGAGGTAAGCCTCCGAGAGATCGAGGGAGGTTAGAAAATCGCCCTGATCCAGGGCTGCCATGATGGTCCTCCACGTCTCCATCTTGAATTTCTTCCTTTGAATGAAGCGGTTTAGCCACTTCAAGTCCAAAATTGCCCTCCACTCGCCGTCTTTCTTGGGCACTAGGAACAGAACCGAGTAGACCCCCCTTCCTCTCTGAGAGTGGGGAACCGCCTCGACCGCCCTGATTTCCAGAAGATGTTGAATTGCCTGCAACTTGAGGGAGTGTTTGCTTTTGTCATTGGAGGCCGGCACCCTCCAGTACCTGTCCCGTGGCCTTTTTGCGAATTCCAGAGCGTAGCCATTTTTCACGGTCTGAAGAACCCACGCATCGCTGGTGATGTTTGCCCAGCAGTGCGTGAACTCCAAAAGTCGTCCCCCTATATTTAAGGAGGATCCTCTCGGCCCAAAGTCACGCCCCCCGATGTTCCTTGTGGGGCTTGGATTGGCTAGAGGCCTGGCTTCCCTGGAGTCGACCCTTGGGGAAGACCCTGGACTTATTCCATCTATTCTTTCCCCTGTTTCTATCCTCCTGCCTATAGCTGGTACGAAAGGACTGAGTCTGGGGTGGTCTGGGCTTGGGAGGGTCCTTCTTACTAGAAGGAAGAACCTTGCACTTCTCCTTATTTTCCACCAGGAGAGGCTCCAAGGCCTGACCAAACAATTTTGCACCCTGGAATGGCACGCTGACCAATTTGGTCTGCGAGGCTGCGTCGCTCTGCCAGTTCCTGAGCCAGATGTTGCGCCTTGCGGCTACATTGGACGCAACAGATCTGGCACAGAACTGGATGGAATCCAGAGATGCGTCTGCGGAAAAGGCAGATGCCAAGGCGATTTTCCTCAAAGTAGACCTGACCCGCTTGGAGAGCCCTTTCTCAGACGCGAGCTCTTCAGCCCAGGAAACAGATGCTCTTGCCATTAGGGAATTCGTGGCCGCGGCCTGAAGGGCGTAGGAAGAAGCCTCAAAACTTTTCTTGAGGGAGGTGTCCACCCGCCTATCACATGGGTCCTTCGGCCCGCCCTCGCCTTCAGTGGGGGGAACCGCCGCCGACAGGAGGGTCAACTGTGGGAACCTTCAGCAACGCCATCGCTGCTTCCGGCAAAGTATAGAATTTAGGATGAATGGGATTTGCCCATTCAGTGTCTATCACTCTCTGAAAGGCTTCGGGGAAAGGGACAATCGAAGGCTTGGAAGGACCCCGTGGCAACAGCTTGGAGGAGGTGGTCTTACTGGTGGAAGGCTCTGGGGTCCCTGTCTCAAGTGCCAAATCCAATGTGTTAGAAACCTTTCCAGCATCCTGGGGAAAAGGTCAGCTGGGAAGAGTCGGTTAAGGTGTTTTTCCTTGTCTTCATCCTCATTCCCCGACAACTCCGCCTCCTCCATGCTAGATCCAGAGGACAGCCACCCTTCGGAGACAGGGGAGCCAAGGAGAGTATCCCTCTTCTCCCTATGGGAATGCTTCTTGCCCCTATGGCTTCTGCTCCTCTTATGGGATTTTGACCGTTTAGACCTCTTGTGTGAGGACTGAACATACTCTTCCGATGCGGACACCCCCCCCCCCCACGGGGCTGGGAGATCTGCGCCTCTTATCCTTATGAGAAGATGGCTTGGGGTCAGGGGAGGGCTTGTCTTCAACTGCTCCTTCCACTGCAACTTTAATAAGCTCCATAATCCTAGCTTCCATCGCGGGATCAATTGCCTTAGGTTGCGATGACTCTCCCCCCTTAGCCACTGGAGCAGCCCCTTTAGAGGGCCCTGCCCGTTCCGCCATGACTTGCCTGATCGTGCCGAGCAGGAGACGTCCACACGGCTGCGCCCTGCGTCTCGCTGGCGTCCCGCTGAACAGAGAAAAAGGCCGACGAACGCAGCAAACGGCCTAGGCTGGCTCCGCCTCTTAAATTTGGCACGCACTGAGGCGACCGTCTGTGGCGGAGAAGCCGGCGGTAGCCTCTGAAGAGGCCCTCAACCGCTCCTCAACACCTGCCTGAACGCGGATCGGCCTCCCCGCTCCCCTGGCTGCTGGAAGAAGCGCCGGGCTGGCCCTTTGAAGGAGGAACTGGCAACGATATCGCCGCGGTGGGCGCGTGTGAGGCGCCTCGCTGAAGCGGCCCGCTCTGATTCGAGGGCCTCCTGTGCTGTAGGGCTCCTCTCGTCGCGGCGTCCTAGCTCAGCTAGGTTCACCGAGGGGAAGAACAAAGGGCAGGGGAGGACACACAAACGACAGGAAAAACAGTGGAAACGATGACAAACAGGTAACAACGGAGTCTAATCTTTTCAAAGCACTGAGCTCCACGAGCTCACCCAAAAATCCGTTCTCTCTCTTGAGGAGGCAGAACCGGACTGTGGCAAGAGGGGATGCCCTCCCACTAGGAGGAGTCTTGCTTTAAGATCCGGTCCTGCCTCCTGGAGTAGGAGGGGCATACCCATGTGTTGTGAATGCTCTCCTTCCTCCATCCAGAGAAAGCATGCGCGACAATTGAGCGACAGCCCCTCTGCTGATAAAACGTAAATTCTTAGTCATGGGATTATAAGGGATGGGGTCTTGTTTACAGAGAAATACCAACTTGTATTGATTAATATGGTCTGTGTATCCTCTCAGTGGAAAATACAGAGTGGAAGAAAAAGTCTTATTTTTAAATGTGGAATGCACGGATGGTTTTCAGCACGAATGAAATATTTATTCTAGCATGGGATATTCACTTGAGAGTTACATTCATTGCAGGGTTCTGATCATAATGCAATTCCACTAGCTTGTGATAAATGATAGGGGAATGTTTTATTCAAAAAGGCATTGCTACATTAAAAAAAATTGGCTATGCAAGTTTTCTTCCCGTTCTCTTGGTTTACAAAATATAATAAGTTTATGATGAAGCCTTTCCAGACAGGAACCTTTACACCCTTGGGGCAGTATGTGCCTCCCAACAGTTCAAGTAAGAACTTAATTATAGGCTTTGTGTATTGCATGGTGTGACAGAGCAGAGCAAGTAAAATAGCTGCAGTTATTCCAGTGCTTGCTACAGGTTTATTTCAGTTTCCATAACTAAATACCTAAGAGTATTTTTTAAAAAACATATGACACTGTGTCTGACCATTAGCCCACTGCTGACCACTCTGACTTGTAACAACCCTCCAAGGTCCTTCCCCTCCCCTGTTTACACCCCCCCATGCATGCACACAAAGAGGAGATGCCTTCTAGTGGGTCAAACCAATGGCCCATCTAGCTCAGTCAACATGATTGGCAGTTTTTCAGACAGGTTTGTTTAAATATTTTCATAGATATGTCACGACGTGACCAGATTATCGAATTAAAAATTTGCATGTTGCCGGGAAACTCCGTCTTATTCAAAAACAATTTATTTCAATAAACATCTGTAAAGTTCTGACTATTAAGAACTATTAAGGAGAGAACTCTCGACATCGAGCGCCAAGAGTTAATCAGTGCAGCTGATACAACGTGTTCTCCATTGCATCTCCATCTGCCTATAAAGTTTGGGAAGCTGTCAACGTATCTATATCAGTTGCATAACCCACAGCTAAGAAGGGCTTTTATGCTGGCAAGGTGTAACGCTCTCCCTTCTGCCCTTTTATGGGGGCGGTACAAAGGAATACCTGTTTCAGCAAGGCTCTGTTCATGTGGCATGAAGTGTGTGGAGACATCTGAGCATATCTTTTTATCATGCTCTCTGCACGAGTTTTTCCGTCAGAAACACCTTAATTCGATACTGATGTGTTTTCAGGGCTGGATGGAGGCGGATATTCTCTGAGCCCTTCTGTCAACAGAAGATGATGGGAGACTTGATGATGTTGCAACTTTTGCTTCTGTGGTGGTGGCTACTTGGGAAATGAGTTTTGATGTATAGATTAATTGTGGGACAGTTTGGGGAGAAATTTTCTGCAGGGTTGTGGTTGTTGTCATTGGATCTGTTGGAGGATTTTTGGGTTGTTTGTTTATGTTTGTCTATTTGATGTGTTTATGCCAATAAAGGTATCTATATCTATCTGTAAAGTTTATTTATTGAAATAAATTGTTTTTGAATAAGACGGAGTTTCCCGGCAACATGCAAATTTTTAATTTGATAAAGAGGTTTGTTTGTTTTTTGCCCCACCTGGAGATGGCAGGGATTGAACCTGGGACCTTCTGCATGTAAAGAAGGTGCTCTGCCACTACCTATGGTCCCTCTACAGACCTAAGATTTGAAAGAAATAATATTAAATCCAAATATGATAAATTATTTTAACTGGGTGTAAAAGTATAGGCAAATTATTTCATAGTACATTTCAATACTGCCAATAGGAATTAACAGTGCTTTTCCTCATTGTCATTTGTAATATTTGGTTTCAAAGAGGACTTAATCAGTGAGCATTCCAGTTATTTAATAAAAGCCACTGACATTGCATCTAATCAGCGCTGTAATTTGCCATAAGTTACAAAGGCCCTGCCAAATCTGGAGAGGCAAGGTTTTTTTATATGATTTATTAACATAGGAGTGGTCCATCCATAGGATGGACAGAAACACCTGCGTCAGGTGTATTACTCATTACAAACAACTCAGATGTAATGAGTTGGGGGTACATCTTACCCCCCGCCTGGCTGGGTATTCCATCCAGCCGCTTCCCCATCCTCTTCTCCCACACTCTCCTTTGAGAAAGTGAGCAAGAGGAGGATGGTGGCATGACTGATTTCTTTCTACCTCCAGCAGCACTGATGAAGATCACAATAGCAGAGCAGGAGGAGGACATTGTCACCACTGTGCCCCAAAGGGGTTGCTGCTACCCCTTTTTCTTGCCCTGCTTCTTCTTCTAACTGACTGGGTGAGGAAGATGCTGGAAGCAGAGAGATTCTACTCCCAGGATCCTCCCTGCCTAGTCAGTTTAGAAATGGCAACAGTAGAAGAAGCAGTGGTGGTGCATATTGGTGCATGGGCCAGAAAAAAACAGGAAAGGGAGCACTGGAATTTGGCATCACTTTGGGCACCATGCCAGCTTGGGCTGGGCCTCCTGATGGAGGCATACAAGTTACCTGTCTTGAAGAAAAGAGCTTTTGCACATAATATCTTTATGCAATCTATTCAGAGCTATCAAAGGCTTCCATCATCAGAATTAATTGTAGTGATTATAATTCAATACATTATCAGTAATCATGATGAGGCACAGGCTAGAGGCAAAAAGGCATAATGGCTATCAACAAAATTATCAAAACATCAGACAGCACAGAGAAATGGAAAAAACTGCTGACATAGCCATAAACATGGCAGGGCCAGCCGTGAGGTGAGGTGGCAGATGGGTGCATACATTACCCTGCACCCACTGACCAAATCCACAACCACATCACCTAGCTTGTACTTGCCTCCTTATCTTTTTATCCTTGCTTTGCTGCTTTGAAACAAAGTGGGACAGGAAGCTGGGAAGAGCATCACCTCACTTCCGGCTTCCTTGTTCCCATCCCACTCTGCCACTCCATTGTAGAACAGAATGGCAGAGTGAAGAGGAAGGGGAGACAGGTAAAGATGGACAAGTGGAGGAGAGGGTGAGGCAGCAGCAGGAAGAGGGCCAGTGCCGTAATTGGCTTCTCTCCTCTCGCTTGTGGAGGAGACGGCAGGCAGACCCAAAGGGACATTACCATCTCACCACCGCTGCTTCTAAACTGAAACACATGCCTCGCCGCTCAGGGTGGCAGTAGCAACGGGGTGGCAGAAGTGCCACAGGCATTAAACACCAGTTCCCCTTGGACCAGGCCTAGCCATAAAAAGATTGCTGTGACAATTTCCAACCTCTATGAATCCTTAATTTTAAAAGTCTTCAAGAGACAAATTATGATGCTCAGTTAACCTGAAGAATCAGTGCTGGTTCTAGGTCCATGTGGGTCCTCAGCCAAGTGCCAGTGTGGGCACTACATAAGTGTTAAGTCTCATTATATAAAATCAGATATTAATTACCTTTGCATTATATACCTAAACAAAGAGGCCAGCAGCAAGGCTATCCAAGAGTGCTTAGGGCCACTGCAGCTGCTCAGGAAACCCCACCAGGGTTTGAGGGAGATTTACTGTGATGGTGGGCGATGATGACAGTGGCAGCAACTTGCCAGACTGGCAGCCACTATCTTTTTGTCACCAGGGGCTCAAGGAGTGATTGTGGGCACTGGCCCTATGACAAAAACGTATGCACAGAAACAAGTTATGTGCACAGACTGTGTTAGAGTGTGAGTGCAAAAACCAGCTGTTGAGAGTGCTGAGCAAAATACAGATCCAACTATCTCCCTCAGTGACTAGAGGTATAATTACAGTACTATTATTAAGAATACTTATTTGCTGTTGTTCAGCAAAAAAAATTCACAAAAGTGGTTTACCTAGCAAAATAAATGAAAAAAAATAGTTTCCTGTGTCCTAAGGACTCACAATTTTGTTTTTAAAACCTCACAAGAGAGAGACAAGCCAACAGCCACTGAAAAAGATGCTATGCTGGGATGGATAGTTGCAATCCCCTTGCTAAATAAAAGATCACCACCACTTAAAAGATGCTCCCTTGTCCAGTTTGCAGGCAATTGAGTTTTGAATCAGCTGTCTTCCCCCAGAGCAAGTACTTCATCTGAAAATCTTATCAATTACTAGAAAATTCTGAACAGCTATATGATCATCCCTTTATGAAAACAAATGTTTTGCTGAAATTAGCAAGCTTCCAAGTTGAAAGAACTCATTCTCAGGCAAGAGAAATAATTCCTGGACAGCTTAGAAAGTTTCTACATTACACACACACTTATGCACGTGCGTGCGTGCGTACGTTTAATAAATGGTATTACCTGAACAGTTTGGATCCTCCAGTTGGGAACCAATCACAAGACAGAGTAAATTGCTTATCTAGTTCTAGTTTTAAACTTGAACTCAAGGGGAATATTCCTAGGAAAGTCACAACAAGGTGGCCTCCTTAATACATAATAATGACACGTGCAGGAAACGCGCTATTATTTTATACATATGACATGCTGTAAATTGCTTCCATCATCAGAATTAATTGTAGTGATTATTAATGCAATGTTATAAACTGTCAGGACTGCTGTATGTAATTACAGTTGTGCAAATGCTTCATTACCTGCCTAATGAATTTGGCATAAATGCACATGTAAACCACTGTTTTTGTTAATGTAACGAAGGACATTTTTATTTATTTATTTATTTTAGCTAAGCCACCAGAGTGGAACTGGTTCAACCTATGTTGTGAAGTTTAAGCATCCACTGTGAGAAACCTTTGATCTGCCTGATTTGTATATCCAACAACAGATGCACATTTCAGCCATTTCACCAGTGCTCCCAAAGCAAATTTATTCCAGCCTCTCTTGTTCATTTCTAAAAGCAAGGAACAGAAGGAGAACACATTGTCAAGAAGAAGTCCCTTGACCCCCTTACTTTAGTGTTTGCCTCGAGATAGTTGTAGAGGACATTGACACAGATGGTGAGATCTCCTACATTAAAAGGGTATCTTCGATTCCATCCTTGGGGTCCAAACTTGAGTCTCCCAGCAATGCAGGTGTGAAAGAAGCAGAGAGAAAAGAAGATACTTTTAAACTCCTGCTCCCTGGAGCACAATTCCAGCGTATCCTGTTAAACGAAGGAATATGGGGGAAAAAATTATTTCAAAACACCAATAAACCTTAGTGCCAATGTCTTCTTTTTCTTTTCAAGAATAATTATGTTTCTCACATAATGACAGCTAAACTACAACATGTACAACATGAAGAATCAATTAGGATATTAAGTTTAGCACATAATGTTTGAATGAGAGTTAATGATATTGTTACCATAGCAAGCTAGTTCCCTGTGCATGATGGCATACGGTGCTACACTCTTCTGTTTGGATATTGGCTCTATACATTGTATTACATTTGGCTGGGAGGATAACAAGAAATAGGTTTAACGCTACTCTCAGGGCCACATCTTATGTTACAATCTTCCCACATAGAGATATCACTTGTGTAAAAAAGTACATATACATCAAGTCTGTACAACTTACCATCCACAAAGCTGAACATGATCTACAAAGCTATGTGTGGATTGCATCAGAGGTTTGATAAACCTCCTGTTTGTGCTGCCTACCTGGGACCCTAAAAGCAAGAGGGTTGGCAAGCATCTGGCAGGCCACAATATATGGTTAGCAAGTATGTGACAAAAGCAGTCTGATATTGCCGTTTTGTATGAGGTAATCATGCAATGATCTGTCATAGAAATAGGGATTGGATACCCAGCTGCCAGTAAGTATATTCATGGCAAAAGAATGAATTCTCTGGCTATGGAAAAACTGTTCCATTAGGTTTTAGTGGACTGTGCTAGGGAAAAAATAGGATTTGGATAGATCACAGCAGTCACTAAGTGGGGGAGGAGAGAGAGAGAATTTGTAGAGTGCTTTTTGAGTTTGCACATGAGCTATCCTGACATAATCTTTACAACTATGCAAGGGCATCCCCATATTTCAGCTGGGAAAACTGTCATCTAGTACAGGGTTTCTCAACCAGTGGTACTTTGGCCAATTGCTGGTGGTACTTGGATTGCCGGAACCCTGTTCCGATGCAGCACTTCTGACTCCATGTTTTCACTCCTGAGAGGCTCCTGCCGTGGGCCGAGCCTCTCGGGAGTGCCGAGAAGGGCCCTCCCACCCGCCCAGAGCTTCCTACCTGTGTTTTATGGCCTCTAAAAACAGGAGTAACTGATGATGATGTCATCAGTCACTTCTGATGGGACACAGCAGGAGAGTGGCCGGAGGTGGTATTCAGCCGGGAAGGGGTTGAGTACCCCTGATCATGGCAGAGATAAAATTCAAGTCATGGAAGTCTTGATTCACGGGACCAAGCCCTGGACTGGGGCCCCTGCCAACCCCTGGCAGCACATCAGGCACTACTACTGCCATAGGTAATGAGGGGTAATGAGTTCGAACCGGCCATGGAACAACAGATTGGTTCAAAATTGGGAAGGGAGTATGGCAAGGCTGTATATTGTCACCCTGCTTATTTAACTTATATGCAGAGTACATTATGAGAAATGCAGGGCTGAATGAATCGCAAGCTGGAATCAAGACTGCTGGGAGAAATAACAACCTCAGATATGCAGATGATACCACTCTAATGGCAGAAAGTGAAGAAGAACTAAAGAGCCTCTTGATGAGGGTGAAAGAGGAGAGTGCAAAAGTTGGCTTGAAACTCAACATTAATAAAACTAAGATCATGACATCTGGTCCCATCAATTCCTGGCAAATAGAAGGGGCAGAAATGGAAGCAGTAACAGATTTTACTTTTCAGGGCTCCAAGATCACTGCAGACGGAGACAGCAGCCATGAAATTAAAAGACGCTTACTCCTTGGAAGGAAAGCTATGTCAAACTTAGACAGCATAATAAAAAGCAGAGATATCACCATGCTAACAAAAGTTCATATAGTCAGGGCGATGGTGTTCCCAGTAGCAATGTATGGTTGCGAGAGTTGGACCATAAGGAAGGCTGAGCGCCGAAGAATAGATGCTTTTGAACTGTGGTGCTGGAAAAGACTCCTGAGAGTCACTTGGACTGCTAGGAGATCAAATCAGTCAATCCTAAATGAAATCAACCCAGACTGTTCCCTAGAAGGACAGGTACTGAGACTGAAGCTCAAATATTTTGGCCACCTAATGCGAAGAGAGGACTCTCTGGAGAAGACTCTGATGCTTGGAAAGACTGAAGGCAAAAGGAGAAGGGGAAGGCAAAGGATGAGATGGTTAGACAGCATCACCGATGCAACGAACATGAAAATGAGCGAACTCAGGAAGATAGTGGAGGACAGGAAGGCTGGCGGGATGTGGTTCATGGGATCATGAAGGGTCGGACACGACTTAACGACTGAACAACAACAACAACAACAACAACAACGAGGGGTCAGCCCAGCCAGGTGGTCCTCCGATGGGTGTGCACCCAATCTAGCTGACCCAATGCTAACCCTGCCCTTAGCCATGCACGACACAAGTGTTCATTCTTTCTCTTTCTCTCTCCCTCCCTCTCCAAAATTACATTACAGGAGAACACTTTGATATAGAAATAAACTGAACTTTTATTCAGCCTATCCCAAAAGTAGCTATTTGGCCCATTATTTTGCTCTCCTGGATGCTCAGTTAATTGGCGAGGACAACCATAAAGTGTTTCACTACTTGCCAAATGTTCTATTTCCTACTGAAAGATAGGAAGCCTGGTGTGTAGATAGAATCTGATGTTTCTGTGTGTGACCCTGGCAGGGTAAGTCTAGAATTCAGAAGGAAACAAAGCAAAAACAACAACAACAACAACCCCAGAACCTACTGATGCATATCTTATACTCACCTGGTCAAAATTGTAGAGAGCAGCATGAAGATTTGCCAGCATACCAGTAGGGGGTTCATTAATAATTTTAATTGAGTTTTCTAATATTCCTTGAGGTATGATGTGTTCTTCAGGAGTTGGAGCTGGTTCAGCACTAATAAAGATGCGATAGTCTGAATGACTTCCTTTGCTCAATTTCTCCAGCAGTTTCTCTAAAGCCCCCAGCCACTTGACTACCAGGTGTACATTCTGAGAATATGCAACGCATTTTCATTATAAGACCAAGTTTACTGTTTTAAAGGTATACCATCTAATTATATTATCAAGTCTTTACATTACTAGACAGTTACATTAACAACAAAAAAGGCAATGCTCTAAGTGCCGTATTTTCCGGCGTACAAGACGACTGGGTGTATAAGACGACCCCCAACTTTTCCAGTTAAAATATAGAGTAAATAAAATAAAGACTCTATCTTGGCCGTATCTTGGCGGGTGCTTTGTTCATAATAACTAATGGGCAGGGGGTAGTAGTAGTAGGGGCTGCACTGTGCAGAGGAAACACTGGCGTCGCTCGAGGTGGGGTGGAAAGCTAAGTTCTGCAGCTTTCCACCCCACCGTTACTCTCCTACACAAGGCGCCCCGCCCCCTTGTCGTAGGAGCCGTTCTCTCCGCTGATGGGCTCCTACGACGAGGGGGCAGGGCGCCTCATGCAGGAGAGTAACGGTGGGGTGGAAAGCTGCAGAACTTAGCTTTCCACCCCACCTCGAGCAACGCCAGTGACTGAGGAAAAGAAGGGCCGGGGTTCAGCAGCAGGGCCGAGCTGAGGAGGCGGAGGAACCGGAGGCTCTCTCTCACACACACACACGCATGCACACACCAGCAGCGCGCTCTGAATGTACCGTATTTTCTCACAAAAAGGGTCCGTTTCACGGCGAGATTCAGCACACGTCGCCACGCCTTTTCCAGACCACCTGTGATCCGTCAAGCGCTCGCCGCCTTGTGTCACCACACTAGCACAGGGTGGTGGTGGTGGTGGTGAGAGCAGCACCCGCCCTATAAGACGACCCCCGACTTTTGAGAAAATTTTCCTGGCTTAAAAAGTCGTCTTGTACGCCGGAAAATACGGTATCATTTAATTCTGTAGTTTCAAGAGTAGAGACGAGTTAAAAAGAAGGATTCTATGATAGCGGTTTAATATCTGTTACGTTAGCAAGGACTTCATTATATCCAGGTGGCATTAGGCCTTCAATTATGCAAAGCAGTTGAGCATATATAAATTATGCCTTCTATATTCAACCATGCGCTTAAACTTGCTCACTGTCTCCAGAGCTCAGTGAATGTTCAGTAAGATTCCAGAATACTGTATTAAGATCAATGTATCAGGGGCTGAATACCAGGAATACCAGTGCTGACAAGATTCCAGCATTGTTTTTTAGCAGATATGTACTACTCATTCCTAATGAGTACTTTGTTACAACTGGCCACCCTAAAAGATAAAGTATCAGAATAAAAACTAGGAAGTCTCTCTACAGAAGGAGGTACCAAGGCACTTCTTTTCCAGAGCACTACAGTACTTCCCAAAATCGTGTGGAGACTTTTCATCCAGCATGTTTTCATTTTTCCTTTCAAAATGAAAATGCAAAATAAAAATGGCAGGAATGGTAGAAAGCAATCCATCTTGCAAAATAAACCTCAGGGATATTTTTGATGACATATCATCTCCCATTTCTGTGGCAGCCATGTTGGAAGAGCCAAAAGGATTTAGCAACAGTAAGCTAGAGGGCAAGAGGTGTCATTTTGTGGTTTTTGCCCAGAATCTCAAGATAAAAGGCCAGTTTCAAATACTACAAAACACTCCATACACCTTTTGCTCTGCTGTAATTATAGGAGAAAGAGAAATAACTCTTTAATGCTGGGTGAAACTTTCTTTTCTCTGAAAGAAGGCTGTTTCTCGTTGATGGTTTTTGCTACTGACAGACACTTCACAGGTTAAGCGTGCACAGAGAGAAGCACTCGCCTGAGCACATAAGAATGTCAATCACAACATTTTACACTTACCTGGAGAATAACCCAGTGCCCGTGTTTGGCAGCTTTCTCTAATACTTCCTCTGCAACAATCTCTTGCCCTTGTCCTAAAGAGATATTATGAAATTTCCCAGAGTCAATTGTGAAGCCAAGTTTTTTGCCTGCAAAGTGGAGTAATGGGGGTGGGGATGGGGTAAACAAAAGTGGAAGGGGGGAAGAGAAAAAAAGATAATGCTCCATTAATGTCACTATCACTGGGACAATACCTATTAGTTCTTCTGAGGCACTTGACTCAACACCATTTCAACAAGCAAAATTGCGAGCTCTCAACAACAGCCTTACTGCTGGTATTAGGGGGGAAAAGCCTGTAGAAATCTGCTCCCTTGGTTTTAAGATAATGAACCTTTTGACATTTTGATAGATGCTAGGTATTGTTACCAAGCTTTATAAACTCTTACAGGGGGTGCAAGCCATTTCCCTTATAAAAGAAGGGAGCAACATGTGGTAGCTATCACATCAGTTTTTTAACTGATTGGTTCAGTGGGTAAATGCGCAAGCCTCTCACCTTGTGAGGTCTGAGTTTAAATTGAGCACAGTCAGGTCACAGCTGTATTAACCTGGTATTCTCAGCAGAGTCGGTGGGGAATAGTAATCCTAAGCACAAAGCGACAGTTTCTTACACAATTGAATATAGTTTGTATAATGACCATTATTTAGTCACAGGGGGCACAAGATTACATGAGCATGGAGAAAATTGCCCTCTGGCCCTCATCTCGTCAAAAGGTAAGAAACAGCACAAAAGAGCTTGCATTATGCCAAGCAGAGGAATGTTCAATCTAAAAATTTCTTCACGCTGCAGTGCTAATAGCCCCACACATTTTACCCACCCTTCCATAGTGAATGGAGTGTTAGGGCAGAGAGGAGGAAATGTTTAAAACTTAACTCTTGTTGAGGAAAACAATTCCAAATTTAAATCTGCTTTATTCCTTGGTAATGACTATTTGTGGGATTTTTTTTGTGTGCAAGTTTAATATGTATTAATTAAAGACCAACTCCCGCTCTGTCTAACTCAAAGCATAAACCCCCATCGTTACCAATCAAAACCTATGCATTAAGAAAAAGTCAATGGCCTCTGCAGATCAGCAACATTAAAAAACAATTGGAGAGAGTTCTTGCTACCACAACCATGTCAGAATGCCAACCAAAAATGCCTGTGAATGTAGACTTTCAAGTTCAAGAACTTCCCCATTAAGCACTCCCTAACATAGACATCTCCAATTTTCTTCACCCAGCAACACCAGCGTGTCTCACACGTTGCTGACCACTCTGCCAAAAACAAACAAAAATCCACAAAAAAGTTGCAAACACAAAGACATGTTGTAATGAAGCAGGCATTATGGGTTTTCTAGCCATGTACCAAGCCATGAAAGTTTCCATACTACATTCACAAAGACATGTATTTGGCCAGAATCATCCACATTCATTTGCACTCCTTGTGTCTGAGTTATACATTCTGTTCGCGTAACATGGATTTTTGCAGTGTTGGAACGTTTGTTAAGTCAGCACACAACAATTCCCAATGAACAACATAGGCTCACCAAGTGTCTCCACATCTTTAAGAGGGTCAACTCCAGGAGACAGAATGAAAAAGATGGGAGTGGCTGGACTGCTTTCTTCATAGGATTTAGCCAAGTCTGTTCTAGTGCCATCCACATACTTAGAACCTAGATTTTCCTCTATGAAGTTTCTACAGAAATACAGAAGAAGAGATGTGATAAATGTACAAACACAGATGTACAACATTAGAATGTTTCAGCCTAGCAGTCACACAGTTCTTGGACTTAGAAGAATAAGAGCAAGTTCTGATGTAACATTTTGTTTCAGGACCTTCTTCTTTATTTCTATTTTAAAATAAAATAGGCTGCAATCCTATACTCATCTTACTCCCAAGTCCCATTGGGCAGAGACTGCAGAGTACACATAAAAAAAGGTAAAGGTATCCCCTGACAATTAAGTCCAGTCGTGTCCGACTCTAGGCTGTGGTGCTCATCTCCATTTCAAAGCCGAAGAGCCAGCGTTGTCCGAAGAGGCCTCCGTGGTCATGTGGCCGGCATGACTCTCCTTGCCGCAGCGCGCAGCATGCAGCTGGAACACAGAGCGCTGTTTACCTTCCCGCAAGCGGTACCTATTTATCTACTCACATTGACATGCTTTGGAACTGCTAGGTTGGCAGGAGCTGGCCAAGCAACGAGCTCTCAACCCGTCGCGGGAATCGAACTGCTGACCTTTCGATCGACAGCTTATGGTTCAGCGGTTTAACCCGCCGCGCCACCCGCTGGCCTGCATATTTATATATGCAGCCCATATATAAATGAAGAATAATATGAATGCTACATATGGCACCAAATATTATACCTCAGAGCATATATCATGCGATCTGGGCGTAATGCTCTTAGTATGAGAAGCTTCTGGAAAGAAGTTTTGTTTTTCCATTCCTGGGGAAGCTTTTCCTTTTCTGGACACTCTGAATCTACCCATTTTTTCCATCTCTTGGCAGAACCTTCTATGTCTCTATCTAATCCTTTGAATTCATCCATCAAGGCAATGGCCTGTAACACATCAATGACAAGTGTGAGTTATTGGCACATGGACTATTTGCACTAGGAGAAAAATAAGTGGTATTTTATTGAGATGGTGCTGGTTTGTTTTTCCTTAATCACTTACATTCTAACACTGAAAATTGTTTAGGATTCTGTCAAGCCTCAACTATGCCATGGGCTACCAACCCTTATTGGTTCATGGTCAACATTCAAGTTTATACTGGGATGTGGATGATGAGAATACATTTCTCATGGAAAATTAACAGTCAGACCACTGTATTTCCCATCCATAATAATGAAAACTCTTAGCAGAGCACAAATTCCTTATAACAGCTGCAGCAAAAGAAAGAGGTTGAATACTACAGGTATAATTAGGATTCTCAGAATGTGAATTAGGCTTCCCCAAATACATATGGACTGGAGAACATTTTCAACCAGCTCGCTACCAGACCATAAATTTTACCTGGTTGTCCTTTCCATTTTATATATGTTCCTATATAAGAACATAAGAAGCAGCCTTATACTGAGCCAGACCATTGGCCCATCCAGCCCAATATTGCCTACACTAACTGATAGCGGCTCTCCAGGGTTTCAGGCAAGGCCTTTCCCAGTCCTATCTGGAGATACCAGGGACTGAACTTGGGACCTTCTCATGCAAAATGTTTGTTTTACCACTGAGCTTCCCTCTATAAAGGAGCTAAGTAAGGCCCTTCTATAAAATGGAATGTTCAGACTTGCTAAACGTTGGAAAATAAATGCTTTAAAACATGAAAAAGGACACTGACAACTACGCTGGAAACTGTTCAGATACATGAGGTACACATTCTTCATTATCTAAAAATAGGGCATAATATCTGAATAATAGTTGCTGGACTTACTCTAATGGCACTCCATGACTGCATAGTTAAAAAATCCACAGGACTCTTGTAAGTGTGTTCAACTGTGAATCGTAGCAGGAAATTCAATTCAGCAAGTTCTATCTCTTTATTTCTCAACAAAATCTAGAAGGTGAATGAAAGTGGAAAAGGCCATTACGGTAGATTAAAGGCATACACCATTCTATGATATACCATATCTATACCCACCCACGAAAGAAACTAGCACTGCAACAAGAGTTATTAGGCCCATACACAGCTTTCAAATGGCCAGCAGCAATTGCCACAAAAAGGCCAGGATTATGAACAGGATCAGAGCTGAGCTGGCTTGGGTAGGGCCGTGCTGACGATGCTCCTCATAACCCCTCAGTCATGGGGGGTTCACTCATTAGGCTTCACTCATTAGGCTTGCTCAGTGTTATGCTTGTTTAACCTAAAACAAACCTTCCCCTTATGTGCTCTTTTTGTCCTCTAAGGGGCATAATGAAAACAAACACAGCACCCTTCAGTATCAGGTGCTGATTTGGAACTGCTCCTTTCTCTCCCCAACCTAAATGTTACCCTGGAACTCATTCTTACCCATGAAATAATGGTTTCAAAATCCCAGATAGTTGGCTAAACAAGCCTTGGATCATGGAGCTGCAATACTTGCTTATGGTCTCTAGTCTCAGAAGAAAGAAAATCCCCTCACAGTGCTGCTGCCAGGTTGCTGGGGGCTCTGGGCAAAGTCCTGCCTTGTGCTCTGCCACAGCTCCCACCACCCACCTCTCATGGCACATTGGATGCTACCAGTATTGTGCTCAGGGGACAACCAGGTGAGACGGGCCCTATGTGGGCTTAGAGCCCGTTGGTGCCAGCAAGTGCACAACCTGGCAGTCCCAACATCACCCCTGCCCCTTCAGAAACTCTTCTCAATTGAACCTAAAAGCAGGGGCTTGGAGGGACTGCTGATTAAAACTCTGGTAGTCAAATATGTCCCTGATACATATGTAACTCTTGCAATGTAATTTACAATGCTCTTGGTGCTGTGCCAACACATGGACGCCAAATCGGAAATGCTACAAATAACAATCAAAGAATAATAAACCTCTCTCACCTGAAAGGTTGTCTGGCCCAGAAAAATAAGCTTGTCCTTTTCAAAAAGTCCCTGGCTTATATAAAGGAAGGTGAAATACGTAATGGCTTCTGTCAGGTTGGAGATGCGTCCCTGGATATCCTCCGATGCTTCTGCTCGCACAATTGCCTTATGAAAGACAGTGTTGAAAGCCTAGAAGAACATAGCATTAATTTACCCCACTTGTCAGAATCTCTTTTTAGTGAGAAGCATTATTGGGGATAAACTTCTGAAAGCAGAGGCCCAACAATCTGGAATGGTCTTGTAGTAGTAGTAGTAGTAGTAGTAGTAGTAGTAGTAGTAGTAGTAGTAGTAGTAGTAGTAGTAGTAGTAGTAGTAGTAGTAGTAGTAGTAGTAGTAGTAACAACAACAACAACAACAAATGTATCCTCTCTTGGGAACGAGGATCACCAATGCCCCATTCCAGCTACTGCAATCTGTGCAGTGATCTGCTGTAGTTGGAGTTCAATGGTATTTACTGCTCAAGTAATAATATAAATATCAAGAGCACAGGCATTACTCATGGCTGAATAGTATTACTTTTAAGGAAGGGACTTCACAGCCTTCCTTCAGCTATAGATGAAGCTCCACTGCACAAGAATACCCCATGCAACACAACAGTATTGCATATATTTTATTAGCTGCTACATTCCATTCCCAACATGTTTCAAACATTCTGTGCATGCCAATAATGGAGAAAGTCAATTATTAATAATGCAAACTCATTATTTAGTAGATCATCATCATGGAATGTACCCAAAGAAAGCAAATCCTGATTAAGCACCACTGAAATAATGAGACGAGTTAGTTGGGTCACTAACCTGGCAACGTAATCCTAACTAACCTTCCAGTGACAGTGTAGCTGTGCCAACAGGGCACACACTGCATTTTGCAGTGCAGGAACAGTCATGGAGGCCTCTTCAAGGTAAGGGAACATTTGTTCCTATACCTCGGGGCTGCATTGCGGCTGCACCGGCACTGGAAAGTTGGTTAGGATTGCGCTGTAAGTCCCATTAATTTCAAAGGGTCTTAGTCAGGATATTCACTGTCTTTGTAAACAAACCCATGGTGTCAGCAACACTGTACAATGTCAGTCTTGTGAAATCCCGTTCTGAACTGCTTCTTGTTATGTGTCTCTTTGAAGTTGGTGACCCAACAATTGTTTTTAAGAAGGTGGTATAAGAGAGCAACTGTTGCCCAGGGTGTACATGCCTATTTCTTTCCCCTCCTTTGTCATGCAGCTTTTGCCACATTTTACCATATTACATATGCCATCTTCAGAGCTCCATTGTCCCTTGACTACACTCCTGAACTGAAACTGCATATGCTTCCCTTATCTACCTGTGTCCCCCATCCCTTCTCCTGTTGCCTCCTTTGTGTTAATATATAGATTGTAAGCCCGAGGCAGGGACCTGTCTTTTTACTCTATGTAAAGCATCATGCTCACTGTTTGCGCTATACAAATAAATAAATAAATAAATAAATAAATAAATAAATAAATAACCAGTAAAACCTGTTAGACCAGAGATAATGGGGGGGGGGGGGGATAAATGTATCACCATGATGAATGGCAATGAAGTCACACTACAGTACTTGAACCTTTCTGTAAAAATGACCAGTCTCTAGAACTGCAACTTGAATCCCAAGAAGCTTCAGGGTCGAGGTTCCAGAGAAGACCCTCTTGTGCATCCCTGGACTATTGGAGGTGTACTTGGAGGGGAGATATCAGAGGGCCTTCTTGGTGGTGGCCACCTCCCTGTGGAATTCCCTCTCCATCCCTTTTCTTCTTTAGGAAGCAATTGAAGACCCTTTTGTTTCATCAAGGTGTTTCTGATTCTATTACTTGTTAATTTTTAAACATAAGAACATAAGAAGAGCCCTGCTGGATCAGGCCAAAGGCCCATCTAGTCCAGCTTCCTGCATCACACAGTGGCCCCACCAGATGCCTCAGGGAGCACACAGCCAACAAGATAACCTGTTTCCTGCTGCCACTCCCTTGCACCTGGCACAAAGAAAACCTATTCCTACAACCAGGAGGTTGTAAACCTTTTAATATTAAACCTTTTAATATTTTGTAGTGTTTATCTTGATTCTGTATTTTTTGTTTTTAATTATGCTGTTAGCCAACTGGTGTCCTTTGGGGAAAAGGTGAGATGCAAATCTTTTTTTTTTTTAAGTTTGCTGCACTGTGCTTGCTTTTTACTATCAGAACAAGACAAACAACAAACCTTCAATGAAAACTGATAGATGGGATTGATTCTGCTCAGATCGTGAATGACAAAAAAAAGAAGAGATGCTCTTGCAGCTGCTGGCCGATAATGCTCTCTGGCTTCATTAATATTGACTTCATTTTCTTTGGCTTCTGCTACCTGCAGGACAACACATTTGAAAATAAAATAAGGAAGCCATTGTCATCATATTCATATCAGTATTTACTGACAGTTCAATTCTCAAAGTGCCCCCCTGGCATTCTTTGCAAAGGAGCTTGTTCTGGAGAGGAACACTCAATCTAGCATCTGTATTCATGGTAAATCTGAATGCCAAGTATTTATCACAAGTACAAAAAACAAACACAATGGAAAATAGCCTTAAACTTTGTAAGAAATCAAGACCAGTGAGTCAAGAGGAATGAAGAAGAGGAAAAAAGCTCCTTTGGCATATAGTCTCCAGGTCACTCGGATACAAGGAAAAACACTGCTTCATGTTTGTGCCAAGAACAGGATTGCTGCAGAGGTGGATGGCCAAGGACACTTAAGAGTAGACTAGAAGCTCAGAAGAAGCAACACTTTGTACAATAAGAAGACCTGGAAAGCAATCAAAGTCTCTGTGAGGGAGCTTCCTTAAGGTTACAGCATCCCTAAGGACTTCTGCCTGAGAATAAAGCCAAAAGCTACCATCCAAATGCTGGATATCTTGGGGCAAAACTACATGCTACTTTAAATGTATAACCTTGCATCACCTTAAAAACCATTTATTTCAGCATAACCTTCCGTGGACTACAGTTATGAAGTTGCATCTCAAGAAGTGAGCTGTAGTTCACAAAAGTGTACAGTATACTGAAACAAGTGTGTTCAAAGGTACTATCCTTTGATGTTTTTGCTGCAACAGATCAACATAGCAACCCTTCTGGAAGTTAATGAATTGAACAACATTTATTTGCATAATCAGTACACAACTACGTAACTCCATTCAATCCCACAAATACCCCCCATATACAGAATTCCTGATGTTCACTAGCCCAACTCTTAACAATGTCACATAGAAAGGCAGCCATTCTTTCCACTGGATCAACCACCTCTGTAGATCAATTAAGTGCATAGCTCTCTCTCTCTCGTGCGTGCGTCAGTCAGGATTGGGACTGTGGGAAATTGATTTGCACCACAGTTCCAATGAAAATCTGCCCCCCTCTCTTGATTAAGCCACCACTCCCTTTTCCTCCTTTTCTGCTCCACCCCTCTCTTCCTTTTCCAATCCAGAGGGTGGTAGAAGGAGAGGTTGGCACATCACATCACCAGAGGTTTCAGGCTAGCATTTTATGGATGGCACATGTCACTTTGAAAATTAACAAGAATTGAAGAATAAAGTTGAAATTGCCTTCAGCTCTATCTCTGCAGCTGTTGACTTGGTAGACTCAAGTTTCTCGACCAATTCAGTGTCTCCCAAAAAACTGCCCTCAGCAGCAGAAAGGCGAAACAGCAGATCATCCTCCAAAAGTTTCAGCTGAATTTTGAAATCATTCTGTTGCTTTGTCAGAAGAGACTAGCAAACATAATGGGAAAAGGTGAGTTTAAAACAGGGTGCAACAACAAGAACTAAGAGTCTATTCAGACATTATATTTCTTCCACCTGTGAGTTCTTCCAGCCATCTTTGAATACATGCTCACATGTAACAACTGAAACATATGAACTGGGCCTTCACAGTATAAGTGTGTTGTCTGGTTCATACATGTCTGTACATCCAAGTGCATACCCAAGCACATTCTGATTTCATGGGTCAAAACAAGATGTTATGTCTGAGCTGGTCCTGCTTATTTGCTAAAGTTATATGGAAGTGCATTGGGTAGACTGTGAATGGCAGCATTACCATTCACAGTCTACCCAACTAGTTGACTATGCACAACTAGAGCAGGAATGGGATGAAAGTCTTGCTGTGCATCACTCGCAAAGGGGATGCATTTACTCTTCCCTGCATTCAAACTGAAGACAACAGAAGGGCTTCTTCTGCCCTCAGAGACGAGCCATAATAACCACATTGCCAAATCTGATCGTGTTCACTAGAGGATCTGTATCGGCTCGGACCATGCAGGACAAATGACTAAAAGATGCATAGTTTTTGTAGGGCATACTGAAACTGCTTTGGGGACAACTGACTACTCAGCATGTGGGTTTACCTTTACAGCCTCCAGATCAGGTCGCTCAATACTAACAGCCTCAGCCAACAGCTGGTCCTCCAGCCCATCCTTTGTGACTGTGAAATTAATTAGGGTGGTCTGAGCTTGCAGTTCTGGTTTGTAGTGGGGGTTTGCCAACTTAGTGTGAAGGATGAGGCGGAAACTCTTGTGAAATTCACATTCTTTGTCTTCAATCTTGATATACCTGGAATCCGTTAAAATGAAGACTATTACAATGCAGAGCATTAAAAATGCAGTTCATCAACATTCTACTACATATACAAAAACTGCATCATAATGATAGGGAAAACAACTGCAAGACAGTGCATTTCACTTACCATGTGTAAGTGTCTAGTATGCACTAAGCACTGTATTCCATATAGGCTTAGTACAGACCACTATTTCCATTGGAGATAAAACCATACCCATTTGCCATACTTTGAAGCTAGCAGTACACAGTTAATTGGTTAGGATCCATAGTGTAATTTTAAAAAACAAAAACAAACCTCCCTCCTCTTCCCAAAGTATTTCTACAACTTTAAAAAAAAGGCAGATTGGTTCCCCCCCAAAAAAAAACCACAATGTGCAGAATGACATTTTAAATGCATAAACATAAAAGCAGTGCTTGATACAATCAACAAGGAGAGCAACTCAGCTGAAGCATGGAGGGAGGGAGAGGGCCATAGTCGAAGACTAAACCAGCACTGGAAATGGAAGCAAGTAGCATGTCACCCAGCCCCCCCCTCTCGTATTGTCTGATTTCATCAAAACAATTACAAGTTATGCATATTCCTCTTTGCTATCTGTATGTGCAGTAAATGTTCAGTGCACAACACTGGCTATATAATGAACTTTTGCAGTCAACAGATTGTGCAGTCTCACCTTGCAAGGAAGCTAGAATACTGAAATCAGAAATTACTTACAGAAAAAAGAGGGTGATTGTTTAAGTCATTGTTTTGCTTTGCTTATAAGAAACATACCTAGGGAACAACTGAATTCTAGAGTTTTGTATTGAAATGCTGCTTTATAGCTGCTCAGTGCACAGAAGTAATAAATTATCACCAATTTCTGTGGTTATCAACTATGAAAGGCATGCATTGCACAATGATTCAGTGAGTTTTATCACTGCAGCTACATCAGGATTTTTTTGTTAATCGGAGGTCTGGGAAAAATAAGCGTTTGTGCTATTGCTCTCTTATGATTCGGCTATGATATTAGTTGAAGGAGGAAAAGACCACTGAATTAATTCATCAGATTCCATGAAAGACGTTTATGTAGAGGTTAGCACTGGAGTTCAAGGTGTAGCATAGCATGGGCTTTATTTTCAGAACTCAGCACTGGAGTTGCGACTAGAAACTTCAGAGAAACTGTCGTAAGGAGGGTGCTTTGCTTTCTTAGAGAGGAAAATCAGAAGACTGTAGAGGCAAAGTAGATTATACAGGCTTTTAGAGTAAAATGAAAAAGTATTTGTGTGCACGCACACATGCACACCTACTGGTACTCTGATTTTTCATGCACACACAAAAATTATGTTCCCTTGGAAAGAGGAGAATGAGCATTCTGGCGGCAGGACAAGGTCCTTTTATGGCAGTACAAAAGCTAGGCTGCTATTCGCTGCTGGGCCACTGCCTCAAATGGCGAGAGGTGTGGTGCATGCGGCAGCAGCTCCAGGAGACTCTGCAGGCACCTGTAAGTTGGCAGTGGGGGTGGGCTGTGGGCGGGGAGGGGAGTACCGGGGAATGTTGGGGAGGAACAAGAGGATGTGTTGGGGAGGGGGAATGTTGGGGAGGGGGTGGATCCAGTGGCAGTCACACACGCCATTTTGTATCTCCCGTTTTCTGTTGCACAAGATCCATTCACGTCCTCCCTGGCTGCCATGGCAATGAAGGCTGAGCCGATCAGATCAGCACGGCACCATGCAAGATGTTTCTGCATGACTGTTCTAGTGCCAATTTGCCCCAGTCAGGATGCTCAAGGATGGGGTGCCATGGGCCTGTAGGAAGTCTCAGACACCTAGTAAGTGTGTGGAGAATTGCAGCATAAGTCCACTTTATAGATAGGCTGGCCCTGTTTCAAAGCACCCTAAAGCACCTATGTGAGGGGCTCCTCTAAAGGTTTTGATGAGGTGATCCCCAGGTACCTATCCAAACAAGGGTGTTCTGGGTAAGCTGACTGAGATCTCTGTAAGATTGGAGGGGTTCCTGTACCATCCTTTCATGCAGAGTCACAAAGGAACGAGGAAAAGTATTTTCAAGATTGGCACCTGAATTCTTAAATTATCCTTACTGTTTTTAGAACGCTAATGCAGAGATCCAAATACTTTCTGTTAAGGAATTCTGCCTCCTAATAGTTAAACCACAAAATAAAAGAAAAAAAATAGAGCTAGTAGACTCCCACTACTGCATTTCAGAACAGCAGTCAAGGCAGAGAGAAGTGGCAGACAGATTTCTGGGCAAGAAACGATAGGTGAACAATATGTCCCTTCTATGAGTGGAAAAGGACTTTTCAAAGAGTGTCTAAAAAGCCTTACTTCAAGCCCTGCTGTTTGAAATTAAAAGCTTCCGCATCCAACTTGTGAACTCCAGCAGCTAATGCAGAGAGTCCATTTGAACATACCAGGTACACAGAATGGCAGAGAGGAGTTGTTACTTAGCAATCACAGCAGGCAAATTGTACAGGTTGGTCAAACTAGTGCAGAGGAGAAAAAATTCTGATGGAAAGTTGCACAGCTGGCATGACTTCCAAGGCAAAGAAAGCCATTTCTGTGTGGCAACTGAGTTAATTGCCTTGCTGTTGCATGAAGACTTATAGAACTGTCTTGTCTCAGGTAGACGGAAACTCTGTTTTAAACAGAGTTTTATACCATCAGACAACTATCACAAATGAAAAAGCCATCAGTATCGAATGGTATGCTTCTGAATACCAGGTGCAGGGGAAGATAGCTGCTGCCTTCATGACTACTTGTGGACTTCTCAGAGGCATTTGGTTGGCCACTGTGGGAAACAGGATGGTGAACTAGATGGGCCTTTGATCTGATCCAGCAGGGCTCTTCTGCTGATTAATAGTCCGCTGTTGCTACAAGTGCTCCTAGACACTTGTATTAATAAAGCACATGTTACTCAAGGCATGCATGTCAAAGGTCTCTTTACTGTTGAACATGGTGCACCATGTCCTAACATGGCACCAGAAAAGGGGGAGTTAGACCTAGATATAACTGAAACACATGCAAAGTTTGTTGGTTTTACAACAACATGGGGGGGGGGGCACAACATGTAAGCCAATACAGTAGCAATAAACAACTGAAATTTGGGTACAGCTAAATATCAAATCAAATGTTGGATCTGTCAAGAGTACCAAATCTAAGATACCTTAGAGGCAGATCTCTGGGCTCTCACCCTAACTGATTAAAGGTATATCTCAAGAAAGGGAAAAAAGACCAAAAGGCTGCACTGCACATTTGACTGGACATGAGATGGCAAAGATAGGAAGAGGTGCTAGAGCTCAAAGTTCACCTGTTCTAGTCTACAGATTAGTTTTCCAGGCAGAGTCGTTCCAATGAGAGTAAGAGCAGAGCCAATTAACTTCAGGCACAGGAATGAGGTACTATGAGATTTCAGTCCAAGTGGGCACTTTGAAGGGGAACAATTATTGGGTAAATGTGAAGAAGGGGAACATTTATTGGGTAATATGGACATATAAACAAATTATATTATATGGACATGTTTTTCCATTCCTGGGGAAGCTTTTCCAACTCCCAAATTCAAGGTCAAGGTCCAGATTGAACACAGGATGAACTACAAGATATGGGGGCTAGAGGTTGCTAATTATACCTGCCAGAAAAACAGAAGACAAAAGGCTGAATAGCACAGGATGGCTGCAATGGCTGTTTTTCCTGCTAAAACAAGATATTGATGGAGGCAGATAGCCCAACAAGACTCCTGTTGGGCAGAACTAGGGTGTTGGTTGAGGGAACAAAAGAGCACTAGTTCTTCAGTGGAAGCACTGTGTGGTGGTGAGAGAGATAGAAAGAAGGGCTGGAGGGCAAAACAGTTTGGTGTTTAGATAATCCTTTGCTCTCCCACGCCACTCTTCCTACAGGTCAGGCTGGTATTTACTGGGAAAATTAAATGGGCCAGGCTGGCTTGATTAATTTTCAAGCAGAGGTTCAACAATGCTATTTGCATTGGAAGTGAGAAGGCTACTCTCCTTCCCATAATTCCCTTCTGACACTGGTTTGGCCAAGGTTTGGCTCTGCTGTGGCCAAATATCCATGACAGTCCATGCCAGGGAGAAAAACACACTGTAATCTGGTCTTTCGGTATCTTCCTCAACATACAGTACCAAGTTTTCAGCTGAAGGATAACATCAATAACTAGAGATAGGATATAATTTTATGAAGTTGCTTCACAGATCAGCAGGTTTGCTAATATGCAAAGCTAGTAAATTTGCTTTGGAAAGAGCACAAATTGATAAATCTTCCCAGCAATGCTTTCTGTCGATTGATATCATAAGATATATTTTACTTAAAATTAGGATTGTCTGAAGCTCAGTAGATCTAATTATTTGTAATTACCCAGTTGTTGTCACTATGTGGTCATTTTATGACAGCAGCAGCTACAGTGTGGGTCAGGTTCAACTGTATATCTTTTCAAACACAGAATTAATGTACTATTGATAAAACCATTACTAGAACCAAATTAAAGTCTGAGCTGATGTATTGGTCCACAGGGTGCTGTCAGACATGAAAGGAGTAATTAGTATTCATTACTTCATACTCTACAACATTCCAATTATTAATGAACTTCAACTGTTGGTCTGCACCATATCTATCATGAGCATCAATCCAGTCTCTCTTTATTGGGAGACACACACGCACCAAAAATGACACAATTACTAAAATAAATTAAAAAAACACAAAATGCTGAAAAATGTGTGGTGCATATTTTCCATACTCTATACTGAGTATAGGTTGAAGGCAGTACAAGATCCAATCAATGAGTCACTGGAAGATGGTGTTAAAACACACATATGAACCAACTTTCTTTGTCATATGCTCAGAAAAAAACACCGATCACTTCTTATTCAGTTTCAGAGAGGAAGTCATGCTACAACAAAGAGTGTACAAAAAAGAGTCTACAACAGTCTACATGCTACAAAGAACTGTGGAGTGGAAATGTCATGAAATTAAAGAGGTATAGTGTGCAACATTTTCATACAAACTTCAAATGTAGAGTGACCATTCTCAACATTACACAAAGACACTGACTGGTGCCCAGGATGCACATTCTAATATACCCCATGAGCAGAACAGTAGAAGAAAGTTCTCCCTCTGGTTCTCTCCCTATTCCCTTCTCCCACAACCCAGCTGATTGGCAAGAGGGCACCAATTGCTAACATGGCCAGGCAGTCGAATCCCCAGCCTCCTCACCTATGGAGCATACTGACTTCCCCATTCCCTTCTATCTGCCTGCCCATGTCAGAACAAAGGGGAGCTCCCCAGTGAATCAGAGGGCTTTTTTTTTTTTTTGGAAGGACCTCACGACACATTGTTGCTTATTCAATGTACACGTTGCTCACCACAGTGTGCATTCTTGAAGCCTTACCCCCAACGTGAACAGTGTTTGTCGCCATAGACCAGTGGTGGCCAACCTTTCAACATGAATGCTGGCCCTTTAAATGATTGCATAGGTGAGGACATTTCAGCAGGTGCAGCTGCTTTAGCAGCACCATCAACACTTGCAGCTGCCCAGATTCTGTCTTCTATACAACTCTTAAGAACACAGTAGCCCAAATGGTGCAAGGTTGGCCACCCCTGCCATAGACAAACACTGTACCCAGGAAAAGATCCTCCCCAAGATCTGGGATGCTGGGGATTCCGTGTTGCAGATCTCAAGGAGGATCTCACTGTTTGCCTATGCAGATAAACACTGTATATGTTGGGGGTGGGTCTTCAAGAGTGCATCAGCAGGGGAATCAGGGCTTGCGCCAGCACACTCTCACTCCTGCACCTATGTGTTGTTATACACATGGATGAAGGTCTGAAAATGGCTAGTATGTTCTTCCTAACTAATCCTACATGAAGTAATTCTGATGTGTGTCTGAAGTCCAATATAGCCACATTCACATGTCAGGTACCCACAGTGTTTATTTTTAACGAAGTTTCTAAGAAGTGGGAACAAACAGTAGGAAAATATAATTATGGTTAAAAATTATGATAAATAAGGGGCAATCAGACACAGATAAATAATAATTCTGTGGCCTTTGCCCACCTCTACACAGACCACTTACTTTCCCTTTTTAACTGTGTTTCTTCCAAGCAAAGGATCGAGTACAGGGTCCACTGTTTCATCCAAGTTTTCAATCAGGACAATATCTCCACAAGCCAAAGCTCTTTCAATAGTTTTCAAGAACCTTCATATAAAATACAAACAGGAGTTGGAGGTGAAGTAAAACATCTCTATTGGAAGTAAAGAAATCTGTGGCTGGTAGCCAGCTTGAGCAACAGTGGAAATAGCAGGGCATTTGAAATAACCATTTAAAGGAGCACAGGTTACATCACCGTGCTTTGTGCATTTTTCTGCATATATTTCTCAAAGACTGAAGTTGGACAGTTGCCAACAGAAGCACAAGCTTCTCCACTTCTCTACTAAGCATGCATCTTGAGCGGACCAAGGAGCAAAGCACTAACTCCCCACACTGTCCCCACCCTATATGCTTTTTATCAATGCAGGGGTCAATGGGGGAAACTGTTGTTTTCCAACAGCTACCGAAGAACCCACCCTTCAAAAACTTTAAAGCATGCTGCTGTCCACATGAAGCTACTTCTTTCCTTTATTTCTGACTTTGTTTTCCTCTGGTAAAAGGAAAAAATGAAATATGCTAGCTCACATGTCTTTGTCTCTACCCAGAGACACTTAGAGAAGATTGAACAATTGCTGCTTTACTTTGGGAGAATCCCAGTGACAAAGTGAGACCAACTCCTGCTCTGTGGCATGTTAACAGCAAGCAAGACGTATTCCCTGAAGCACCTTCAAGTGTAAGAGCTAGATACATTACACTAAAGCACCTGATGGCCGTAAAAAGAATTAAGAGGATTCTACAGTGGCATCTATATGATAAGTATGCCGTTGTAAGAAATAGAGGATGGCTATTTCGAAAGAACGACAATTTTAGATTATATAGGTTAAAAAACCATTGTGGGTGGACAGGAAAATGTATCATGTTGTCATTTAAGCATGCAAGCCACAGATACACTTTTTTCAATGCACACGTACCCCTTCTGTCCTAGATGTATGATTTTAAGGTCAGTTCCATATTTATTCTTTATCCATTTGATTCCTTGTAGCTGGGGATCTATCAGAAGCGGCCAGCGCTCACAGTTTGTTAGAATAGCAGCATTTTCTGTTGACATTCTATCACCAGGCAGTCCTTCATTATTCCATGCTGCAATCATTGCATCATCAGTCAACATGGCAACCAGGTCTAGGTCTTCACTGATTGGAATGGGAACCTTTGAAGCAAAGAGAAATATAACTTTGCTATAAAGTTAACAAGAGATCTGACAAGACAGCTTTGTGAATAAGAAAAGAAATGAAACGGTTGCCAAAGCTTCATTCAGTTGCCAGTTGGTCAATAAATGGTTGACCAGTATTATGTCATTTTTCAAAGCAGAATTGCGTTTTCATAAAAATGTCATCCTAAATCAAAGATGCAAAGGTTCCAGAGTCCAAAAGATGCAAAGGTTCTATACCAGGCTACTGTTTTGTATTGCAAAGACTTACTTTTTGTGATTTGAGGAAGGGAAGCCACATATGTTCTACCAGTTCTTGACGATAAAGTTTGGTAAAAGATCCAACATAAGAAACAAAAGCTGCTGTTAACAGAACATCCCCACACACTGTTATTTCTTGTGCTTCAAAGGATTTAACAGAGTGGGTCCAGCGAAGCTTTTCAGACTGGAAGACAAAATTACAACAATAGCATGAATAGCTGTGTGCTTGTTATACAGTTACAAGCTGCTTACAGTTAAAATTGACAGATGATTTAGCCTTAAAAAAGACTATAAAAATCAGTGTGACACGTAACTAGAGATGGCACATCAAAGACATTTCCTGTGTAAATCCCATTTAAATGAATGTATACACAAATAGACAAATGATACACAGCTGTATAATTTTTAGGCAAAACAGCTTCTGTCTCAAGTTAAGATATGGAAATCTACAATGTAACAATCTGTATACAGATATAAAGACTCTGTTTACCTGGCTGTCTGAAATGCAGCTAAAAAAGCAGTCTATACACCTGAAGTATGTCCAAACAGGGACAAAATGGTTTGACATTCCAAGATGTCTCTAGTCCTTAAACATCACTGAGCATGCCACTACAGAACCAAAGTGTTTTTACTTCTCAACTCATCCACACATGTTAAGACTGAGCTACATTGTCCACGGCCGCGTTCCGTGCGTGTCTGGTGTCCCACCCCCAGGTCAAACAACAGGCTCTGACTGGCCGGACATAGTGCAGACTCAGCAAAAGTCGAGCTGGGCTCGACTTTTGCTGCGTCCGTGCTACGTCCGGCCAATCAGAGCCTGTTGTTTGACCTGGGGGCGGGACACCAGACATGCACGGAATGCGGACGCGATACGGCTGTGGACAATGTAGCTCAGCCTTCAATATAACCATGAAAGTTTTGTTGCAAGCAATGTCAGGGTCACAGAGTAAAATTCTGTTTGGAAAACTATAATTTTCTTAATCCCTGAACCATTCATATGAGCATTTTCTCCCCGTTAAAGTAATGCTAACACTGTGTAACACAAACATTTTTTATTTCGAAATGTTTTATACTATTCAGAGGCACTAATTCTAATGATACTCTTGGGCTTTTTGTATCGGCAAAACCTTTTTAGTTACCTTAAATTTTGTGTTGGTATTGAAACACTGTCATTCACCTTTACACCAGGGTAAACATGGCCATGATGGCTACAAGCCTATACACACTTTCCTGGTAGTAAGCCTCACTGTACACAATGGGACTTACTTCTGAGTATACATACATGGGATTCTGTTGTACAAGAGGCTATAAGCTCTACCCAAGTAGCGTAAATTGTGGCTGAACTATTGATGCTATGCCAAAAATAACTTTTTTGAAATCCTAGCACCAAGATTAATAAAGGAACATCAAAATATTCAGCTAAACATGAAGTTGTTTGAATTTTGTTACACAGTGTAATTTTCATTATATTAAAATGAAAGAATCTCTGCTTTCTGCTGCTGGAGCCAATTCTGCTCATCCTCAAAGTTTTATAGAGACTGAGTAGCCCTAATATAGTGCTGTACAGTTGTGACCTCACATTGTTACTTATTGCTTTTGTATATGGAAGCAAATTCCACCAGTACGAGCATCTGGTTCATCATGGTCATCCAACAAAGTGGGTTTTTGAATTCAGGTCTTCCTGATACAAGTCTGACAATATATCTACAAAATATTCACTAGTCTATCAGGGATGATTCTGAAATTCTCAAAATCCGACATAAATGGAACCAATCAGAAAGGATGTCCAGTAAAAGGATGAGCAAAGAACTGTTTTTAAGAGCGATAGCTTTCATGGCCAACAACAATTTTGTAAGAAATAGGGAACACGGGTTTAGATGCCATGTTAGAAAATGTATTAAACGTAATATGAGCTACATCCTTGCAGGGTTTATTTCAGGTCACCACCAAGATTCTATTCTTCTGTTACTGTTGACAGTTAAAGCCTTCTTCAGTGGCAACCAGTGCATTTTACATCTTGCTAGCACGGTGCTGATGTACACCAGAAGACGTCCACAGAAGTGGACGAAACGTTGTGTGTTTTGTGTTCTGTTAAATACATTTTCTAACATGGCATCTAAACCCATGTTCCCTATTTCTTACAGAACTGTTTTTGTTTAGAAGTACCAGTTAGAAGTACCAGCCAGCAGGTGGCACAGTGGGTTAAACCGCTGAACCATGAGCTGTCGATTGAAAGGTCGGCAGTTCGAATCCGCGACGGGGTGAGCTCTCATTGCTTGGCCAGCTCCTGCCAACCTAGCAGATCCAAAGCATGTTAATGTGAGTAGATAAATAGGTACCGCTTGCAGGAAGGTAAACAGCGCTCCGTGTTCCAGCCGCATGCTACGCGCTGCGGCAAGGAGAGTCATGCCGGCCACATGACCACGGAGGTGTCTTCAGACAACGCTGGCTCTTCGGCTTTGAAATGGGGATGAGCACCACACCCTAGAGTCGGACACGACTGGACTTAATTGTCAGGGGTCACCTTTACCACCTTACCAGTTATTACCTTTGTAATTCAACACTACTTCTTTCTAAAGCATTCTAGCTATCCAATTATGTCTGCAGAACATATTAGACTCTTTCTTAAATCACCAACCAAAGTGAACGAAAATAACAAACCCATTAATTTGCAAGAGGGACTTTTGATTTATCCATTCTCTCCTCTTGTTGTCATTGGCTGGTAAGTCATAAACAATAAAGTGCACCCACCTCATTCTCCAAACTAGCTTTGAAATCTGAAGATTTACTAAACATAGAATGATCGTCTATTTAAATCTTCAGTAATTTTACTGTACCACCCAAGCATCATAAATCACAAGTGACATTGGCTAACAAGGGTTTAAGAGTTGGAACATGTAGTGTAATAAATTTCCAGACAGTTAAAAATCACTATAATTTTATTCTAATGCATTATAGATTGCCTGTAATATCATCCTGGCTGTGGTGACCCATTTCTAATTTTGAACAGCTGTTCAGCTCGGGAGTTAGTTAATGATTAAATATAAATTGCCTGATTTATTAGTGTGAATGGTTGAGCTTCCAGGTCAATGCTATATAGACAAAATCATCAGTCTTGATGCTTTTCAGAAGTTAACTGTCTCCTGTTCAAGTCAAAAAGAATTTATTCTCAGAGGAAAAGAGATGACGCTCTCAATTAATTGTTATATTTTTTATTCCTTTCTTAGCGTACGTAGCAGCACTCCTAAGGAAAAAAACTCACCTGCTGGTAATAATGTTCATGTTAGCTGTAGTAAACAATAAAAACTGAGAGTTGGAGAATTACAAGTGAAGGAGTACTCAAGATGCATTGTAGGACCAAGTGAAGGATGTGGAATTTGTGTTCGTTTTTAGCTGGCTGAAACTTATGTGCAGGTAAACTATAGACTGCTACTGATGCAATCTAATGCTCCTTTTTTCCAATACTATTCTGAAATAAATGGCTTGCATACATACTATTACTTTGAAGTTGGTTTCAGCAGGACTAGGGCACACTTGCATAGGAGTAGGGTGCACTGAACTTGCTGGAACTTACTTCTGAGCAGTGGCGTCACTAGGGCGCGCATCGCCCTAAAACAAGGGCGCGCGCATCACCATAATGACCCCCTGCACGCACACTCAAAATTTTCTGCTCCGGCGACATCCTCCCTGGCCAGCAGTCCAGGGCCTTCTGACGAAGGCCCAATGCGTCAATACGTGCACTTTTACCTTTTTCGTGCATGTGCACAATGTTTTCTGAGGGCATTTTGCCCTTAGAAATGTTTTGAGCATGTGCAAAAAGGTAAAAGTTCACTTATTGATGTACTGGGCCTTCATCAGAAGGCCCTGGACCGCTGGCCAGGGCGGACGCTCCGAGGCCTTCTCCTGGCCTCAGAGACTCCGGAGGGCGACGCACGCAGCGGAGGTGACACACATGGGTGCGCACGTCACCTTTCTGCGCGTGTCACCCTCCGGCGGTCCGCCCCCCCCGCCACACTCTAGCGATGCGCGTGCTGAGTATACATGAGTAGAATTGGGCTTGAAGAACTTCAGCCATTTGGTTTCCAGGCTGAAGTTATATATAGCCTTCCACAAGGAAAATGTAGTTAATAGCAACTGAGTCGTGACTGACATGCATTTGAAACACAGTCTTGGCCCCTGGCTCTAGAACTTACAGTGGCTAAGGGTCTTTCCTGGTTCAAATCTGGCCTCTGCCACGTGTACTCACCAGGTGACCTTAGGTATGCCACTCCCTTTCAACCTCAGCTCACCAAATGTAATATAGGGATTTATGCCTCCACAATCCCAATATATAAAAAAAGATCTAAAAATATATTTGTTCCACCAGTGATTAGCAGTTAACATGCATGGTCTGGTGGCATATGGTGATTGCTTTCGCTGGTGTATCTATTGTTCCTGGTTTTATTGTCTGTGATTCACTTTAAACTATAGTGCTTTTGATTTAAAATTGCTTTATTACATTGCTTATTGTCAAGGAGGTGGTGAAGTTAATCCCTTGGATTGTATAGGAGATGGGACTGATTGTAAGTGTTAGGAGGTATCAGGACCCTTGGGATAGGGTTGGAAGGGTAAGTGAATGCTCCTTGCTTGAGGTTCCCTAGAGTCAAGTGGTAGCAGGTGTTTGTAATGGATCTCATGTAGAATTAGCTTGAGGATATTGAGCTTGTATAAGTATTTAAGTCAGAGGAAGTTGAGGAATAGGTAGCTCTAGTCAGGAATGGAGAACTTTAGTCAGGAACTAAGTACTGTCCTAGAATATAGTAAGTTGATTATCTCAGATATTTAGAAGCTTTTTCTACTTTTCTTTGCTGCCTTGATATAATGGAATTTTGTTAGAAAACCCTTTTGTGAATGCCTTTGTTATAGGTAGAGGGTTTTCTGTAAGATATTGGATTTTCAATTTTAACAATAAACTCCTTTTTTTGTATACTGTGTTGGTTGAATTCTGTCATTGTGGGTTTGCCTCAAAGAACCTGGAAAGGAGGAATTATGAAAGTATAGTTAAGCCCTGAAAAGGGAACTAAGGGATTGGCAGGACCCTGCTCAGAGACAACCATTGTGACACTTACATTTCAAGGTGTTAGTTTTCTTGGGACCTATGGATAACAGGCAGGTAAACAAATATTTTTAATGAAAATATTCTTTCTGAGCAGCTACATAAGCAGAAATTTTACAAAACCTAAATGAATGTAATGCAAACTACATTAAGCATTCAGTTAGATATAAGGACTAACTGGATATCCATCTAACTACATATCCATCTATAAATAAGGATATCCATCTTTCACAAGTATTTTATTATTGTATAGAACAGTGGTTCTCAAACCTTTTAGCACCGGGATCCATTTTTTAAAATGACACAGTATCGGGACCCACCTACCTTTACGAGACTTAAAAAAAGGTGATTTGTAAATAAATAAATACTTACAGTATTTATTTATTTACAAGTAAAGAGCTCAGCGGCTTCCAGGGTAATTAGCAGCTATCTTGCAAACTGCAGGAGCTCAGCTCTTTGAAGGGCAATTAGTAGCTATCTGATTTTTTAATAGCCTCAGGGCTTATGGCAATTACTTATCTGATCTTTCCATCACCTGGGACCCACCAGAAATCAGATCGCGACTCACAAAGTGGGACCCAACCCACAGTTTGAGAAACACTGGCATAGAACATTCATTGACTAACAGCATAAAATCCCACTGTGATTATTGGGGCATATTCCCAGGTATGTATATGCATAGAATTACAGCCTAAGAATCAACATGCAATGCGTGACATGTATAGATAGGGTTACCATATTTTTGATGACACAATCTGGGACCACCGCTACCACCCCAATTTTTTTTTGGCGCCTTTTTTATTTTTTCTAGTTTTTTAGTCTGGCTGTGAAGTAATTATTTTTATTTATTTAAGGCCACCCAAAATTTATTTGCCCCCTTTTTTGTTAAAAAAAACCCCACCACCATTACTGTGGCTGCCACCATTTTTCATCCAGCCACCGCTGCCATTTTTCATCCAGGTACAATTTGCTGCATTTGCACGCCGCCCAAGTCTCCTCCTTGTCTCTTCTGAGCCTGGCCTGCTGCCATTCGGCTGGCCAGATCTCCTTGCGAGCCTCGTGCATGCACACGTGCACATGCACAATGCGGCCTGGAAGCCCTTCGTTCAGAAGTGCTTCCAGGCCGCTTGGGATGGATAAAGTTCTTTTCCCTCTTGCACAACACCAGAACCAGGGAACATTCACTAAAATTGATTGACAGGAGAGTCAGAACAGACAAAAGGAAATATTTCTTTACGTAGCATGTAATTAATTTGTGGAACTCTTTGCCACAGGATGTTGTGATGGCACCAGGCCCAGATGCCTTTAAAAGGGGACTAGACAGATTTATGGAGGAAAGGTTCATCACCAGTTACAAGCCATGATGACTATATGCAACCCCTGGACTTTAAAGGTAGCCTCTCTCTGAACACCAGATGAAAGGGAGTGGCAACAAGCAATGGTCTAGGAATGGGGGGGCGGGGCAGTGTGCCCCTGAGCCGCACACCAGAGGCCCTGTTGGCAAACGGGGGCGTGGCAAAAATGGCGGTGGTGGCTTTTTCTGACTTTTTTTCAGTGCCACGGGCACCAAGGACTTGCCCAGCCCCCCAGCCTCATAGTGGCCTTTCCCAGCCGAAAAAACTCTGGGGGGGGATTTTTCAGCCGGAAAAGGCCAGAAAGTGACGTCACCCCAGAGGGGGCAGGGCCAATGACATCATGGGGGTGCGTCACGGGCTCCCACCCCAGCGGCACGCGCTGTCGCACCCACCCCACCCAAGGCTTGCTACGCCACTGGCAACAAGATACAGATATCATGTTGTCTTGAGTGCTCCCTGAGGCATCTGATTGGCCACTATGAGATACAGGAAGATGGACCTTGACCTGCTTTCAGCAGTGCTCTTATATTTCACTAAATCTCACGGATTTCTTTGGGGCTTAAGTATGCTTCACTAGCACTGGCCTAGTGTCATTGTGTTCAAATAGGGATGGTTTAGCTAATGCAGGGGTTCTTAACCCCAGTGGCACAGTATACCACCTACTGGGTGGCCACCACGCAGCGTACCACCAGAAGTGCCAATGACATCATCAGCACTTACTTCCAGGTTTTTGCCACTCTTGAGGCCTAGTAAGGTAAGCTCCAGAGGCAAGGGTGGGTGGGAAGGCCTTTTCCAGCCCTGGAAAGCCATGTGCGCGAGCTCTGCAGGTTCTGTAGAGCTTGAGCTGCTGGTTCTAGGGCCCCAGAGCAGGGCGGTGTGGGTGCCCAGGCGGCCGCCATCTTGGCAGCCAGGGACCTGTGTACCACCAAACGGCGGCCCATGTACCACTAATGGTACACGTACCACCGGTTGAGAACCCCTGATCTAATGCAATTTGAATGAATACATTTTAATGATTTACTTACACTGCTATGTAGAAACTGACCATTAAATAATCACATATTTTGATATGAAGATGCTTTTCTACAGACAAAAATAATTAGGGGATTGAATTCTGTATAAGGTTTTTTTTGTAATTAGATATGCATGCTATCCTTATTAGAAGATAAATGGTTTTTATGAATACAAGGCAGAGACAATGCAACTAGTGTAGCCTACTTATCTAAAGGTTAAGTGCATTGTGGGTGGATACAATGTGATTTTGTCTTGACCTGAAGATTGAGTCTCACTACTCATTAACCAGAAGCTGACCACGTTGTCAGAAAGTATTCACTGCTGTCTGTAGAGCTAGTGACTTCAGTTGTAGAGACGTTTTGGGGGACATCTGACTCATGAGCAAATGTAGAGCATATAATACAACAGAAGCAAGCATACCATGATGTCTAGGACTAATATCCATTAAGGTAAGGAATCTCTAGGGGAGGTCACCTGCCTCCTCTCACCGTAACAATTATTTGGGAGTTTCTCAATCTGGCAATTGTCCTCGCTGCAGAATTGAAAAACCAATTATTTGGTTTTTAGCAGTTGACAAAGTCCAAGACATAGGTGAGATTTATTCATGGCAATAATCAATTGCCTCATAGGTAGGATTTGAAAAAGCACCTCTGGGATACTTTTAAAAACAAACAAATGAACAATGAACTTCTTAAGTGTACCTGGTGTGAAACAATGCAATGCTAAATCATTTTTTAAAAAAATAATTTGCAATGTACTTATGCCCATAATCATGGGGACCAGTGTAGACTCAGACCTCTCAGGAATGGGCCAGGCCTCTTCCATGAAATTTCAGCTTTCATTTAAAAAGCAAGCATTTAGATCTTTTATTTACATAGTTATAACGTGTGCTATATAAGCTGTATTCATTGCTCAAGAAGCAGTAAATATCCTCTGATTTTGAAAGTTCTGGTCAACAAGTCTTACTACTGCATATACAACTTGGCACATCCTAAGCATGGAAAAAATAACTAATTACTTATGGGTCACCAGGAACCACTGTGAATTTTTTTATTAACCTGGGCATTTTCCTTTAATGTTGAGTGACAAAACTATATTACTGTTATTGTTATTAAGAATATTTATACACTACTTTTCAACAAAATTGTTCACAATGTGGATTACATAGCAAAATAAGTGACCTGAGTATTGTAAGCTTAATTAGTCATGACAAAAGTAGTTGCAACGCTTTTGCAGGGCCTCCCAGATTCACAAATTAATAATCACAAAGATCATAAATAACTTATTATGCTAATATTATCATCAACTTATTAAATAACTTAATAAAAATAAAATATTTCCTTTTATTATGAAAAAAATATATTTTTTCCTTTTTTTCCCCTCTGCAAAGGCTTTTAGGATTTTGTCCAAGTTTAAACTCCTGCTAACTTGCGATTCAATTGACATAATCGCCAGATATCTCCGTTATCACCACCAGCACTACAACAATTTTTGGTGCCTTACAGTCAAAAATGCATTGCACCAGGGAAGCAAAGAAAATAATAGTACTCATATTATTTAGCAATGTCCAAACCAATCCACCAGCCTAGTGCAGGGGCCCCTTAGGAGTGGGGCCCAATTTGTCCAAATCTGTCAAATCCCCCTAAGACTGGCCCTGATAAGAGGACACCACTTTGAAAGGCGCCTCTTTGCCCAGTTAGCAAAGTTAGATTTATAAGAAATCATATCTGGTTCTGTAACTTTGTAGATGGTATTACACTAATGAAAACTTCACTTGCCTCAAGTCCTTTAACAAGCCTGTTAGCCAACTCAATAGTTTTGTTAGTCCGACATACATCTTCTTGACATCGAACTTTCTCTGCTGTTGCTTTTTCAAATGATGTTGTAAGTTTGCACAGATTGAGATCCAGTTCCTGTAGAGAGAAAATGTCAGGTTTAGATTGAAACTTTTGGTCAACTTTCATTTCATGCGTTCGTTCATTACAGCAATCACTGGAGAGTCAGCCACTATTGTAGGCTACAAGTGCCATAAAACTTCCTGCAATATTTGTCTCACTACTCTTGTCCTTTTGTCCCACCTACTACTTGCCTTGCCAATCATCATACATCACATCACCCACAAGAGTCAAAGGAACTAGGAGTCTCCGAGTTTATTGCTGGAAAATGACAGACTTCCCCAGCCACTTATAAGATATATGCACATGGATTCCAGCTACATTGAAATATGTTAAATAATAAACTCTTTTCAAATCAGCACTTTTAGCATTGTTTGCCACTACAACATCAAATATATGCTGTATTTTGCTACTTTATCAATTCACAAATCTAGCCATAATTTGAGAGCCCTTACATATTAGATATAGTACTGTATATGGATAAGGAGACAACCCAAAGCTAATTCAGGAAGCCACAGAAAAATTTAAATGACAGCATTATAGAACTGGAAAGAAGTGAAACAGCTGGAATGCCTGGTTAACCAGATTTGCAAGAGTGCCTAGAATTCTACTGGGTAATAAAGTAGCTGATCCAATTTTGTTTATGGAGGCATTCATGGTAATGATTTTAAGGATGACCCATTCTGCATGGCAACATGCCACCAGCTCTTTTGAGAGCTTTTAAATGGAGACTTGAGCAATGTGAAACATTAACTGTGATCCCATCATGTGTAATGGACTATGAACAAGTCCTGAATAAAAGTGAGTAGCAAGAAGGCTAACATGGAACCACCTTTTTCATTCCTGAGTAAAGCAAATTACTAGTGCCAGAAATCACATAAAGGGCTAGCAGGCTTTCTGGAGAAAAAAAGAGGTAGGGCTATCAAGAAGGATCTTATATTTTCATGAAAAATGATCATCTGAATTCAAGGGTTGTTGATACAAGAACAATAGACTAAAATTATTCCTTCATTCTGCCCAGTTGTTTTTGATGAGTGTTTCGTTTAAGGCCTGTAAAACTGAACATCGCCCACCAGTTCTATAGGTACAAAAAGGTACCTTATACTGAGTCAGACTTTTGATCCATTTAGCTCAGTGTTGCCTACACAGACTGGCAGTGGTTCTCCAGGGTTTCAGAGACAGTCTTTCCCAGACATCTGGAGATACTAAGAACTGAACCCAAGACCTAATTGCATGCAAGAAGTGTTCTCTAACACTTAGCTACAGATCCATCCAGTGGCGTCACTGTGACGCGCATCACCCCAGAGCGGGTGACGCGCGTCACCCCCCGACACCCCCCCGAATCACCCCCCCCAACCTACAGAAACTTACCTTTTCCGGCGCTCGTCACCGGCCCGGCCGGCGTTCCAGGGCCTTCTGAAAAGAAGAGGCCCTGGAGCGCTTGCGTTAAAACGCGAATTTTGCCGATTTTCACGCATACACAAACCCTTTTCTGAGGGCAAGGGCCTGCCCTCTTGCCCTCAGGAGGGTCTGCGCATGCGCGAAAATCGGCAAAATTCGCATTTTAACGCAAGCGCATTGGGCCTTCTGAAAAGAAGAGGCCCAATGCGCTTGCGTTAAAACGCGAATTTTGCTGATTTTCGCGCATGCGCAGACCCTCCTGAGGGCAAGAGGGCAGGCCCTTGCCCTCAGAAAAGGGTTTGTGCATGCGCGAAAATCGGCAAAATTCGCGTTTTAACGCAAGCGCTCCAGGGCCTCTTCTTTTCAGAAGGCCCTGGAGCGCCGGCCGGGCCGGACGCTCCCCGGCCTCGGAGCGTCCAGCCTCCGGAGGGTGACGCGCGTCACCCCTTGGGCGCGCGTCACCCCCCGGCGGCCCGCCCCGCCACGCTACAGTGACGCCAGTGGATCCATCCCCCAAAGGGTCACCTATGTATCACACATCTCCTGCTCTTGCTAACTGCCTATGACAGCAGTGACATATGGGATTATGATGTACCAGGCAAGCCATAATACATGGCTGGTTGTTGCACTTGGGTTTTGTGGGTCAGAACCTATGCGACCCTGCAGCAATGCTTGATTAGTTAATCATCCAGATGCTCTTTCTGTAATTGGGTATACCCGAGTTTGGTACAGGAAGAAAAGGAATTAAGCTATGTGGTCCACAAAAATGCTATGCTCACATCATGAAGGGAGCATTTTTAGGAGTGTCATGATGTGCTTTAGTCACGTGAATCACTGACTACTAACCTAGTGGTTGAGCTGATAGATGGTTACAAAAATAAAAGGCCATTCAAAAAAAAAAAAAGTCCACTTTTACAGAATTGTGTAGATTGGTTTTACAGTCAATTTCAGAAACGGGCAGCCCAATCTTGTCTAGGACCACCGCAGCATGCAAAAGCACACTGCGCTGGATCCTATCCAGATATAGCGCCGACACAAGCAGAGGCCTCAGGGTAAAGGGAGATTTGTCCCTTTACCCCCGAGTCATTTGTGACACCTGGTGCCAGCAGAACGATAGTTCTGCTGGTCCTGACCTTGACAGCATTGCGCTGGAAACCAGCTTAGAAAATACACAGATTCCAATATGGCTAACACATAAAAAATGGCAACCTTGTTGTTATTTTATGTTTACATTTTCCAGATCATGCATCGGAAAGTATATGGTGCCATTTTATATTCTGAGGTCAAACTTTTAATAATATTTATTTTTTAAATAAAAGAGCAGCAATGCAGTGCCTCCAAAGTGTAAATACGATATTCTTTGGACAACCACTTGGCAATCGTGGCTCATAAATATCCAGGTCATCAAAGCCATTATTGATGAGGTAGAGTATATGCCTCTGAATGGGTAATAGCTATTAAATATTTCTGTACTATAAACACAGAAGCAAAGTTCACATTTTAAAGGCATGTAAAGAGTCCTGTAAATTGTTTAAGAATTTGGGACAATACCTTTTCAATGTAAAATATTTTCATGGAGGTTTTTTGAATTATTTTTAAATTGTTTCAACAACATTCATTTTGCTGTTGCATACAGTTGACAAAGGATTTAATTTGTCATTTTGAAATATATTTTAGCAGACATTAAAAATGAAGGGTTGTTAGCAAAGTGCCATCCAAACTGATGATGTATTATTGATTACCAAGTAATAGCTGCAGCATTTATTAATCATTACAGAAAATTACCAGCAAGAAAAAAACTTTGGTATGAAAAATTAGTACAGCACTTTCCCCATAGAAAAGCACTGGTTTATAGGAACAGATTCCATTGGAAATCCATGCAATGGGGACAACAACCTGTGACTCTATTTTTCAAAGTGTTAGCACATAGAACAATAGAGAGAATTCACAGTAGACCAATACATGGCAAAGAGGAGCATAATGCTCAGGGATGCATTATGATATGAAGCCAACGAGCGCATGGATCAAAGTATGGATAAAGCTTGCTATTTGATGGAAAAGTAACCACCATGCAACTGCACATGGCACAGCATCTAGTCTCATTATGAACAGTGGTAAATAATTTAAATTACAGGAGCAAGGACTAGACTGCATAGTTAAATCTGAGACTAACTGAAATCTTTAATTATATCCTGAGAGACTAATTGAAATAGCATACATTTACCTTGCAAGCATATGAGATCATGGTCTACATGGCCACAATTTTCTTAGGCCTAGTCCAACAGAGAACCAGATTTATGTGTGTTTGCAAAAGATGGGTAATACTTGTAATTGTTATTTAAATATAAGTATGTATTATGTAATAATGTGCCAAAATGGCTTTGGGGAAAATTCTGTCATTTCTTGTTAAGGTAACAGTTTACCAAACATAAAAATGCATGATATCGTCAGTCTGTTTATAGGAAAAGATGTAATAATGTAATGCAACCATATTTTACCATTGACAGCAAAATAATGGCTTCATACCCTGGCAGAGCTAGAAAGCAATAAAATCCCTTATCTTTGCAGACAGCCTCTGAGCACCACAAAGAAGAATGCAAGCCAGTTACATTTGCCTGGGGCTGGTGAAGGAGTATGGTTATACTTACACCAAGTTTTTTCCTGATGGCTTCCAGTTTTTCAGTAGCTGTTGCAAGTTCAGCATTTGCTTGGGCCAATGCTTGACGTTTTGGCTCCACATCACAGTATACCTGGGAATTTAAATATTCATAACTTATTTTCTAAAAATTGGGCAAAAGGAAATTGTTTTATCAAAAATTGGAGGAGAATATCACATGTTGCTTTCTCAAGAGAATCTGCCCTCTGTTTACACAGTAGTTTATTAGACAATATTTCAGCCAGAATTGACTGTGTCTTTCCAAGATTTCAAGATGCACTTTGGAGTTATATGAAGAAACATCACATAATAGATAAATGGATGTTTCAGATATGCATTTAATTAAAGTAACATCCTGGAATATGATAGATAATTTAATACCTGTAGTTCAGTAACTATTTGCAATCAGATTGTTTGGAACTTGTTATTTTGTCTATGCATCACTATCTTGTCTGCAATTCATTACCCCAGATCTGGAGACACATGTGGGTCTTTTCCTTCCTTTTCTGAACAGCTGCTATAAGACACTGCATTGCAAGCAGCTTACTCTCCAGGCATCGAAAACGTGGCTTGCAGCACCGAGGTCGGTGCTGCTCACTCTGCCGGGGCAGCATAGGGTGTGGGGAGGGAAGAACGGGAGGGGAGGATTGGGTGGCCGGCCAACTAATCCCCCTTCCCGTTCCCGCGCCCGCACGCCCCGGTGCAGTCCTTACTTGCATCCAGCGGCGGCCTGCGTCCGGGGCAGAATGAGTGGCACTGGCCTTGGCACCAGCGCAGCTTACTCTCCGGGCGGCGAAAATGTGCCTTATGGCATGTTTGCGACACCCTGTGCTGGCGGAACTATAGTTCCGCTGGTCCTGTCTTCAACAGGTTTGCACTGTTAGAGAGATAAAAATATGCCATGATCTAAAAACGATGAAGTAAAAACATTTATCCCAGTGCAACCTCCATCAATGTACACACAGCTAACTATTCCATCTTTACTGAAAATATTTTTCTACAATGACCAGTCACTAAATACACAAGTGGTACATCAAGTCCATTTAATACTCCAAGTGGAACAAAACACATTCAGTACCTCATAGAATTTTACTATATTGATAACCCAGGCACTAAGACCAGCTGCTGCAAATGACTTAGTGCGAACCAGGCTTGGGTTGAATTCTGGGTCTTTCAAGTAATGTTCCTTGACCACTTTCAGGCAATTTTCTGGGATATGCTCCTTATCATAGTTAATTAAAGCTTGCAAGAATTCATCAACCTGGAAGAAGAAGGCACTTAATAAAACTCAACCCATTATTGTTATACAATTCAATTAAAAAGTACAAACTTCAGACACAAAATGAGTTCATGTTTTGAAAAACAGCATACAACATCTTACAAGACACAGGATATATGGGTAAAGATGCCATGTATTAAAAGCCAGGAATGCAATTAAAAATATTTAAGAACACTGAATCACAGATCTTCAAAACAAGTTAAAAAACAAGTTTAAAAAACTGCGAACAAGTAATAAAATACATTTAAAATCCGAGGTTTAAGATTGTGCAAAATACCTTAAGAAGATTCCTAGTCTGGAACGAAACGTCGTTTTTTTTGCACAATCTTTTTTTTTGGCATATATATTTATATTTTATTAATATATTAAAACATAAAAACAATACATATTTCATAAAGTTATAGCAAGCACGAAGCAATACATCCTACTAGCATACTATTCACCATTTTCTACATATAATATCCAGCTAAGCCAAAACAACACCCACATTCTATTCATTAAATCCGTATATCATCACATCGTTCTTCTCTCTCTCTCAAAAAAAAAATCGATAAATAGTTTCCAGTTATTCACGAAAAGGTTAACTGACTTTTTCTTAATTAGAATTGTAAGTTTATCCATTTCAGCATAGTCCAAAACTCTCAGCCACCAATCTTCCAGCGAAGGTATCTCCGAATTCTTCCAATATTGTGCATATAAAATTCTTGCCGCAGCTATCATATATAAAAACAAAGTTTGAAATTTTTCGCCTACATGATCATCCCTCATACTCAACAAAAAGGTTTCCGGTTTCATTTGAACCTTAATCTTTAAAATCAACTCAATCTGTTTATGAATCTGAGTCCAATACTTCTTTGCTTGGGGGCATGTCCACCACATATGGTGAAAAGTTCCTTCTTGCTTTTTACATTTCCAACAGCTATTCGTCACCTTCTCATACATTTTTGCTAATTTGCTTGGGGTTATATACCATCTATACATCATTTTATACATATTTTCTTTAATATTAACTTTTAACGTAAATTTCAACTGCTTTAACCATAGTTGTTCCCATTGGTCCATTAAAATAACATGACCTACATTTTTCGCCCAATAAATCGTACATTCTTTAACCTGTTGTTCTTCTGTCTCAAACTTCAAAAGCAATTTATACATTTTTGAGATTACCTGGTCTTCAGATTTTAATTGTACCTCCAATATTGATTCTTCTTCTACAAATCCATATGCCTTCTTGTCCATTTTAAATCTCTCCAGGTTTTTTGCACAATCTTAAAAAACAAGTTTAAAAAACTGCGAACAAGGAATAAAATACATTTAAAATCCGAGGCTTAAGGTTTTTTGCACAATCTTAAGCCTCGGATTTTAAATGTATTTTATTCCTTGTTCGCAGTTTTTTAAACTTGTTTAACTTGTTTTGAAGATCTATGATTCAGTGTTTTTAAATATTTTTAATTGCATTCCTGGCTTTTAACACATGGCATCTTTACCCATATATCCTGTGTCTTGTAAGATTATACCTGGCCATGAAAGTTTCCGCAGCATACAACATATTTATTTTAAAGAATTTCTTCCCCACTTTTCTTAGCTCTAAGGCAACACAAGGCAGCTTATAACACAACCCAACACACATTTTGGTGCCTTAAATGTTAGATCTATTCTTGGATATATTTGGGGCACTGATTCCAAAATTGGCATCAGTTTTGCCCTATCAGCTCTAGTTTTGGAGATATGGCATAACCATCATATGCTGATTCAAGCAGCTCCCTTGTGAGGAAGTCGATGCCATGGCTTCTTCATGAGGAAGCTGCTTGAATCAGCATATAAGGTGGCTATGCCATATCTCCAAAACTAGAGCTGATAGGGCAAAACTGATGCCATTTTTGGAATCAGCATCCCAAATATACCCAAGCAAAGGTCTAACTTCCAAAGCACCAGAAAAATGTTTTTTGTTGGGCTGTGTAATAAATAAGGTGAATACACAATAAAATAGAAATGAATTAAAAGCAGCAATAACAAATTCAAAATTCATAATTGAATGGCAATAAGAAGAATCCTTAAAAGTAAATACTAGTTGGCTTCCGATTATAAAGAAAACGTGACCCACGAGAAGGAAAAAACCTGAAGAGGGGATTCTACTTTAAGAACACAGATACCTCATTTGCACCTCATTAACATTAGCAGTCAGTGCTGGTACTTAAGAGATTGGAAGTGGGCTGTCTGTAATGGACAGGCAGCCGCTTATTTTGCTATTAGCAATCCTTTGAAGATGTTGGTAGTAAAGACCAACGAAACCTCAGGAGAGGAATCTTTTTTCTGCTTTTAACAACTGGTCAGTTTACCTGGAGAATGTTGTTTTTAACTCTGTAACTCATTGCATGTGTTTGCATATAATCTGTTGTTGGCCTGTGACTTGTCTTTTTCTATTCATCTGGGAAGCTGCCCAACAGAAGAAAATTACACATAACTGTCTTTCTCCCATGCTGAAGTGTTCTCAATGCTTATGGTAACCATCACTGTTTGAAAACACTACTGAAAATTACTCATGACTATATAGCCATTTGTTTAAAATGATCTATTTTAACTTTGACTCCTGTACTTAAATAATTAGGTCACCACACCACTTAGTAGATGATGCCAAAGCTGCAGGTACCTTTCCCATGAAGAGTTTGGCGGCTTTCCAGCTTCGGTCTTTGGGTACTTTTCCTTTATTAGCCAGTAACACCATTACTGCAGCCATAATGTTGATCACTACAACGGGTGGGTTTGGGAAGGCTTTCAGTTCAGAAAGATTCACCTGAAGTGGGGGGGGGGGCGAGAGAGAGAGAGAGAAAAGAGGAAAATGGTGTTGAAACAAGCCAAGCACATTTCAACTATGAAACAAAAGGGACATTATAATTGAACTTGAAGAGCAAACTGGTACCTGGTTGGCTAATTTTTCCCCTATTAGTAAGCAGAATTGAAACAGCAAAAGGAAGTCATAAGAATATTAGAATTGCTGTACTGGATTAGAATTTAAAATTAAAATATCCACAAAACTGTGAACTTACCGGTAATTACAAACAGAAAAGAGGAAATACAAATAATTTTAAACCTTAACCTCTCCTTTGAAAAACGAAATTGTAACTGGCTTTGGGGTGTTTTCATAACCACAAACATTTTTTTAATATATAAAATGCAGTAGGAAAATCATCCCAAAATCAAGATTGGGGGTTTTAGTTAACGGATTGATCCTGTTTAGACCCGTATATACGGAAAATAGGTACAGAATGAAATTTCACTTGTTTCTTGTGCAAATTAGGTAGACTCCACACATACACTCACACGTGTGCACAAATGAGATAACACAACACACAAAAAGTAAAGCTGTTAAGTACTATTGTCACTTATTTAACTTGGGTTGCATATCTTTTATGAAGACACAGTTCTGAAACAAATACCAACACCTTACCTTCTTAGCACTATCCTCATGCAGAAAAGCTCCTTTGCTATGACCCCATAGAACTGAAAACAGTAATTCTGCCTCAAGGAGCCCTTGTTTGCCCTGAGCAATGTCTGTCATAGAGGCACTATGTGTCCTTCCTTTATTTGTAATTTAGATTGTATATCTATTTGTAAAACCATCTGCTACTTTGCAGACTTGGAAAAAGATGGATTTGGCCCCTTCAAAGGGTTAGAGCACTTCTATGTCTTTGAATATACCTCTGGGATAGTAAAAAACAGCCCAAGGCAAGTTGAATATGTAAAAGAGAAAGATCAACAGATTAAGAGTCCAATCCTATGGTTTTCCCTGCCATAGCATACAGCCACACCAAAACAGGCTATGCTGCATGCTATGGTGGGAAGCTTGGGAGGGGAAAATATTTTTCCTTGCTCCTCCATAAGCGTCCCAATTGCTAATGGGTTTCCTTGGACCTGCGCTAGCTCTTTAACTGACACAGGTCCAAGGAGACAAAGGGTGTGCGTCAGCTGCTACCAGAGGGGAAAGCATCTGGTGCAAGCCACCTCCACCAGGTGCCACCCTCAACATGCCTCCTACCCTCCCCCTGGTTCTGTTTTCTCCACTGACTCACCTTTGTCGGTGGGGGCTCCTTTCTCCACTGCCACACATGGGGCCTCTGCAGTCTCTCTGGTGGTGGTTCAGAAGTGCATGAACTTTTGGAGGGCCATTTAAGATGGCCATAAAGCATCTACCACTTCCAGAACAGTGGTTACGGCAGTGATAGAGCCCAAGAGGATTTGGTTGTAAGACATCAGCAGATAAACTTTCCAGTTGTTGTTGTTCAGTTGTTAAGTTGTGTCCGATCCTTCGTGATCCCATGAACCATATCCCGCCAGGCCTTCCTGTCCTCCACTATCTTCCTGAGTTCGCTCATTTTCATGTTCATTGCATCGGTGATGCTGTCTAACCATCTCATCCTTTGCCTTCCCCTTCTCCTTTTGCCTTCAATCTTTCCCAGCATCCCAGTAGCCACAAATAAAACCGTAAAATGGAAGTAATAAAAGCTTAAGCCAGTCCATTAAAAGCAGAGCAAAGCAGAAAAAAGCATTCAGGGAGCAATGTGTGTGTGGGGGGGCTGTTGAACCTCCTGCACGAGGGGGCAGTGGGGGGGGGGCTGATGAACACAGCCACTGCACCACTACAGAAAAGTCCTTGTCTCTGGTCCCTACCAAATGCACTCACAGTAGGATCCAAGATGATGACTTCAGGATCCAGACAGGAAGATATAGGTGCAAGTGGGCCTGTAGGTATCTTGGCCCTGAACCATGTATGGCTTTAAAAAGGTAATGACCAGCACCTTGAAATAGACCTGGGAACAAACTGGTAGCCAAGAGACTATAAAATCCAGTACTCTTGTCTCCCACATGAATCTCGTATGTGCTACCTTGAGTTCCTTTTGATGAAAGTTGGAACATAGGTGCAATAAATACATATTTTTTATGTTACCAATGACGCTTTACTCATTTGTGCTTTATAGCGCAATCCTGTGCAACTATCCGGCGGGTGGCCCTGACTGCCCGCCGAATCCTATCCCCATTCTGGGCCGCTCTGGAGCAGCTCGGAGGTCTACTCGGGGAAATTCGTCTCCTTCCCACCCCCTCGCCGCCCGGACCGCCCCCGCCGGGAATCTCTTACTTGCCTCCAGCGGCTGTGGGGACATCCTGGCGGCGGAGTGAGGGCGGCCAGCCTTGCATCAGCCGCCCTTACTCCCAAGTCGTCGCAAACATGCTTTATTACGGCATGTTTGACGGCTTCCAGCGGCGGAGTGCTCGCTCCGCTGCCATGAACTTGCGCAGGATTGCGCTATTCGTCTCTTAAACTGATGGTCTTCATTGTTGCGAAACTACACTTGAAAATATAGAAGAAATTGGTTGGAAAAAGTCCCAGGAAGAAAATATTGTGAGTGTTGGGAAAAAAGTAATTTACCCATAACAGAAAGAATGCTGCTTGGATCATATGCAACAAAGGAATACAACACTGCATTTATCATATGAAAAAAATAATCTGAAGAGGCTCTCAAAGATCTAAAGCCAAACTAGATGTTACACTGGAGATCTCTGATTGGATCTGTCAAAAGTTTTTAATTAGGACATTCAGGCATTGGGGAGATCTGGATCAGGCTGCAGCATGGAAAAGTTAATCCTTCTCCTTATGTTGTTAATCTGTCTGAATCGTCATCATTCTCTTTTGCTACTTGTCCTGCAGTAGAAAATATGCATAGTAATATAGGAACCACAACCCTGAAAAGGAACGACAGGTGGCCTGCAGAAAATACAGTGCAATAAAGCATGTAGCCACCAGACCAACCTCATGGCATAGCCATAGACAACAAGCAACAGTTGGGTGCTTACCTTATTAAGTGTATTTAAAGCTGCAGTAGCAGCCACTAGAGCAGGTTCAGCTTTCACCAGGTCATCTTCGCACTCTTTCTGTTTACGGGACACTTCTGCTTGGATGGCAGCTACCTATTACAACAAAGACTCTTGGTTTTAATCTGAGATTCTTTAAGTGTATTAGACTACTGGACCAGTGAATGGTCTGGCAGCACTGGAAGCCACATTCAAGAGTGGACTATAAATATAATAAAGATATATTTTAAAGTCCGAGTCTTTTCATGTCTGCTACTTTTGGCACATACCACTTAACTTGCAAATGTTTCATTTATGTAGATTTATACTCTGCACTATTCAAAGGGCTTTATGCCATAGTTGTTTCTGTCACTTTAGCCCACTGCCCTCCTCTCCCCCCTTCCTCTGCATTTCCCTCTCTCTTTTTAATTCAGTGACAGTGGGAAAAGAAGGAGGATGACAAGCAATGGCGGACAGCAACAGCAGTCTCAGCTCTTCACACCTTAGCACACTGCCATGTAAGGGATGCAGCAGCATCTGGTGTGGGCATGACCTTTATTACAATTTGTTGTCCAGTGTTATTTACAATATGTAGCATAAACATATTTATGGATCCACCTGAGTTGAAAGATGAGTATCCATTTCCCAATACCCTTTCCTTAATAAAAATATGGAAGTTAGTCTTCATAGAACAACGTGAGCCTTTTAAGCAGCTTTAAATGAATGCTAATCGTGAAGATGTCTTCAATTCATAAGGTAGCAATAAGGGAAATAAAGTAGAGAGAGACTTTTTAAAGCTATGAAAAATAGTCAGATCTGACACAGTCAGATCATCAGCTGGGACAGGTGCCTTGCAGGATAGTAAAGTCTGTTCCAAGCTGTTCTGCTTGTCCCTGCCATTTGTCATTCATATTTTACACCAAATCCTATCAAGCACTTTTAAAAATTAAACCTAATTTTTGAGAAAGAAAATATTAGAATTGTGACATTAACAGTACAATCCTGTCTACAATTAGACTGGCGGAGTGATCATTCTGCTGGTCTAGGGTGTCTCAAACGGGCCAGAAAACACTTTTGCAACACCCGACGAGTAAGCGACGCTAGCGGAGAGGCTTGTGCCGCTCTACCGGTGCCGCAGGAGAGTGGAGCACTGCGGTGGAGAGGTAGGTCTCCATGGTGCAGCGGAGGGGCGGGGAGGGGGTGTTCTGGGGGAATCAGATTGGCCTGCTGGGCCTGGTAGGGGGGAGGGATCAGCGGCGGCAGTGTGCTCTGCCGAATCCTATTCCCCTTCCCAGGCCTGGCCAACATTACACGGCCAGCTCAAATATGCACCAGCAAAACAGCTGGTGCACATTCGAGTAGGCCCATTGGGGCGGCTGGGGATCTACTTGGGGTAAGGGGACGAATATCCCTTTACCCCAAGGAGGCCTCCAGCTGTGCCGGCGCAGACCCAACCCTGTGTAGGATGTGGCTGGCGCCTTATTTGCACCACTGTGTCCTGCTAGACAGGATTGGGCTGTATGGCTTCAGTCCAATGCAGATTTTTGGGAGTATGCCCCATTGAACACAACAAGATTGGCACTGAGGTGCTACCAGCCATTTTTTTAGCATCACTACTGCTAAAGAAACCAGTAGAGTGGCCAATATTATATATTGTATTTTGTATTTTGCTGGTTTATTTGTTATGTATTATTATTACTTTCTCTTTATGTTTTATGTTATGTTATGCCAATAAAGGTTTATTGACTGATTGATTGCTAAAGAAACCCTGTGGTTCTTAAAAGTAGAGCAAGGTTTAATTCAGGGGTAGGTAACCTACGGCCCGCTCCTGCCAACCTAGCAGTTCCAAAGCATGTCAATGCGAGTAGATAAATAGGTACCGCTTGCGGGAAGGTAAACAGCGCTCCGTGTTCCAGCTGCATGCTACGCGCTGTGGCAAGGAGAGTCATGCCGGCCACATGACCACGGAGGCGTCGTCGGACAACGCTGGCTCTTCGGCTTTGAAATGGAGATGAGCACCACAGCCTAGAGTCGGACACGACTGGACTTAATTGTCAGGGGATACCTACACCTTTACCTTAACCACCCGAAATCATCTGGCCAGTAGTCCCCAAAAGATATATCCACCCAGCCCGTGGTGGTTCTAAAAAAGAATTCAAGTGTGTAATTCTCTCTCTGTAAGGCTTACAGTGTAAAGCAGACCAAGGGCAGAAACGTCCATTAAGCATCATTCTCTGTCTGAACATGCATATCTCTGTGCTGTGCCTCTCTCTTTTTTCTTACCTCTGGTAAGCTTCTTAACTATGGCCTAATAGTAATGTTTGCGCATGCGTACCGAAATGTGCATGCATGCATTCTTACTATTGACTGACCCAACGTCTGGCTCCTATTTGGAAGAAGGTTGCTAACCCCTGATTTAATTAGTGTGTAGGGGAAATCCTGTGACCAGGCTACTGCACCTCAAAATCTATAAGAAATGACTAATTTAATATTTGGGGCATGACCTTTATTACAATTTGTTGTCCAGTGTTATTTACAATATGTAGCATAAACATATTTATGGATCCACCTGAGTTGAAAGATGAGTATCCATTTCCCAATACCCTTTCCTTAATAAAAATATGGAAGTTAGTCTTCATAGAACAACGTGAGCCTTTTAAGCAGCTTTAAATGAATGCTAATCGTGAAGATGTCTTCAATTCATAAGGTAGCAATACGGGAAATAAAGTAGAGAGAGACTTTTTAAAGCTATGAAAAATAGTCTCATGCCTGAAAAAATGTCCCAAGGTAGTGATTATCCCATGATAATCACATCATGCATTGAACCCAATTGCTTAATGAAGTGTTTTGAAATGTGTTAACAGCATTCTCCAATCATCCTAAAGCCATCAGAACAATACAAAAGTGCTGCAATGGGGAAAAAAACCTAGTCAAAATGGGCTGGTAGAATAACTGAGCTTTCCCCCTAAATTGCCTTGTTTGTGCAAGTTTAATGGTACCAGTTTGGATGCTTTTTTACATACATATTCTAGAGAATTTGGTTCATTAATGTTCATAATTAGCATAAGTTGGGGAATAATGAAAGACCTGAATAGTGATGTTGGTGAAGTCCAAGTACCTGGGGTTTGGAATTCAAATTTATGTAGTTTTTACTACTGAACATATTATAAATTGTGCATTGTTTCCCCAAGAATTCATTTTGCAGCTCAGAAAGTAAAATACATTTCTGTACCTGTTCAACCAGTCCCTCAAAATTTTGCATGTTTTTTCAAAGTCCAAAACACTAACCATAGCTCAAGCAGAGCTGCCCCAAACCCCCCAAATGCTGGTTTTTAAGTTCCTGGTAAATTAACATTGCAAGTTGCTTTATATAGAGTCAGGACATTGGTCCGTCTAACTCACTATTGCCTATAATGGTGGGCAATGACTCCCCAGGGTTTTTCTGAGCCCTGCTTGGGTATGGCAGGAACTGAACCTGAGACCTTCTGTATGCAATCAATGTGCTCTACCATGAGCTACATCCGCTTCACCACTTGTGCAGTCCCTTATTATTTCCTTAACCAATTGGACTAGAAAAAGGTTTACAGAGTATAGCAAGGGACTTTGCCTAAGTGTCAGCCATGGGTGATCCATGGTGAACCACAGCCTGAACCAACTCCCCAATTCTTCTCCCCCCCCCAAGTTCCACCACCCAACACCGCACACCAAGAGTATGCATGTGCACACAACACCCCCCCCCCCAAGTAGGCACCATTCATGGTGTAATACCCACCTGCTGCCTGCCTGGTGACTCCATCCTCTTCTTGCATGCTCAGTGAACATGCAAGGAGGATGAGGAAAGCTCATCTCTGCCAGTGACATCCAGTGCTGCTGCCAACACTTCTAATGGCTGGAAGGAATGCTGGGAGTACCCCATCAACACCAGCTTGCCACCTGCCCCACTCCACTGCCTTAGCCAACATTTTCAGTTGATCTCATGGCTGGGCAAGCACTAGTGTCAGCTCCTTTGGTTCTCTGAGCTTGGTCAGACAACCACAGCAACTCTAACTGTTCCCAAGACTTGGAAGGTTTCCTGAGCTGTGCATTGTGCCAGTAGCTCAGACACTACACAGTTCCCCGCCGCCTTCAAAAAATCAGCCATCAGGGCCTTATGTACAACTCTGTCTGAGCTATGATAAGGATTCAGGACTTGGACAAAAAATAGAGGAAATTTCATGGGACATTTGAAAGCTCACTAAAAAGTTGAGAGTTTTTGACAACAAAAAATGAAAGCAAAACTAAAAAGACTGAACCAATATTATCAACTGGGAGAAATGCTTGGTAAATACTAAGTTAATTCAGAATCAAACCAAGGGGAGTCACTCATCATTAGATCTGATCTTGAGCACATCTGTTCGGGAGTGTGCTCATATTCACTATTCAAATTCCGAATGTAGCGTTACAGTATTTTCAGAAGTATGAGAAACAAACCCAAGCAAAAGCATGCATGTTTGATATGGCATGAAAGTACTCCTTGCCAATGCACTGGAGCAGACTGACCAAGCCACACAGTCTGCATGGGCTCCACTATCACACTCCATCTACAATGAAGGTGAACATGCAAGTGTACAGGTGGGCCCCCATATCCGCTGGGGATATGTTCCAGGCCCCTCCGTGGATACTTGAAACCGTGGATAAGAGCGAACACCCCCTCCATGGTTTCCTGACGGCCCCCCCACCCTGCCTCCCCTGCAGGCAGGCATGCTTGCCCCCCCCAGCTCTTATTTTTCTTTCAGCAAGCTTTGTTTCTTCCTTAAAACAAACAGAGAAGCAGCCTCCATTGCAGGCAAGTAGAACGAGACTAAGTCCTAGAGAGGCTCTGCAAGGTTTCTGTTAACCTTGCAGAGCCTCTCTAGTACTTAGTCTTGTTCTACTTGTTTCTTTAAGGAAGAAACGAAGCTTACTGGGAAAAAAGTAAAAGCCTGGGGGGGGGGGTCCCCACGATCCGTGGATAACTGAAACAGTGGATAGCGAATCAGTGGATATGGGGGCCCACCTGTATATGGATTACAGAGAATGGATACATATGCACAGGATTTGTATCCACTTGCTTCCCAAACTCCTCAGGGCAGATATGCAGAGCATACCTACAGTGGCATCTGAAGAATTCCTACACTCCTGATTGATAACTAAATATAGATGAAAAGTAGAATAACCCCGTCCATACATCCACCAGGAGCTGGCACTGCAATAGCTGGGCACAAGTCCTTCCCTCTATCATGTATAGAACTCCTCAAGCAGGAGCTGGAAGGAACCACCATGTGAAAGGCTGTTTGTATGAAGGCCCTGTTCATGTAATTTGCTCTCCCTCCCTCACTTGTTGAGGAGGATAGGTCATAGGAACAAGTTTGTCACATGACTGGCCATTCAAGGGGAGGCATCAAATCACACTGGAGACTATACATGGAAAGGGCTTGTACTGCCATTCCATTCTGCTATTCCAGCACTGGCCCTCAGTTACAGCACAACCCTGTATGCATAGGCAATTGTACTCAGAAGTAAGTCCCACTGTGTTCAATGGGGGTTACTCCCAGGAAAGTGCATATAGGATGCAACCTTTAATGCATGAACCAGAACATATGATAACTGGAAACCTTGCAGAATGTACAGTCAATGTAGCTTCCTGAAACCAGAGTACATCTACACACAACATTCACTTTTTAGTGGAGATATTCTCAGCAGCAAGAACAGCTTGACCAGACAACAGGTATGCCACAGGAAAATTGAAACACAGTCATTTCTCACTAAAACAGAAGCCAGTGCTGGAACTTATTTGCTGAATGGAAGTAGGGCTGGCAACAGTGGCAGCTAGCTTTGTTGAGGATCAAAGCAGGTTTACTGCAGAACACGGAAGGTGTATTTCTTTACTTGAAAAGCAAGGATATACAGAATGGAGCATGACAGAGGCCCTTACAGGATGGACTGGCAAAGAAAAACCTGACAAAAGGTCAGTGGCAGCAAGAGGAGAAGATGAAAGGTCCAAAAGACTATGGGTGATGCCAGCCTGGGCAAGCAGCAGCAATCCATCAGAATCCAGGAAGACAATAGGAAAGTTGAAGATCTCAGAAGAGTGGGTATATTTGGTGCAGCTGTCAGAACTGGAGGGTGAAAGAAGCTGTATCAAAGTTGAGGACAACAGAGATGGGCAGAGGTTGCTAGGCGTTGGAACCCCATGAAAAAGAAGAGACTAGCATTTAAAAATGTTGTCTTGAATACTGCAGTGTTCAAGTTTGGCCCTGCCAGAAGTGCTATGAAATCAGAAGAATCTTCGCAATTGTCTTCTTGCCATGACAAGATTTTGTTTTTGGGAGACAGCCTCAGTCAGTTCCATACTTACCATGAAATTTACTGTTAAAGAACACTCTCAGTTTGTGTCTAGTTCTAGGTAAAGAGCTGAGAAACTCTATTTCCTTCATCAGTAAAGCTGGACACAAGTTATTTCATTATGACATACAAGTATGAAGAAGGAGAGGACCCAATCAGAATGGCTAATGTACTTTCTGTCTAAGCTTCATCACAGAATGCAAAACTTGGAAGTGAAGCTGCAAGTCAGTGGAATGGACTTTGAGAACAATTGAGTTGCTCAATTGAACTAAAAAAAATAAAAATAAAAAGCCTTTAAAAACCTGAAGTGCTCAGAGATGACTCCCTGACCTTTACTGTATTACATACAGCCCTGATTCTCAAGATCCCCATCCATTATATGCTTGAGTGAGCTCAGTACTTATTGTTCTTTCATATCATTAAAAGAACTAAAAGGTTGGAAAAATGCATAATGTAAAGAAAGGTCAAGTGGTAATCATGGTGTGAAATGCTGAAACATGTGTAAGTATAATCATTCTTTAGATTTTATGCTCCCTGGAGAGGTAGGTGTTCAAAATTGTTCACCTACAAAAGGTTTAGTCTGTGCTAAATATAGCTCAACAACACTAAATTGTGGAATTACACTGACCTTTTGCTCCTCTGCATCAGCAATGGCCTTTTCCTTGCTCACTTTCTCAGTCTGAAGCCCTATCTTAGTAATCAAAGCTTCAGCATCTTGATTTCTCAGTTGCAGTTCTGCCTCTTGAGAAGCAAGTTTGTATTTTAAGTCTTCCACCTAAAACAGAACAGCAAAGACCTTAGATTGGAACAGATGTATGGGAAAGCATATTTAGCATGTAAAAAAGTGGGCACTCAACAGCTGGATGTCAATGAGAGGGGTTTATTTTATTACTATTAAGCACAAGACAAAACCTCAGTAAATACTGTACTTGCATTTGCTTCTCTAATTTGTTAATAAGTGAACAGGAACATTACAGTATAAAAAAGGAGGAACATCTCAGTCAGATTTTCTATCATTTTCTTGGTATGTGAACACACAAACACCTGCATCATAACTAGTCTGAGGTGGCGTATTTGTTGAAGATGAATTCAGATACCATACACATTTCACAGGGTGGCTAACAATGAACTCTGATAAAAATCCAAAGATATCTTTTTGCTAGCAACTGCTTAATTTTTACATGACTGGTTTATTACTGTTTCCTTAAGGTTATGTCTACCAATAGTTTTTAGCCATGATGGCTTTGTGGAGGTTCCATTTTCACAGGCAGTGGTTCTGGCGAAAGTTAGGCATGATTAAGTACCATTGAGATGAATGAGTCTTAATTAAGTTAGGGTGCAATCCACCGCAACATTAGGCTAGCGGAGCAGCCCAATCTTGTCTACAGTTTAGAGCAGTGGAGCACTGCTGTGCTAGTCTAGGGTGTTGCAAATGCGCCACATTTTCGACACCCTAGACTGGAAGAGCAGTGCTCCACTGCACACAGCACATAAAGCATGTTCGCAGCACCTGGCGAGTAGGCAGCGCCAGCACCGGGATCTGGAGCTGCGCTAGCCAGGGCAGTTACATTCTCTGTTGGGCTGCATAGGGGCATGGGGAGGGCAGAACAGGGTGTTTTGGGGTGGGTGAGTCAGCCAGGCCCAGGCTGGGGGAGGGATTGGTGGTGGCGCATGCCACCAAATTCTATCCTCCTTCCTGGGCCTGGCCGCCATTATACGGGCCTCCCGGATTTGCACCAGAAAAATAGGTGCATCAGCAAAAAGGATACCCGTTGGGGCGGCTAGGACTTACACTGGAGGAAGGGAACACTGGAGGAAGGTAACAAACATTCCTTTCCCCGGGGTGCCCTCCCAGCTGTCTGCTCTGCCCTCTGAATGCAGGGGAGGCTGCACCGGCCCTGCTGCATCACAGGGCGCAGAGTTAGACAGGAATGCACTGTTAAAGTACTGTTGCATGTTACAAACTAAAGGATCTGTTCATCTTTAAGATGTCACCCAGAAGTGCTGCTTTTCCCTTCTCAAAATGGTGCTTCGATTAGATTGATATTACACTCCAGGACTTTCTAACTCCACATTAAAAAGTACTCTAAACATCCAAATTGTAATATATGAATACTATTATCATTATGATTATTACCTGAGAAGATGTTGTTTTCAGTTTCTGGATGCCATTTACAAGGTGTTCCTTGTGCTGGAACATTTTCTGGACTTTCTTCTCCAGAAGATTCTTGTAGAGCATGATTTGTTCCAGAAAGCTTTTAGGAGTGGTGTAGTTGTACCGCCTCTCATTCTGCCGAAACTTTGCACTCATCTCATTTACACTGGTATGGGCATAGGCCATGAACTGGCAAATGGAGTCATGAAACTGCGGCTGAAAATATTAAGATAAGTTCAATCTCAAGTGTTAAAAATTCAGTTGACTTATTATACAGACAAACGTGCCATAAAGTACGTTTGCAGCACCAGGCGAGTACCACTGAATATATAAACCACAGTGCAATCCTAACCAACATTCCAGCGCAGGTGCAGCCGCAATGCAGCCCTGAGGTAAGGGAACAAATGTTCCCACACCTTGAAGAGGCCTCCATGACTGCCCCTGCACTGCAAAATGCAGTGTGTGCCCTGTTGGCAGGGTTACACCAGCGCTGGAAAGTTGGTTAGGATTGCGCTGTGAATCTCTGCTCAGGTTCGAGTTACAAGGTATACTGTGTTGATATTGCTACTGGTACTCCATTTGCTCTTCAGCTAAGTTGTGAAAGCCCTGGTGAGCCTCAAATTGCTAGGAATGTCAAATTATCAGCAATGTATACTGGACTATGTTTCTCCCCATTCTTTCAGGATCAGAGTAAGAAAACGTGCACGGATGCCACTACAGAGGAACTAGCCATAAGATGTCAGGACTCCAAGGCAGCGATCGCAGAAAGGCCTGAGATTCCTGCGTAGCCTAACCCAATATCAGCATTAACAGAGTTTCCTTCCCCAGAAGAAATGTTAATTATATTCCTATATATTGTTTGAGAGAATGGCCATAATATTATTGATATATAGGACATACATGTGCATATAATTTAAATTTGAACATCTAAAAGTACCTATTTTTAAAAATATTGACTTTTTTTCACACACACACACACACACACACACACACACACACACACACACACACACACACACAAAACACTACACTATCAATGTAACCAATTTCCATTTTGTCCTCTATGACTTCTACCGTACTTAACTTTCTAATTTGTGGAATCACATCTCCCTCATTTTAATGATTATTTATTGCATTCAGTACAAGATGCACCCAGTTCAATTAATCAAGGGAAACTTAAAAATCAATTAATATGAATTAAATGAGCTACAGCAACTCTTACGAAAGTCACACATAATTTACCAAAGCGTTGTCAATAACGCTTAGAGATCTCCTGGAAAATTACTCATGAGTGGTTGTTGATACAGCTAAACGTTTCAAGCCAACATAATTAATATTACAAAGAGGTTAATTTAGACAGACTTGCAATTTGTCTCCAAAACAAAACTTATCTTTGAGCATGGCTTCTTTAACAAGAGCTGACTTTAACCTAGAGTAATGGGAATGAAATACAGAAGAACTGCATGAAATACAGTTTACTTGGGAGTAAACAGACCAAACTCAGGAAATAGTTCATACATATTCAGATAGGTTTTTGACAGGGACCATAATCCATTTTAGATCTTAAATTGCCTAAATGACTCCTCCCATCATTCTCTCTCTCTCTCTCTCTCTCACACACACACATAATTAGCCAAGGGAACTTTCTTACAGAGTGACTGGCTTCTGCCCAGCCATGATTCTTATGAGACCTTTACGCAGCAACCCTGAAAAGCCTTTGCTAACAGCAGTTTCATTTGTAAATCAGCAAGGGTAGAAGTGGGTTCCGGTAGAGCTGGAAATGGCCTAAGACAACTTGTCCCAATGGGGCCAAATAACTATTGTTATCAAGCTTAACAAAATGGCACAGCATGGGAGGCATGCTGAGCCAGAGAGCAGCTGGTTGTAATTCACACTGTTTTTCAGAAAACTCTAATCGTTCAGAGCAGACCTCTTTGATGATTGGTCTTCCCTGCATTTTCAATTTGTCACTTTCTCTTATGATAAGGTCAGCAGTGACAGCACTTCCTGACATTAACAGCTGTGGCTTCTAAAAGGGTCATTGTGGAACTACTAATTGCAGTAATTTCATTAGCATAAATTATTTATTCTGCCATTCATTTATCTCCAAGGTTTTGATGGTGTTTTGTTCAATACTACACCTTATTTTTCAGTATCAGTTCCATCAAGCAGAAAGGCAAACAATATGATTATTCCTAATTTGACCCTTTTTGAATAAATCACATAAAACTAATTTCACCCTTTTCTTTTACTCTAAGTCTAAAGTATTAAACAGCAGTAAACCAATAACCAACACTACTTGTAAATTAGTGTTTTAAACACTCCCAGTACAATAAGGACAAACACTTACTACTTTGAGGGCAATATTTTAAAAAAACAACAAATAATTTTTTAAACATCTATGCATGTATGTGCTCAGATCCATACTCAAAATTAGACCTTAATTCATTGATTATCCTTCTGAATGTCCTCATGTATACAAACTATGGGAGGGGGGAATCATAGCCAGTATCTGGGGTTAAGTATGCAGTATGCTTTTTCACCCTAGATACACTGGTGAACAAATAACCAGAACTGTCAGCCAATCATATGTTTGGATTTGGAGACACTGGTTCCAGGCCCACCCTTTCCCCACTCCCTCCAAAGTGACTGCTGACAGCAGCAACCATCTGTTTGGCAAAACAGACCATCACATGCAGTAGTACGGGTACAGTCCATTATTCCAGACAAGGATTCCTGGATGGAACCCAAAGGCTTCCCCTTTGCCTTCATTTCTGGAGGCGGCTCCCTGCATGCATCACCATTACAGATGTGAAACCGCCTCCATAAGTTGGAAAGCCCACTCCCACGGGAACTCTATGTGCTTATTTTTTTCTGTTCTGTGTGAGCATCAACAATGCCCCAGGCTTCAAGTGAGATGCAAAATTTGGCTCCAACATCATTTTGGGGCTTATGATCCACCTGAACTTCAAGGCTGGCTTGATTTTTACAGTGCATCACTGAATGCAATGGCTATGGTTTTGCAAATAAGGGTGTTTGGCCAATTAGAAGCTGAATGTAGGTTCTCCAAATGAACTTAATTATATACCTTACATTTGTTGTCACAAATTTACTGAATGATGCAACCCATGCACACTAATGACCATTATAGGTAGTCAACTGTCCTTTAACAAATGGAAATAAAAGTTCCCCCTCCCCCAGATATCTAAAAACAGATAAACTCCGTAAAATGAGAGGGAGAGTCAATCCACATCCACCAGCTTTCAAGTGACTGGTAGCTCTAGAAAGGAGCAAGAATTTTCCTTTTTACAGAGGTTTTGTTTAATCTTTCTATTGGACTATCTAATATCCTCTTAGATAATGCATTTTTGAATTTTTATTACACCAGTATTTTCTCCCCTTCTTTTTATGGCGTTTACTTCATCTAAAGTATACTGTTTAAAGGCATCTAGTTGTTGTTCAGTCGTGTCCGACCCTTCGTGATCCCATGAACCATATCCCGCCAGGCCTTCCTGTCCTCCACTATCTTCCTGAGTTCGCTCATTTTCATGTTCGTTGCATCGGTGATGCTGTCTAACCATCTCATCCTTTGCCTTCCCCTTCTCCTTTTGCCTTCAATTTTTCCCAGCATCAGAGTCTTCTCCAGAGAGTCCTCTCTTCGCATTAGGTGGCCAAAATATTTGAGCTTCAGCCTCAGTACCTGTCCTTCCAGGGAACAGTCAGGGTTGATTTCATTTAGGATTGACCGATTTGATCTCCTAGCAGTCCAAGGGACTCTCAGGAGTCTTCTCCAGCACCACAGTTCGAAAGCATCTATTCTTTGGCGCTCAGCCTTCCTTATGGTCCAACTCTCGCAACCATGCATTGCTACTGGGAACACCATCGCCCTGACTATACGAACTTTTGTTGGCATGGTGATATCTCTGCTTTTTTATTATGCTATCTAAATTTGCCATAGCTTTCCTTCCAAGGAGTAAGCATCTAGTACAGCTTGCCTAATCATCTGCTTCTCTAGCATCTCTTGTCATGTAACCTTTCAAACGTTTAGGTGGGTTATCCACACCCTATGCTCTGCTCACCTCTTCAATGATTGTTCCACTCCTTTCATCACCACTTGCTCCTATCACTGTTGCCACTGCACTAAACTCAGCTCTGTTGCTTCTTCTGGTGCTAGCCTTTGAAGGTGGCTACTCTTCTGAAGCTAAAAGCAAGAGGGAGAACCCGCACTCCACATACCCTTGCCTTTGTACTGTCCTGTGCTGTGCAAAGTAGCTAAGAGGAATTAGTATTTAATAAAACATTCAAAAGTATACAACATTGTACAAGAATGGATATAAGAATTGTCACATTAACAAAGCAGTCATATTTGCAATAGATGTACTAGTCAAGGATAGATGGCATTTTCCCCCGGCGGCTGTTCCAGTACCTTATTTAAGTTGTGAAGCAAGCACCAGCGTGGGTCTTGTTTAAACCAAGTGTTATAAGCAGCCTTGTGTGCATATGCATGCAAACACATGTGTGTACTGTACATACCAGGGACATGCGGTGCGGGCCCGGCAGGTGAGGAAACCCTGCCCCCTTGTTGCCTTGTAGTTCACAGAAAAGAGCCACAGCCTAACTGTGAGATTGTGCATGCGCACTGCCCAATTGCAACCGAGTAAGCAGGTAGCACATGCGCACAGTCTCACAGTTAAGTTGCAGCTCATTTCCATGAACTACGAGCCTGCCTATGCCTGTTCCTTCAGTTTTCTTTACAACTGCAGTCATGTCTCCTAGTTCTGTCAAGTCAATGGAGGCGGTGACATTGACTAGACTAGAAGATAAACTTATAATTTAGTCAATTTCACTCTTAAAGAAAAATATTCTTGCATAGGGAGGCATTGTTGAGAAGGGTGGAGCAGCCTTCCGTTTTCCTTTTTAAAGGACGTAAACACATATGAAAAAATATGTATGCTCCCTTTCATGTAGTGCATAAATAAAATATAAATCTGGGAGAACAACACTTGATGTATGGTACACCATTCCTGTGTGTATCACAGGAAACAGCTCTACAATGCCACCCCCCCCCCAAGACTCTGAACAGCAATCACCTGCACTCTGCCTGGTGCACATATGTGGCAAGTCTCTCCATGGCCAGTAGATGTCATTGGTCACTCTTTCTAATATTACAAATACAATTTTATTGCTAAGTATTGGCAGCACCTGAAGTAAAGGAATGTTCAAATCATTCTGTATTGTTATTTTTTGATACAATGCAAATTCTGGAGTATCATTCTCTCTCATAAAAAGGAATTACATTAATCTGACCACTGAAATTGGCTTTTTGGTGATGTAATGGAAAAGTTAATTTATTGAGCAGAGAACAGTTTATCAAGTAATGGAAGCTTTGACCTCTTATAACTACCTACGGAGGTAAATCCAGTGTGTATTCTTATCGAAGATGTTGTACCTACTGTTACAACCAGACCTTTATTGCTTGCCTTTATCAGATTTCAACAATGTTTGGCTACCATGAAGGTCTCCTTTATAGCAGAGGATAGTAATGTACAATAGAAAATTGCTCCATACAGCTGCCTTCAAATTCCAAGCTTCTCATCATTACAATTTCCTTACATAACTTGCATCACAGAAAATAGATAGAGGGTTGGTGTAGCATAGTGACTAAGAGACTGAGCTGTGAATCATGACTGCCCCAGTTTGAATCTCACCTCTACCATGAACTTGCCAGGTGGCCTTAGGCAAGCTGCTCCCTCTTAGGGCGCGATCCAAACCTACTTAGGCCGCCATTGTAACCAGCGGCCCAGCGAAAACGGGAGGACCCAGAACGGAAAGGGGATTCAAATCCCCTTTGAATTCCCCTTTTGGAGGGGATTTGAATCCTCTTTCCGTTCTGGGGCCTCCCGTTTTCGCTGGGCCGCTGGTTACAATGGCGGCCTAAGTAGGTTTGGATTGTGCCCTTAGTCTCACCTTCCCAGGCGCAACATAATACTTGCTTACACTGCAAATTGGTTGTAAGGGCAACAACAAGGTAATACACAAGAAGTGCCTTACAAATTTTAAAGCTTACAATTCAATACACATTTACATGAGAGTCCCACTAAACTAAATGGGGCTTATTTTAGAGTAGACATGTATAGGACTGCACTGTAAACAACAACAACAACAACAACAACAACATACTGGCTGCTGTGTCAAACCAAAGATTGGCATCATAGCCAGAACCAAAGTTTCATTTCTTTTAGTTTTGCTTATTTATAAATGAATTGCATATCATCATATCAATGTTCTGAGCGAGTTTTTTTTCACAAGAGTTGTTGAACCTATGCAGTAGAAAGCCCTTTAGCAGCAAAAACTGAATTTTCTGTTCTGTTACATCAGTCTCTATCATCAGCACCAGTATTGATGTCAGGTCATTAATATTTTTCTTTCCTCAGGGGTTAATCATTTTGATGTAAATTTTGACCTTTCCCAATCTTCCTATTCCTGATCAAAGTTGATTGGGGTGGGGAGTGAAATGACAAACCTAACAACACACTTTAGAGAGGTGGCAAAAATATTTGACAAACATTTCTCCATCTACCTCTTTACCACTCACAAGAGAAGTTAGGAGGGGGAAACTATAGGGGAAAATGAAACCAAATGATTTAAATGTTTCATTATAATTGACACTATTATATCTGAAATTCTTCAAAGAAGCACCACATTAGCTTGTAATTATTAAGGGCTGGTTCTGATGCTACTCTTTCCTACTTGCACCTTGCAGATTTCTGCAAGAACAGAGGAAAGAAAATTTTCTGAATTCAAACTCCAGGTTTTTATCTGCTGACTAAAAGTTGTACACAACCTTCTACCTTTCCAGAAACATAAAGAGTGAAAAATGTCAGTAAATTCAAATTATGTAACAGAATAGCAATGCTCCATATTTCTGAATATGAAAGTACATTTGTCTACTTTTGCAGAAAGACAAAGTTCCTGATGTGTGACAATTCCATTTCAGAAGGAGCTCTAATAGCTCATGAATAGATATTAGGATCCTTTAAAGTAAATTGTAGTCCTTGCCTTTAAGGTTTTGGACTCTTCCTATTCCAAACTCTCTAAATTGTGTTAAAGGAATTGGTTGCACCACATCACAGGAATATAGTAACCACAGTGAACTTTGCAACCTGAAATGAAGACAAATATGTGAAGAAACAAAAAGGACTTTTTTCCCAGCTTGTTCCATTATTGATCTTCCAGAAAGCTGTGTTGCTTTTGCATATGATTGACGAGCTTGAAACTGTGTACCTTAATCCCAGGCGTCTCCTCAATGAACCTCCTGCTGACGGACTGCAGGGCCTCCTGCGGCCACTCATGAAACCAGTCAATAGCTGTGCAGTTAACTATGGCTGGGAACTTCCGAGCTCTAACTCTCAGTGTGGAACCGACAGGAGAGAAACACAAAATGATCTGTACAGATGAGGACAGGAAAGAGAAAGAGAGGGTGAAGCATTACATAGTGATCAAAGCGAGGAATGCAGTCAACTGTGGTGGCAGTGAGCCATTGCAATCAGGCTCACAAATGAAAATGCAATCTACCTAGCAGCTAATGAATTTAGTCAAATTAGGATTTTACATCCAGCAAATGGTGTTTTGTTCACTTGCGCTGTGCTTTGTGTTTCGTGCTTCCCCAAACTCTGCCCACTTGTGGGTCACCTCCCCGCCCAGTCCAATATCTCTTAATGAGCCTCATAGGCATAAACAATACAAAATCTTAACAGCAAAAATTCAGTCAGTCTTGGAAGCACACTATGTTGATACTATTCCACTTCCTGGGTTCATTTGGGACTATACAGGATTTATTAACTGTGATTGAAACGATTTGACGCATCATGTCTATTCCTGTTTAGGTGCAATTTGATGCAATACGGTTATTGCAATTCCTCAAGGTTTCTCACCAAAAGCAGAAAATCCCAGGAGACTAGATAAATGCCTAGCTATTTTAAAATAACAATCCACTTAAATTATGCTTAGGTATGAGGCACAACCTTGACCCTAAACACATTTACTTGGAAGCAAGTACCATTGATTTTAATAGACCTTATTACCCAATAAGTATGTTTAGAACTGCAGCCCTACATTACAGCAGACCTTCTCCCCTTCCATCATGCTACATGTTATCTTGCAGATGTTTTCCAGTGTGTTAACTAATACCTTCTACAGTACGCGGTCTCTACTTTGTAGCCCTTTAAAGTCTGAATTGATACTTCCCATAGCTGCCTCTGGAAGTACTAATTTTGCACAGTAGGGCACCTGCACAGCAGTAGCAAGGCAAGGAGCATTTTGAAAGCAGTTTTTAAAAAGCTGTTAAAAATAATGAAGTCATGAGTGAAATCAGAGAACGGATCAAAGAGGATGGAAGGGAAAGAAGCTGTTTCAGGAAAGGGTATGTGCCACAATTTACATGTTTCCTTAGGGCACTGGCTGCCACCAAATACAAACAGATGGGGCAAAACCGTCCTCTGTACACAAATCCACAACAGAATTTCAATTGTCTGCTTGAAACAACAATGTAGGACAACTCAGGGAGGGCTGTAGGCTGAGGTAGAGCACATGCTTTGCATGCAGAAGGTTCCAGGTTGAAAACCTGGAATTCCCAAGTAAGGCTGGGAGTATTCCCAGAGGCGTCGCTACGGTGGGGGTGGTACCGTAAGTTCCGCGCCATCCTAGTCCCCGTTTACTCCCTGGTACGAGGTGGCCCCGCCCCCTCGCCGTCGGAGCCATTCATTGCAGTGAAGGCTCCTGCCCATTGCCTTCGCCGCACTGAATGGCTCTGACGGCGAGGCCACCTCGTACCAGGGAGTAAACAGGGACTAGGACGGCGCGGAACTTATGGTACCGCCCCCACTGTAGCGACGCCTCTGAGGATCCCCAAGCAGGGCTCTGTCAGAAACTCTGGAGGACTGGTCCACTGCTTATCAGTGTGGACAATACTAAACTGTGGGCCCAATCCTAACCTTACAGCCCCCGCCGATGCAGTTGCACCAAAAAGGAAGCTGCTGCATCCTGTGCGTGGGGGGCGTGACCAGGAGGCTTCTGCTTCTGTTTTTTATATACAGTTGCATAAAATCAGGAAGTAACAGGACTCCTGAAATGTATACAGTAGTGCCCCCCCCCGTATCCACAGAGTCAACCAACCGCAGATCAAAAATATATTATTACTTAAACATATTGTGAATGCCTTGTTTGAGCAAGACATGTACACTTTTAGAGTGGTACTTCCCAAAGAGGTAGTTTTAATAAATATAGCTTTAATAAATATAGCTTTCAACCTACTGGCACAAGCCTCTTCCTGTCGTGCGTTCCCCTGGGTTGTCGCAAATATGTTCCCACCCAACAAGCTGGAGAAGGAGAGCAGAAAAGGCCGTCCATGGCTCCTGCTTTGCATGCTCAGATTGAGCTGAGACTGCCGACCAATGCCATTGAGAATACTGGCCTCTATGCCCTAAGCCAGGATAGGTGACTGGGCTGGAGCCCTGCACAGTGGCCTGCCGCTCTCTGCCAGGACAGGTTCATTGCCAAGGCTGAGGCTCTTTGTCAAGTGCTTGTTTCTCCCTTTCCTGCTACCACCTGCATATAGGGTTCACTACTATCTGCAGTTTCCGGCATTCGCTGCAGGTCTTGGAAGTATCCCCCACGGATACGTGGTTTGTTTGTTTTTTTTAATGTCTATGGCAAAACCTTCATCTGAAATTCTTTGTTCAGTGTTGGGCACCAAAGCTCAAGGAGGATGCTGACAAAGTAGAGAACAATGGAGGTGATAAATCTAGATGGCACATTTTGCCTTTTGCCACAAGATGTGGTGATGGCCACTAGCTTGGATAGCATAGGACTAATTTGGTTGTATACAACGTAACTCCATATTATTGGTATGAACCTGGCAGCTGCCAATTACAATTTGTTGACATGCACATATTCTGCAGTATTTTTATAGTGGAATTGATACTTTAAAATGTAAAAAAGAAAATGTGAGGTCCAATTTGCTAGGCATTCCAAAGTCAGATGAAATACTGTTTTGCGTTTTCTAATTCCTATAGTGTTGATACATTAATAATGCAGCTCTACATCATTACTTGAACATGTATTTTCTCATTTGTAGTCCTAAACATATGGATTCTTACTTTTAGCTGTAGTCGGACTCTGTTTAAAAAGAACCGCCAGCAGTCTTCTCTGGTGTCACTAAGACCAAGTCCCCGCATTTCATTCCTAATTCCTGCAATTATACCATCCATATCTTCATCACTGAAAAGATCTGGAACTTCTCCTATATTAAAAGAAGAAAATAAGGGGATCAAAAGTCTTTGCAATTACAAAATGAACACAAAGTGAATCAACCTTCAATCAATGTTACTATCTTGATTGTAAACTTTGTTACAATTTCCTTGAGAGTATTCTGGATGGTTGGAATTAAACTAGTAGTTGAGGAATGGCTATACTGCAGCTATGAATCAATTCAATCCTGTGCTTCCCCCCCCCCCCCAAAAAAAAAGTGTTTTACGCATTACAATAAATATCTTTATATATTCTACTGGTTTTAAAGATGCTATGTCCCACTCCCCCCTCATGGATCATTGCCTTGTCGTGGCGAAGGGGCTTGCGTAACTCAATGAAGCCATGAGCTATGCCGTGCAGGGACACCCAAGACGGACAGGTCGTAGCAGAGAGTTCTGACTAAAAGTGATCCACTGGAGAAGGAAATGGCAACCCACTCCAGTAACCTTGCCAAGAAAATCCCATGAACAGTACCAAAAGGCTAAAAGATATGACGCCGGAAGATGAGCCCCTCAGGTCGGAAGGTGTCCAATATGATACTGAGGAAGAGCGGAGGACTATTCCAAGTAGACCCAGAAAGAGTGAAGCGGCTGGGCCAAAGCCAATAGGACGTCCAGCTGTGGATGTGTCTGAGGTTGAAAGGAAAATCCAATGCTGCAAGGAGCAATACTGCTTAGGAACATGGAATGTGAGGTCTATGAACCAAGGCAAGCTGGATGTGGTCAAAAATGAGATGATAAGATTGAACATTGACATCTTGGGAATCAGCGAACTAAAATGGACTGGCATGGGCGAATTTAAGTCAGGTGACCATCATATCTACTACTGTGGGCATGAATCCCTTCGAAGAAATGGAGTAGCCCTCATAGTCAATAAAAGAGTGGGAAAGGCAGTACTGGGGTGCAACCTCAAAAACGACAGAATGATTTCAGTTCGAATCCAAGGCAAACCATTCAACATTACAGTAATCCAAGTGTATGCCCCAACCACTGATGCCGAAGAAGATGAAGTTGACCGGTTCTATGAAGACCTACAACACCTTCTAGAACTAGCACCCAAAAAAGATGTCCTTTACATCATAGGAGACTGGAATGCTAAAGTCGGAAATCAAGAAATAAACGGAACAACAGGCAAGTTTGGCCTTGGAGCGCAAAATGAAGCAGGGCAAAGGCTAACGGAGTTCTGTCAAGAGAACACGCTGGTCATAGCAAACACTCTTTTCCAACAACACAAGAGGCGACTCTACACATGGACATCACCAGATGGTCAATACCGAAACCAGATAGATTATGTGCTTTGCAGCCAAAGATGGAGAAGCTCTATACAGTCAGTAAAAACAAGACCTGGAGCGGACTGTGGCTCAGATCATGAGCTTCTTATTGCAAAATTCAGACTTAAACTGAAGAATGTAGGGAACACCACTAGACCAGTCAGATATGACCTAAACCATATCCCTTATGAGTATACAGTGGAGGTGAAGAATAGATTTAGGGCATTAGACCTGGTAGACAGAGTGCCTGAAGAACTATGGACGGAAGTTCGTAACATTGTACAGGAGGCAGCAACTAAAACCATCCCAAAGAAAAAGAAATGCAAGAAAGCAAAGTGGCTGTCAGATGAGGCTTTACAAATAGCTGTGGAAAGAAGGAATGCAAAAAGCAAGGGTGAAAGGGAAAGATATAAACAACTGAATGCAGAGTTCCAGAGAATAGCAAGGAGAGATAAGAAGGCCTTCTTAAATGAACAATGCAAGGAAATCGAGGAAAACAACAGAATGGGGAGGACTAGAGATCTCTTCAAGAAAATTGGAGATATCAAGGGAACGTTTTGTGCAAAGATGGGCATGATAAAGGACAAAAAAGGCAAGGACCTAACAGAAGCAGAAGAGATTAAGAAGAGATGGCAAGAATACACAGAAGAACTATACAAGAAAGATCTGAATGTTCATGATGACCACGCTGGTGTGGTCACTGACCCAGAGCCGGACATCCTAGAGAGTGAAGTCAAGTGGGCCTTAGGTAGCATTACTAACAACAAAGCTAGTGGAGATGATAATATCCCAGCTGAGCTACTTAAAATCCTAAATGATGATGCTGTGAAAGTGCTGCACTCAATATGCCAACAAATTTGGAAAACTCAGCAGTGGCCAAAGGATTGGAAAAGGTCAGTTTATGTTCCAATTCCAAAGAAGGGCAGTGCCAAAGAGTGTTCAAACTACCGTACAATTGCACTCATTTCACATGCTAGCAAGGTTATGCTCAAAATCCTACAAGCTAGGCTTCAGCAGTACGTGGACCGAGAACTACCGGACGTACAAGCTGGGTTTCGAAGAGGCAGAGGAACTAGAGATCAAATTGCCAACATGCGGTGGATCATGGAGAAAGCACGAGAGTTCCAAAAAAACACCTACTTCTGCTTCATTGACTACGCAAAAGCCTTTGATTGTGTGGATCACAACAAACTGTGGCAAATTCTTAAAGAGATGGGGGTACCAGACCACCTTACCTGTCTCCTGAGAAACCTGTATGCGGGTCAAGAAGCAACAGTTCGAACCGGCCATGGAACAACTGATTGGTTCAAAATTGGGAAGGGAGTACGGCAAGGCTGTATATTGTCACCCTGCTTATTTAACTTATATGCAGAGTACATTATGAGAAATGCAGGGCTGAATGAATCGCAAGCCGGAATCAAGATTGCCGGGAGACATATCAACAACCTCAGATATGCAGACGATACCACCCTAATGGCAGAAAGTGAAGAAGAACTAAAGAGCCTCTTGATGAGAGTGAAAGAGGAGAGTGCAAAAGTTGGCTTGAAACTCAACATTAATAAAACTAAGATCATGGCATCTGGTCCCATCAATTCTTGGCAAATAGAAGGGGCAGAAATGGAAGCAGTAACAGATTTTACTTTTCTGGGTTCCAAGATCACTGCAGACGGAGACAGCAGCCATGAAATTAAAAGACGCTTACTCCTTGGAAGGAAAGCTATGGCAAACTTAGACAGCATAATAAAAAGCAGAGATATCACCATGCCAACAAAAGTTCGTATAGTCAGGGCGATGGTGTTCCCAGTAGCAATGTATGGTTGCGAGAGTTGGACCATAAGGAAGGCTGAGCGCCGAAGAATAGATGCTTTTGAACTGTGGTGCTGGAGAAGACTCCTGAGAGTCCCTTGGACTGCTAGGAGATCAAATCAGTCAATTCTAAATGAAATCAACCCTGACTGTTCCCTGGAAGGACAGGTACTAAGGCTGAAACTCAAATATTTTGGCCACCTAATGCGAAGAGAGGACTCTCTGGAGAAGACTCTGATGCTGGGAAAGACTGAAGGCAAAAGGAGAAGGGGAAGGCCAAGGATGAGATGGTTAGACAGCATCACCGATGCAACAAACATGAAAATGAGCGAACTCAGGAAGATAGTGGAGGACAGGAAGGCCTGGCGGGATATGGTTCATGGGATCACGAAGGGTCGGACACGACTTAACGACTGAACAACAACAACAATGTCCCACTCTGAGCCTTTAAGGACGTGATAAGCCCAAAATTTCTCTGATCTTATATTTTAAGCAAGAATTTATTTGCCCCTTAATGGATGTTGCTCCAAAAACACCTACTTTCTTATGGAAATAGGAAAATATACCTTGCTGAAGCATAAATCAGAATTACAGGTTAGGGCACCATTATGACTTCCAAAACATAGTTTCCTGTAATGTCCCTAAGGGCCCATATTGTAATAAAATTCTAGCTCTCTGCTTGTGTAGACAATAATAGGAAGAGTGTGTTGATGACGTTCTCCCATTTAAAAGCCTATCATTTAAAACTAATTTGTGAACAATTGCTGTTTTATCACAATTGATTTTCTAAAATATACCTAGAAACTTTCCCCCAATCCCCTGCTGCCATGCTGAAGTCAATGAATCCAGTTAAGTTACTGGAGGTGAACCAAAATGAAAGCAACAACATCCATGAATTGAACCTATGTCTACATACACTTCATGACCTTGATATTTGCTTCTGAGGAGCAACACTGCTGGGTTTTTTTTTAAGCAAACTAAACTAGACAGAAAAGTGAACTTAGCAGGGCTAATATGCTTTTCCCCAAAGGACACCCCACCCACAATGGAAAACATCTCAAAGACAAATAATCTCCCTTTTAAAGTTCATTGAAACCACAGATCATTTGTCACCGGGAAGATCTTTCAAGAAACGTGTAGGTCTAATCACCTGATGCCAACAAGTCATTAATCAGCACAAGAAAGCGTTCATCTGGAACCTGAGCATCTGTCAGCAAAAACACAGTGGGAATGTTCTTGGCTCCTGACTTGATGTACAGATTGGCAAGATCTACCTGTAAGAAAAGGAGGTAATCATTCATGTTACATTAAAATACTGGGGGGGGGGGGCAGAGAAAGGGGGCAAAAGGGTAACCTGGAGAGTAACACACTGCTGCTTTGCATCTTTTCTTCATTTATATATCCTTAACATGACTCATCCCTTTCCAGGGGATTATTGAAAAATCTGCCTCTGCTCCCCCCCCCCTTTTAAAAGGTAACAAACGAAGATAACTGTGGCTTGATTATAGGTTAAAATGAAACAAATAATGAATCAATAAAATAAAGCCTTCCTCTTAGTAAGGTAAAGGTAAAGATATCCCTTGACAATTAAGTCCAGTCGTGTCCTACTGTAGGGAGCAGTGCTCATCTCTGTTTCAAAGCCAAAGAGCCCAGCCAGCGCTGTCCGAAGATGTTTCCATGGTCATGTGGTCGGCTTGACTCAACACTGAGGCGCATGGAACGCTGTTACCGTCCCGCTGATGCGGTACCTATTAATCTACTTGCAATTTCTTGCTTTCGAACTGCTAGGTTGGCAGGAGCCGTCATACAGATTCGAACTGCCGACCTTTCGATCGACAACTCATGATTCAGTGGTTTAACCCACTGCGCCACCCGCTGTACTACAATGTATATTATTATTATTTTTAAAAATTGGTATATACTCCTTTTCAACAAAGTAGTTCACAAAGCAGTTTACACACCCAAATATTAATGCGGTTTCTGTCAAGATCATACAGCGCAATCCTATCCTGGGCCAGTGCAAGGGAAGCAGGGCCACCACTGTGTGCTGGCTGCTGCGTACTACATACTGTCTAGTGACCAGGCCAGTCTGGAGGTAAGAGGTAATATACTTGTCTTACCTTCCCCGCTGCCACATGGTCTGTGATGGGACTTCTCAAGGAAAGCTACTCTCCAGCTACTCCAGGGTGGGCCACAGGGCCAATTGCATGGGTTCTTCCCATAGAGATTGGGGTGCAGCCAATCTCACAGGTCTTTCCCATGTAATTGACATACCTCCTGGTGGCATGCTGATTATGTGAGAAAGATCCATGATATTAGCCAACAGTTAGATGTAGCTCCAAATTGTATAGGATCTGCTCATGGACAAGCAACTTCCTTGTAGCTAGGAAAAGGTTTAAAGAGCACCTAAGGTCAAAGTACACATTTTGTTAAACACAGTTTGCCCCTAGCAACCCCAGGTATGTTATGGATCAGAGCTGCAAGGTAGGGGCTTTATCCTTTTGCCCCTGCCATGGTACTGATCCAGACAGGTACCCTGCTGCAATTGCTATTTGTGTTGGGAGGGAAGCTTCCGTTGGTGTCACGTCCCCCTTCCCTGGTCATGGTCTGAATCCAGATTGGGCCCCCTCTGCTTTACAGCTTGCCACCTCAAAATAACCTTAAACATGCCAGGGGCAAACTATGCATTTAACTTAATGCAGTGGTTCTCAAACGTTTTATCACCGGGACCCACTTTTTAATCTATCGAGACCCACCTAGCTTTACGAGACCTTAAAAAAAGTGATCTAGAAATAAATAAATTTATTTACAAGTAAAGAGTTCAGCTAAAAAAAGTGATCTAGAAATAAATAAATTTATTTACAAGTAAAGAGTTCAGCTGCTTGCAGGGTAATTAGCAGCTATCTTGCAAACTGCAGGAGCTCAGCTCTTTGAAGGGCAATTAGCAGCTGATTTTTGAAAAGCCTCAGGGCTAGTGGCAATTACTTATCTGATCTTTCCATCATCTGGGACCCACCAGAAATCAGGTCGTGACCCACCAAGTGGGTCCTGACCCACAGTTTGAGAAACACTGACTTAATGTATAGGTTTGCCCATTTAACGTCACATGTAGTGTGGTAGGAATGTACAACGTTTCTCTGAGATTTAAGAACAATGAAAAGATAGTTTAGGAGGATGGGAGACAAGCACATATCTTGCCTATTTATCTCCAAGAAAAATGCAGTCAGGAAATGACACCAAGAAAAATTGAGAACAGAGAACAGCAAAGTGTCAAATACAAGCATGGCAGCAGCCAGACAAACCAGTCCTTAAAATATATGATCTGTGATAGGGTATGACTGCATTGAAAACTGAACGGTATGCTATCCCTGCCTCTGGGTAAAATCCTTCCACTACCATCACCAGACCTTTGTAGCAGGAGTTTTATGCCACTTGGCAGGATGTTTCCCCACCCTCTGCAATTCTGGCACACAGTTTGCTAGCTACATCTCTGGCCTATTTTGCTTAAATAAGATGGCAAGCAGATCCGAGAAATTTACTGGTACTATGTCCCCAAATGTGCAGGGTTGTTTTTTTTCTGGTGATGAATACCAAAAGGTGGCAGGAATTATACTTACCTGTGTTGTGCATTCAAGGCACCACTTGATATATGCAGAAAGCACTCAAACCACCCATAAAGAATGCAGCAGCCTTACTATAACTCGTCTCATGTCAACTGCTCAATTTCAAATACCATAGTTTCAAGTCTAGCAATTCTCAGGAGAATTATGTAATAATTGTTATGTTTACCCTGAGGTCCTGAATCCCGTAGCCTTTCTTCAGTGCAATTTGAAACACTTCAAGGGAGCCAATATATGCAGCTAGTCTGGATAAGCTTTGTTTTCCACTCCCACCCACTCCAATCAAAAGTGCATAACCACGAGCGGACTCCAATATTCGGCTAATACGACACCTGATGATGAAAACAAAGTAATAGTTTATAGCTACAAAATACAGCAACTCCCATCTTGGTATGTTGCAACCAATTTGCACAAAACTGACTATTTGCGATTTACTTCAGTGGTCACTAGACGCGAGTTCAATAATGTGTCCTGATCAAAATAGATAAGGCTGCCACCTAATTAGGGTCCCCTCTGGGGGGGGGGAGAAAGCGGGATATAAATCCAATTAATAATAATAATAAATAGCAGCAAAACCTGGACAGTAGTGCTGGAATAACAACACCACTGCAAATTATCGATATCCAAGAGGGATCTCTGCTGAATCAGGGTCAGCATATGTAGGAACTACTTCATCCCTTAATTTTTAGCCTGGGGAGGGGATAGTTTTGATGAAACAGTTAAGAGGATGGATATATTTTGGGGGAAATGTCACCAGTTTCATTTTCAGAGTCTGGCACTTATGTTGCTAAAGAAAAGCAACCACCAGAAGCTATGGGAACTACTTTAGTAAAATTACACCTGTCATGTAACTTATTGCTTACTTACACAATATGCTTAAGAGTGATTTCAAACAGTGGCAGCAACCACAATGCACTGGGTCAGCCTGACCCAAGGTGCAACAGTGAGAAGGTGAAGCCCAGTCTTTGATTATCTCTGGCATAAATTTTCAAGGAATGGCAAGCAAACCCCATTTTAATGCTATGGTTCAATAAATCTCTCTCAAATAATCTCTCTTTCATCTCATAACAAAATGCAGAGTTGCCTAATGTACCTCAGTACAGGGAAGCAACCCTTATGAACTACCTAGGAAGCAACCCTTATGAACTACCTAGGAAGCAACCCTTATGAACTACCTAGGAAGCTGCCTTATATGGTCATTGGTTCAGCTAGCTCAGTACTGTCCACACATAGCTCTCCAGTGTTTCAGATAAAAGTCTTTCCCAGCTCTACTTGGCAATGCCAGGGCCTGAACTATAGACCTTCTACATGCAAAGAAGGAACTCTTCCAGTGAGCCATAATCCTTCCCCAAAAGCCAAGTAGGTCAGCAGTACTATAGTATAAGAACAGGGGCCTGAGGCTGAGAGTTAGTACTGTAGTTTGCCAAAAGCTACCCTGTGAGTTCTTAGCCGAGGCAAGATTTGAAGTAGGGACTGCTAGGCTTATAGGTTATTCTCTTAAACACTGCTACAGTAGTTCTCCTGAATACAAGTTGCACAGAAACAATATCCAATGCCATGCTCCTTAATCTACATAGCAAAACAGACAATTCCAAACTCGAATGTATCCTTTGTGCATATTTAGTTAACACAGGCCATTACCAAACATTTACTTACACATGTTGTACTGCATCCTCAAATAAAACTAAGTTCATAGAAGCATTCAGTTCATTGTAGTTGTCTAGAATCTCCACAAGTATCTTTCTCAGCATTTCCCAATTCTTGACAGGCATGTAGTTAGGGTCTGCCACACCGTTTGCAAAATGACAGTAAATAAGTGGTTGCTGAATAAGAATGTGATCTTCCACACCCTAGCAAGTTGGCAACATAAAATCAAAATGAGGACTCCGTTTTAAAACTTGCAACTGCATTGCATTTTATCCTGCCTCAAGTGTTCAGATTATCCTGCCTCAAGTGTTCAGTGCCTTGCCTACTGCCAGAATTGAATATTGTTAAATAAACTCCTCGGTTCACAAGGTCACACATGCAGTTACACATGCACTGTGGGTTCGTTTAAGATTCACAGGTTTTACTGGAAATATGTGACTGTGCCTTTAAGGACATCTCTCTTACCTGAAGAGATTCTACAGTGGGCAGATTCAAAGAGAAGAACTAGACTAGACATTAGCCAGGCAACTGTATGGTTGCAACCCTGGGTTTGCTAAGATAATGGGAATGTGGAGGAAGGGGCACACACAGACACGCTGACTCTCCCCTGCAAATGCCCCTCTCAGATTCAACAAAATTGAATGATGTAACAGCAGCAAATTCATTTGGTCTTTGCAACATGCTTTCAAATCCAATACCAAACCTCCAATATTCCTAGGGTTTCCCATTCTACGCATTATTTGGCTCACTACTAGCATTCACCTAGTTTCCCCTTCTAATTCTGCTTTTTCTTGTTAGTACACAGTACAGGTTCCCATCACCTTTACCCATGCACTAGCCAGGTAGTCAGTCTTAAATGGAGAACTATGTGCAATTAAGCAACTTCTCTCCTATTCAGAATGCCTTGAAAATGCCTTTTTACCAAGAGAAGGATGTGCACTAAAAAGGAACTAATACTAGAATAGTACTGAGAATGTGCTGACATAGAGCAATCAGACATAAAAAGTAGATTGTAGCAATTGAAAAGGGGGTTGCTGTGGATCCAGATAATGTAGTAGCACTATTTTTGATTAGCAAAATTACTGATGCTATAAATAATCTAGATTTAGAAACATTCCTTTACTACTGTTGGGTTCAAGCTAGAACCCAAACATGTAAGTTAAAGCTTATGGTTTTGGTTTGTGTTTAGTAAAGACATTATTGGTTGGATGATGAAACATGAAAAAACCACAGCAGGAGAATATTTATTTTTCACATTTTTATACCGCCCTTCCTCCAAGGAACTCAGAGTGGTGTACATATTTCCTCAAACTTTAGTACCTCATATGGTATTTTTAATAGGAAAAGGCTTCCACTAAGAGCAGAAGCTTCTTTTCCATTAAAAATAGCACACCAGGGGCAGGGATGAAATTGGGACATAGATCAAGATGGGGGCAAAGCACTATAGGATTCTCTACCCCAAGCATAACTTCAGCCCATTTCTTTCCCTTCAGGCATGCTTATACACTAAACCAAAACCAAAACCAGAAGACTAACTTACATGTTTAAGTTACAACTACTCTGACCCTTAGGAGAGCATGAGTTTAGGCTCTTAAATGAGCCTCTCTCAACCAAACTCTTAATTGTTTTCCTTTATTATCGGTTTAATGAAACACAAATATAAGTCAGAGCTCTTACTAGTAAACTCATAATTTGGGCTACAATGCTGTTTTCCAATGGCTCCTTGGAGATTCTGGTTGCCTCAGTAAATAGTTTTCAAATTGTCAGTGCTGTAGTAGCAGATAAATATAACCAATCTACAGCCTTACCTCAAAATATTTATGAGCAGTGTCTATCAACTTTTTATGAAAGAAATTAGAATCTTTTGCTTCCACCAATTTATCCCCATAAACACGTGAAGATTCATGAAGCCACAGGCATATCAGATCATCAGGATGCTTTAGACACTCTGGTTTAGCAAACAGAATTCCCTAAAAATGAAACACCAAGGGTATGCTTAAAAAACAACAAAAACAGTTGCATGCTTGGTATAGGGCAACTGCAACAAGCAAGAGATACAAAATACATAAACTGATGTAAAGACCTTTCAGTGCAATCCTACCCAACTCCTCCACTGGTGCATCAGTGGTGGAGGGCAGAACAGGAGGCTTTGGAAGGGAAATGGGATTTAAATCCCCTTTACATTCCCCTTTAAAGGGGATTTAAATCCCATTTTCCAACCAAAGCCTCCCATTCTCCCTCCACCACTGCTGCACCAGTGGAGGAGCTGGGTAGGATTGTGCTGTTAGTTTCTAAACTAACAAGTGCCAAGATAGTGATCAACACCACATGCAACCTTCTCACTTGAAACTTTCTCCCTGCCCCAAACCTCAGATACGTCATGGTGATTTCTGCTTCTTTTGTAGCGAGAAAAGGGGCCAAACTATGACTAATTACATTGGCCCTGGTGGGGTTGACTTGTATTGGACTACGGCAAGGGGGCAAGGACTTTAACTGTACCTCCACTATGGTTTTGATCTGGATCAAGCCCCAACCTACTACGCATGCTATTTGCCCTGAGAAAAAACCATCCAGTGGAGTGAATGGAAACTTATTTTCCAAGGCAAACTGCATGTAAATTGCAAAACACATACATGCACAGTTCAGGCTTAGGGAAGCCAAACTTTATTCAAGAGAAGCACACATTCTGTATATATGCCCATTACAGACCTGGAAGATGTTGGAGAGATCACGCAGGTTGAAAATATAGTGGAATTTAACAGCTGTGGGGAGAAAGTTCTGAACCATGGTCTGGTGAAGCCATATTGCTGCTTGTATCATGGAAGGACCATGTTTTAACACTGATGGATTAAAGGCATGACGCTGGAAATGGAAGTCAAGGATCTTGCTATAAATGGTGCTCAGAGCATCAGTGGATGGAAAGTTCATTGCAAACACGGTGAAATGCCTCTAAAAATATGAAGAAGATGCATGTTTCATCATTTTATAATAAACCTATCAATGAATTGTGAACAGATTTGTGAGTAACTAACAATGTTAACTTGGAGCATAACTGCACATTTGGCATAAACATCCTCAAACTATTTATTTTTCAAATCAATGTCAGTGTTGTTCTCAAGGAACAGTTATCCTATGCTCTTCTTATTCACACCAGTTCTAACTACAGTACATCAGGAAAGAACCCCAACCATTTAATGCCCAGGTTTCACTAAATGACAATCTCTGAAAGACCACAAAGGCTTCTGGCCTCCAATTGCACAGCTTGTGTGTGTCTAGTAGTCACTTTCTAGACATTGCTTCTCTAGGCTCTTATTTCTGTAGGCCATTTTAGACAACAGAAACAGCTTGTGTCTCAACACATTCCACAGCAGGAACATATCATGTTGGCCTCACTATTACATCCATAAGACATCTTGAAGTTTACCCCACTGCTTGCTTCATTTGTTTATACACACACAGGTGCACAAACAGCCCCATCCCTCTAACAGCACTCTCCTAGTTTTGGAATCTGGCTGTAGAGGAATCCAAACCATTTTTTTTTCTAATGGTATACAGTTGCTTTAAAGTAGCTTAACCTGCTTTTTATAGATATATTGATTAGTTCTGTGTCAAGTGGAAAAGTCAGTGTGTCTATTATGAAAATGCTACAGAACAGAAGAGCTGTGGGATATGTCCAGAGAACCATAATTTTTCATAATATATGCAGGGTAGTATTGTACAGGAGTTGATAATAGAGACCTTTGGATGGGCTGAAAGAGGGATAGTTCACTGTTTCTATTGCACATTTTTATAACAACCCTGAGGAACTCTGGCTACAGTGCTTGGCTACAGTTCCAACATGGGGTCAAAGGTTGTGTTCCAGCCCTTGCTTATTTCATGATTACAAAGGGGATGGATGGACATGGTGGTAGACAAATTTGCACATCTGTCATCTTTAAACATAATGCAGATCAAGGAAATGTAACAGATTTATGCAGATATGCATCTTATGTCACAGAGTTTTGCCAAAATAGCATTCTACACTATAGGATCATGGTGACTTTACACAATGCTCCAAGTCACTATCATAATTACTGGAAGTTTTCCATATGTAATATGAAGAGCATGTCTAAATCATTAACATGTCAATCCAGCATACGTTTAAGCAGCCGGCTGCTGTATCCTAGGCCCATTGCAGCCTGCACCAGTGTGGCCTGGGCTCTACTTGGAGGAAGGGGACATTTGTCCCCTTCCCCCAGTGTAAGTCGCACGGGTGCAATGGGCCTCCTCAGATGTACACCAGGTCCAGACTGGGGTGGGAGTTTAAAGCTGGCCAGGGCTGGGAAAGGGCTGAGGATATTGGCAGATCGTGCCACCGATATCCCTGCCCTCTCACAGACCGGGCCGGCCAATCGCCACCCTCCTGGCTGCCCCTGCCTGCCTTCCCCCCACCCCTACACTGATTGGCGCAGGATTTACCTCCGTCGGCAGCCGCGGGATCTGGGGGTTGGCGGAGTGAGGGCCATCGGCCTCTGCGCCAGTGGCTCTTACTCCCGAGTCATCACAAACGTGCTTTACGACACGTTTGTGACACTTTAGACTGCGGAGTATGCACTCCGCTGCTCTAAAGATAGTGAGGATTGCGCAATAAGTCAGAGCCCAATCTTAACTCCCTCAGTGCCAATGCAGACAAGGTGTGCGCTGCACCCTGAGGTGCACCCTGAGGTGGGGGAGTCACAGGAGCCTTCTCAACGTAAGACTCTGCTTTCCCAACTGGTATCCTCAGATCTACTCCAGCTATTTTTCTGGTGTGAGTCTGAGGAGAGTAAGGGGAGAATGGACGGGGATAGGATCCCGGTGCAAGTTACTGCCACTGGAATTCACCCCTCCCTCCCCTAATCCACCATGTACCTTCCACCCTTCTTGCCCAGACACTCCCAATTCCTCCACCTCTCTGCCTGTTCCTCCCACTGCCCGCCCCCTGCGCTCGCTTACCTGTGCTCCTGCAGGTAGCCAGTTGCAGCAGCAAGCCACTGATACCACTGTTAGCTGTGCTGGCTCCAAAGTGGCTGCCATATGACCATTTGCAACAGCGGAAGCTCTGTTCCGCTGTCATAAACGTTAGTTAGGATTGGGCTGCAAGTCTTTTTTCATTGGAGACTAATCTTTAAGCTATACATATATAGCTTATCTGTGATCTTACCTGGAGTCGGGGGTTGATGGTGAAGCTGCCAACAGTTGGATTCATACAGGCAACATATTGACAATTATGGATTTCTTTTACAGTTAACTTCTGTCTATCATACCTAAGAGACAATTATAATTAAGCTAGAAATTATTTATAGCTGGAGTCTCACAGGTGACAAAAAGACAGAACTCATTTATACATGTAGCAATAGGTCCACCACTCATCTTCAATTAAAATTTAAGCAAAGTCACCTGAGACAAAAATTATACTAAAATCTCTAGCAACCAGATATTTCTTTATGGGCAAATGAACAATTCTCCATGTGTACAGAAGATCTGAAATAAAGCTTATTCGTTGTTTCAAACCTGCAGCATTTTCATCACCAGCATTATTGACACTGGTAGAATACATGAACACAGGTTTGACAACAATACAAAATAGAGACAGTCTCTTACCAATGTCCATAATCAATGTGTTGCCTAATCAGTGTGTGAGGCTGAACTGTTCCATATGCATCCACTTCAGGCATGTTCATATCATCAATAAAGTAAACCAACTTCTTGTTTCCCACTGGGCCATAGTTACGGCCAGCCTTTTTCTCTAAGGGTTGTTCAAGAATTCCTGAAAGGCATGTAAAATGTGATTACTGATCATTGTGGGAAAACTATGCTGAGGCTATAACTAGGGATGCTTGTAGAATCTGCCCCTGCTGGATTCTATTCCAGATGTTGACTTTCTGTTTTACTGTATATGTTTACTGGCACAAACCACAATTTCTCTTCTGGAGATATTTCTGAATATGTTCCCTTTCTCTCTTTTTCCAGTAAAAAACAAACATACCAAATACAAATTAAAATAAATGTGTTCAACGAAACAGGAAATATGGGATTAAAAGCCATGTATTTTTCTTAAAAGGAACAATAAAACTTTTAAAACAAGGCCCGAAGTTGCAGCTTTTTTCTTAATCCAAACGCATACCTGTTTTAAAAGTACACGAAGGAACAGCCAAAGTGACAGCCAAGATAAAAGTTTTTGTTTCCTTGCAAAAGTCAACATTTCCTCCTAATATTCCTAGGACATTGTCAGGACAGGCACAGTACAGCTTACTGTTAGATGACAGGTAGATGTTCCTTCGTGTACTTTTAAAACGGGTATGCGTTTGGATTAAGAAAAAAACTGCAACTTCGGGCCTTGTTTTAAAAGTTTTATTGTTCCTTTTAAGAAAAATACATGGCTTTTAATCCCATATTGCCTGTTTCGTTGAACATTGTATCTGGCCATGAATCCTTTCATGCTACATTAAAATAAATTTATCTGCCCCCAAGAGAATACCAATATCTTTTTCTTTACACAATTGTGCAGTTGTCTTTAATTAAAAATATTGTTCCTGGTTCCTCCAAAACATTGGAGCCTCCCTGCCCAGTTTTGCCCCCTCCCTGCCCCCACTGCTATCTTACCTGCACCAGTAGGTGCAGCAGGAACTGGCAACAGCCAGGGAGCGCTGCTGCCTCTTGCAGCATTGTTCCCGAAATGACCAGCGACAGCGCTCCGCTTGCTGTCGGTGGTCATTTTGAACAGCGGAAGTGTGTTCTGCTGTGGAATTCCTTCCAGAATTCAAATGGAATGGGATATAGAGGATCATGGAATGCTGGAAATTTAATGCAGAACTGATGAAACCCATGCATCGTATTATTAAATCAATCACATACAAACGACATTTTTCAGGCACTAAATTATAGGGGACTGCACCCTAAGAATGTAAGGATTCCTAAATCCCATTGAAATGATGGGGACTATGGTAAATTCACACCGAAAGGCAGGAAGTTGGTGTAGCACTGCAGCTAAGAGACTAAACTACAAATCGGGACTTCCTTGGTCATGAACTTGCTAGGTGGCATTGGGCATCAGCCTCAGGCTCCCAACTACAATACAACTTTACATGGCTTGGCACACTTAGGAAGTGCTATACAAACGCTACGTATTATGAGAAAGAACTGTGCCAATACAAGAGCTCCCCAAAGCTGCTGAAAGCATCTTGGTTAGAAGGGAATGAGCAGAAAGGCATTTGCCTTGCCCTTTGGGCCATGGGCACTGCTGAGTACTTCTCCGCCCCCTGGAAAAGAGGGGTAAGCACCAGTTCCATGGCTAAAGGTCTAGTGCAGGGGTGGCCAAGCTTGCTTAAAATACCATGTTTCCCCTAAAATAAGACAGTGTCTTATATTAATTTTGGCTCCCAAAAATACAATAAGTCTTATTTTCAGGGAGGTCTTATTTTCCCAACCTGTGGCGCCCCCCCCCCCGTCACTTACTTTGACCAATTAAAGCTTCATTTTTTCCCAAGGGTGCAAGGCTCTGCAAAGCCTGGAAGACCTGCACATGAGTCCTACACCATAGAGATGACGTGCTAGAGAGTCCAGCAAGCCCTGCAACGAGGATGCAACCTAGCAGAATCTCTCTAGCACGTCATCTCCATGGTGGAGGACTCGAGTCTGTCTGGCTGATGATCCTAGTTAGGTCTTACTTTCAGGGGAGGTCTTATTTTCAGGGAAACAGGGTAAGAACCACATACGATAAACTTCAGAAGTTTGAGAGCCGTAAGAGAGATGTTTGAGACCCGCAATATTTAAGCAGCATTTAAATTCTTAAATATATTTACTCACCATGAACTTATGTTTTAATCCAGTGGACTCTCAGTTTACATCCAGTAAATAATTATAAAGCTTGAAAACTTCTTATTTACCTTTTATATTAATTGTGATACAAAAAGGAGCTCTGCCAACATATTTCCAAGAGCCGCACATTATACGTCAAAGTGCCGTGTGTGGCTCAGGCGCCGCAGATTGGCCACCCCTGGTCTAATGTTCTGTGAAGGCAGTCTGCACAGGGACAGAATCTCACTACACTGGCTGCGCAGAGATCATAAGGAACAAATGTTGTTGGAAAGTATCTCTGAATCCCAACACAGAAACAAAGTCAGGAGAAAGATTCCTTACTGAGGAACATTTCATAAGCTCTATTAAGCAGTATCATGGTCCTAATACTAAAATTGGGTATGCAATGTTTTAATACATAGAAATACTCACTGTGTTATAATAATCTTATTAAAACAGCAGGCAAGTCAAGCGAGTTCACTGACCTCTCTGGCTGATTTTAAAGACTTACGGTTCTGAATTACAGTTCTCAAAAATGGTATTAACTAGTTTTCATTGCTTGCTGCTGCAGCACATTTTAGCTGTGCCCCACAGGTGTAATATGAGAAATAATAAGATATTTGAAAAGCATGCAAAAATGATATATGAAAAGCATACACTACACCATTAACTGTGTCAAAAGGTATTCCTCACTTTCCGTCATTGAAATGAAACCTTAGCATTAATAGGTAAAGTTTTAAAAAGTATGAAGTAAATACACATTTTTATTAAATAACTGTAACCAATATAAATAATAAACAGTCACAGGAAAGGAGTTCCTGTGCTCAGACTCTGCAAGTATCAACGAAAGAGGGGGAAAGCAGAATTATAGCCTACATGATTATGAACTTAGCATAATTACCAACCTTAGGGCCCAATCCTATCCCCCCACCAGCCAATAGCACACAGCACCACTGACGGAGCAAATGCTGCATGCTGGGGGGGGGGGGGAGCGACCAGAGAGCCCAGGAAAGCACTCACCATCGGCTGCCTGGTTTCCAATAGATCTGTCTCCTCAGACCTACACCAACTCTTTAGCTGGCGTAGGTCTGAGGAGACTCTGGAGGCAGGTCTGGGCAGGGAAGAGGGGACAGGATCTTGGTGTGTGTGGCTGCTGCTGAGATCCTCCCCCTCTTGTCCCCAGCCCAGCCTGTTCCCTGCCCCAATGTGCCCATGATGATACTCCTCTGAACCACCCTTGCCACTAACGTACCGGTGATGGTGGGGATGGTGGAGGTTCTACGGCTTGCTGTTACCTGCTCATAGCCGCTGGCCGTTTGCACTGTTGGCTGCAGCCCACAGAACAGCAGAGCAGCTTTCCCGCCACTTTAAGCCCCGGATAGGATCGGACTGTTAATTAATATTATGGTTCATCATTGTATAGGTATTTATTTTATGCTATGGGAGCACAACGGTTTTCTGCACAATCAATTTTTATCGCTGTGAATTATGATATTCTCGTTTTTAGTTCTGATGCTTCCTGAATAATCAACGTTAATTTTAGACAGACTTTTGCATGCAATGACTTCTATTAGGAACAGAACTTACTCTGTAATGTCGCCGATGTGGTGTAATAATTGAAGGGAACTTTGGACACGAGGAAATCCTCAGAGAGGCCAGCAAGGCATTCCCCAATAAACACTGTTTTCCCCACTCCAGCATTTCCAACAAGCATCAGAGGCTTGCCTTTCTCCAAGAGCAAATCTGTAAAGTATCTGAGACATGTGGTCTCAGATGTGTGAACAAGGACTGCCTGAAGCATTAAAAGAAAAACGAACAAGGTCATTTACATTACTATTATGATATTTGTATTAACATGCCACTGAAACTGCTTTAAATTTGAAAAAAAAGTAGTTTGTTTCTCTTATTGAGCACTGTGATGTGCACATATTTTTTTGCACAATATTAGGGCTAAAATCTAAGTAATTGTTCTCATTCACTTATTTGCCACGAGCATGCAACATAAAGCCTTTGCATTGTACATGAGGAGTTGCTAAGGCTCAGTGGTAAAGGATTTGTTTACCAGCACAATCCTATGCATGCCTATTTTATTTTATTTATTTTTATTTTCCACATTTTTATACCACCCTTCCTCCAAGGAGCTCAGAATGGTGTATATATTTCCTCCCCTCCTTTTTGTCCTCACAACAACCCTGTGAGGTAGGTGGGTCTGAGAAATAGTGACTGGCCCAAGGTCACCCAGGAAGCTTTGTGGCTGAGCGGGGATTTGAACCTGGATCTTCCAGGTCTAAGTCCGACTCCCAAACCACTACACCATCCTGGCTATACACCTATTCTAAAGTAAGCCCTATTGAATCCAATGGCACTTACTCCCAAGTAACTGCGTATGGGATTGCAGTTTAAATTGCAGAAGCTCTTAAGTTCAGTCCCTAACATTCCTAGGTAGAGCTTTCCGACACCCTGGAGAGCCACTGCCAATCAATGTAGACAAGAAGGGCTAGGTGGACGATCTGACTCAATATAAGACAGCAAGGTCTTCTGTGCCTATTTCAATGAAGCAAGTACCTATGTACATCACAGAAAGCTGTATGCACAAAAAGCTGTACAGATGTATAAGGTAAAGGTAAAGGTGACCCCTGACAATTAAGTCCAGTCGTGTCCGACACTAGCGTGTGGTGCTCATCCCTATTTCAAAGCCGAAGAGCCAGCGTTGTCCGAAGACGCCTTCGTGGTCATGTGACCGGCATGACTCTCCTTGCCGCAGCGCATAGCATGTGGCTGGAACACGGAGCGCTGTTTACCTTCCCGCAAGTGGTACCTATTTATCTACTCGCATTAACATGCTTTGGAATATGTATAAAAGAAGGCAATTATGTTTTCTCTTAACATATAAAACTCTTTTATACTGAATCAGCCAATTGGTTCATCTAACTTAATATCGTCTACACTGATTTACAGTACTTCTCTAGGATCTCAGACAGGAAATTTCCCTATCCTACCCAGAGATACCAGGGATGGAATCTGGGACCTTCTGCATACAAAGCATGGGCTCTACCACTGAGATACAATCCCTCCCAACCACAAATGCAACATTATCCTTGAATTTACTGGAAAAAACGGATGTAGAGCCATGGCACAAAAAAACTTGTTTTTATTGATACCATTTTAAAACTTTTTTGTGCCATGGCTCTACACCCGTTTTTTCCAGTAAATTCAAGAATTATTGAGGGCCATGAAAACCTAAAATCACTTGCAACATTATCCTTTAATTAGAGCCCAATCCTATCTTTCCCCCACACACACAAATGCAGTCGTGCCAAAAAGGCGCACGCTGTATACAGTGTGGGGGGGGCAGATCGGGAGGCTTTGGAGGGGAATTGTTTCCCCTTACCCCTCCATAAGCCTCCTGCTCTGCAGTGGGTCTCCTCGGACCTGTACAAGCTCTGTAGCTGGTAAAAGTCTAAGAAAGGGGTGAGAAGGCTTGAAAAAGAGGGGATAGGATCCGACACGCTCCATTACCACTGGATCCACCCCGTCCCACAGCCTTCCCATCTCCCATTCCTCCCCTCCCCACCCCCATCGCTGCCTTACCTGGTCCAACAGGCAAAGTGGAGTCCAGCAGCAGAGTTGGAGTGCTATCGCAGCAGCGTTTGCAAAATGGCTGCCGACAGATACAGTGATAGCCTCTTCTGCTTTTGTAAAGCCATGCCCCTGATAAGATTGGGCTGTTAACCTCACAGAAAATATCACCCAATTTCAGCGGAGAGCCTAAAGACCATTCGTAGTAACTGGGGCAAACACTTTTTCCGTTCCCTCCCCATCACCAAAATTGCCAACTTTGAAGTATGCAAGCAGGGGATCAAATTTGAAAAAGGGGGCATTCAGCACAGCGCTATTATTTTGTGATGTTTCAAACTTGCTAACTTCGACAAAATACCTTGTGACCTTAGATTCTCTAGCTGTAAAATGACAACTATATTACTTTATTTCAACGTGTCCTGCGTAAAAGAACAAAATCAATTATTGTGAATGAACTCCCACAATGTGTGTCTTATGGAGATAGGATTCGTGAGTGCAAATGTTTGCTAAATTGAGCGCAATTTTTTTCCTATTGCGTGCAGACTGCTCTGGGGCGAGGGTGGAGCAAACTGTCCTGGGGCAGGGGCGGAGTAAACGCGGAATCAGAATCAATATCAAGTCTATCAGATAGCAGTCTCGATTCTGATTGGCTAAAAGACAGGGAGGGGGCGGGGCAGAACATCTTCCCTACTTTCTTTGGTGTGCCTGGGGTTCGTGCAGGGGAGAAAGGAAGAGAAATGAATGCACTAATCCAGTGTGACCCTCTCAAGACCCTCAAGAACACCCATGTGGCCCTTGTTTGGGTCGTGACCCCTAGTTTGGGGTTACATTTTGCGTGCAGATTCAAGAATGCGTTCAGTCAGTGTTCAGCGCCCTTCAGAAAGGGCTTTTGAGCGTTAGCACTCAAGAATCCTATCTCATCAGTTAGCCACCTTCAATTTCTTTCTCTAGCTATCAGGCACAAAAGAATCATATAACAATTATATTGTATACAAAAATGAGACAGTAAAGAGGTGCTTTTTCAGGAAAAAAGAAATGAAAACATCTGGCAATAATAAGCTAAACTGAACATGCCTTTATTTTTGCATTTTTAAGTGTATACCTGCAATGGTGTATCTGGATCCATGTCAAAATTGATAATTTTATCACTCCAAGGAAAGAATTTCTTGGTTTGGGGGTCAAGATAATAATCAAAAATTGTTCCATGGGATGGAAACTTCACAGTTTTCATCTCTTTCAGCCACCAGCAGCTGAACTCAACCTGATAATTGGAAAGCTAGAAGAAATTGAATAAACTTTTAGTTTCCATGTCTTCAAACCGCACACAGATAATTTTTTTAATTACTTAGTGTACACACAAAAGAAACACATGTATCAGGCTTGATGGTTGTGTATAAATATTGCAAATGATTTTCAAATTACAGAAAATGAAGCACATGCAAAGATATTTCCATTGGGGAGAATAAACGCAACTGGCATCCTCTTTAAAAGTTCAAGCCAGGTACCAAAAATTCTAAACAGAATTTAATAAATAATCATTTTCTGTTGCTTTACAGAAAATTTACAGAAATGTTGTCCCATGATTTTACTGGCCAGGAACATACATCCAAGTGATCAAAGAAAATATACTGAAGACCCCCAAATATGCTCCTGAGAGTTTTTTCAGATGACTGGCTAGGACAGCAGCATTTCTTGCTTTCTGATGCTTGTATATAACATATCTCTCCTTTTAACACCTTGAATAGGTGGATGGTGGTGGTGTACGTCCATAAAAGAAATCTAGGCATCAGAACTGCAGACAGATGCCAGTAAAACAATACTTTGATTGATGCAGTGGTTCACATTTTGTGAATATTTCCATAGAACAGAGTTTCCTCACACCCTATGGAATCATGTAATCTCTCCCCCCCCCCCCCCGTTACTGGGAATATGTGCTGTGCGAAGTTCCTGTGAACCATCCTGCATTTCTTCCCCTCATCTCCACCTTCAACACATAAAACTGATGCCATTTCATTCATTCCTACCTAGCTCTTACATCTCTGGTACCTACTTACCATCATACCAGCTCCTTCAAACTTCACACCACTCATACCCCACACATGCTTTTTCACTCATCTTTATCTCCAATGCAGAGAATTAAAACTTCAGAAGTGAAAAATTAATGGACTCTTGATTTTTCCTTTCATTAGTCCTAGTGGGCTCATGACCATGATACTCAAAATCTTGAGACTTGAGGCTTATTACCAAGACCCATGATTCTGATTCAACTCACTCTTGATTGGCTAGATCACAACAATGTTTTGTCCTTATATGTTTCCACAGAGCTTATTATAGGGCAGGGGTTCCCAACCAGTACTTCGGCCGACTGCTGGTGGTACTTGGACCACTGGAATCCCGCTCTGATGCAGAGCTTTTGGCGACGCGTTTTTGCTCCAAAAGGCTCCTGCCTTTGGTCGAGCCTCTTGGGAATGCTGAGAAGGGCCCTCCCACCTGCCTAGACCCTCCTCCCTTTGTTTTCTGGCCTCTGAAAACCCGGAAGTAACTGGCGATGGTGTCATTGACATCTGGTGGTATACAGCAGAAAAGTGGCACTGGAGGTGGTACTCCGCCGGGAAGGGGTTGGAAACCCCTGTTATAGGGCCTATTGAGCTGATTTTCACCATTCTTTCACTGCACGGGTCACTGAGCATCAGAACCATTTGCTCCTCTCAGTCCACCGCTAAGCTTAAAGTTTAGTAAACTGCTTTTTGCCTACCTGATCTTGAAAGAGGGCACCACCAAATGCCCACACACAAGCAAAGGCAAAATATATTTCATACAAATCTCTAGGACCATCAAGAGGCACATTCTCAGGGGTCAGCAAACAGTCAAGGAGAGAACAAAGGGTCTACAAAAAGGGAAAACCATCAAAAACAAGGCATGAAAAAAATACATTGGGACACTTGCTCATTAAAGCAATTATATAATCCACCATTTCTACATCATACCAAGGGTTCTTCCAGACATGCTGAAGGAGAACAGCGCTACATGACCACGTATTTGGTGGATTACTAGGGTAACATATTTCCATACAAACTCCATGTACAGTATATTGTCCTTTTACTTTTGCCTGTATGTGCTCCAATCCACTACACTTGTCTCTAACAATAACTAAACAAATAAACAGCATCTTTATAAATTTCTATCGCCTCTTGGTGCAGTCTAGGCAAATATTGTGCACTCCTTACTAATAACTTCATATGATCAAAGTCAATCTGATGGTCTTGATCCAAAGCATTTTCCACTAGGACTGACTTATCTTTTTGTCCTAATCTAAAGTATCTCTGATGTTCTTTGAGTCTTGTGTTCACACTTCTTTTTGTGGTGTCTATATAGCTTCTGCCACAGCTACAGGGTATCTTATATATACCTTGGTTAGTCCAAGGATGCAAAGGGTCTTTCGGAGTTCTTAGGATATTCCCTATTTTTGTAGTGGGTGCAAAATTAGTATGAACAGTACTTATTTTTTTGTCGAGCATCAGTTTTTGTCTATCAAATCAGGTTTTTTGATATATCAAATATTGCATCTGATAAAATCAATGAAAAACAGCAAATTTACAGTGGTCTACAAATTTTTTTTTCCTGGCCTGGACTTTTGCAGCTGTTTTAGACAAACTTCAGGGTGCTGATTCCAAATCTGATCTCAGATTTGCTCTATCACATCTCGTTTTTATGCTATCGGCATGCCCCATTTTCATGATGCCAAACCTGATGCCAGATTTGGAATCAGCGCCCCAAAATTACCTTAAAACCATGTGAATACCTTATGCCAGAAAAAGTGTGTTGAACGGGTACTCCCTTATCACGGTCCAATTTTCTGAAGTACCCCCTGCTAACTAACTGCTAATTAACTGGATCAATCAATTAGGTAATTAATCGTTAAGTAAAAAAGTACTAACACAATTTTAAATGTGAAAAAATGTCTGTCTCTCTGTGTGTCTGTCTCTCTGTGTATCTGTCTCTGAGAGATGCAAGGATCTTGCAATCATAAGTGACAAAGTTGATTTCAGATAAAATCAATGAAAATGGGGTATGCCAATAGCATAAAAACAAGATGTGATAGAGCAAATCTGAGATCAGATTTGGAATCAGCACCCTGAAATTAGTCTAAAACAGCTGCAAAAGTCCAGGCCAGAAAAAAAATATGTTTTTTTTGTAGACCAGTGTAATCTATGTTTCATTGTTCAGATATTGCAGTGGTGTTGCTATAACAGGGCTGGGGGGAGCCAATGCCCCTGGGTGACAACCACGGTTTCCTCGCAAGGAGGAGCTGCGGCAGGTTTTTGGGCTCCGCGGCTGCTTTTTTGCAGCCGGAAGGTTGCATTTGCAGCCGCAGAGCTGAAACGCGCCAAAATTGGCATGTTTTTTTTTACTCTCCCACCTGCCCTGGCTCTTGGAAGGCTTCAAATGAAGCCTTCCTGGGAGCACAGGGGGCAGAACGAGTCATCCCCCCCACATGACCCCCCCATGTGACCCTGCTAGCAACGCAACTGAGATATTGTTCCAACTAAAAGCCATACCTGAACCATGCTATTCTCAGGGATGGGAGTTATTGTTTTAAAGTTTGTTCTGAGTTGATCTAAGCATGGAGGAACATATTTATCAAAGAGAATAGTCAAATTAGCTTTTTCAGATTGGTGACTCCTGGCTTCTATCCAGCTTGCAACATATCTGCAAAAGACAAAAGTGATCTCTGTTAAGATATAAGTGCCTTTTGCTTGGAACAAGATCTACCCATTGCCCTCTGTTGTACCTTTTGGGATTCTCAACAGGCATCAACTTCTAACTGCTTAGAATAATAATAATTACAACTAGGGATCTAAAATATGATATATGATGTGGATTGGCCAGTCCCAAAAAAGAGTGGGCAATGGATCTATGCTTAAAGCAAGAGTAAACCTGAATATTGAAAAGTGATAGTTATTTTCTACAATAGTAATTTCAGAGGTTACAATCCATTACTATCTATGTGTTACCACTCTCATTGAGTCTACATCATCATTTTTAAGAGAGGAAGTACTTACGGATTCCAACCAAGGTCCTGTGGGTTTACATACAAAATTCCTGCTCTAGACACTGTAGCAGGAGTGGCTGTTCTTAAATGGTGTATCTCAAACAGCAGTCTCATTGATGGAGTTAGAGGAACACGTTCATTGCTGGCAAGAGTTAGCACCTAGGAATCAGCAGCATAAAAAGGTAAAGGTGACCCCTGACAATTAAGTCCAAGCGTGTCCGACTCTAGGGTGTGGTGCTCATCCCCATTTCAAAGCCGAAGAGCCAGCGTTGTCCGAAGACACCTCCGTGGTCACGTGGCCGGCATGACTCTCCTTGCCGCAGCGCGTAGCATGCAGCTGGAACACGGAGCGCTGTTTACCTTCCCGCAAGCGGTACCTATTTATCTACTCGCATTGACATGCTTTGGAACTGCTAGGTTGGCAGGAGCTGGCCAAGCAACGAACGCTCACCCCGTCGCAGGAATCGAACTGCCGACCTTTCAATCAACAGCTTATGGTTCAGCGGTTTAACCCGCTGCGCCACCCGCTGGCCTTATGTTATTCTGACAAAAGAATCTATGGTATACATTTTGATAATGAATCAGAGAACAGCCACCATGAACAGACCTGTTAACATTTAAGGATATTATTATACAACAAATATTAATTGGGCTTAGTAAGGGCTGTTCTAGTCATGATGCAATAAGGAAGGCCACTAATTTCTTATTAGTGGATGGGAGAAGAAAGATAAGGTTACTTTTATAGTTCCAATCACTTCCAAGATTACAACTGAACTTCAAAAACTATTTGCACATAATTTAAGAAGATGCACTTGCAGGAGCTATGTATTAGTTCTATGAATTCCTAGATATATGCATATGTATATACATTATACATATACATTATACATTATACATACATTAGAGTCACATTCTTTCTATGCATATTGATCTACACCAGGGGTTCTCAACCTTTGGAGGCCCAGGTACCCCCTATCACGGTCCAATTTTCTGAAGTACCCCCTGCTAATTAACTGCTAATTAATTGGATCAATCCATTAATTAATCATTAAATAAAAAGTACTAAAACAATTTTAAATGTGAAAAATGGTCTTATTTAACTGTGCGTGGGGGGGGGGGAAGAGAGACACACATGCAAGGATCTCTTTTTTTTTTCTCCAAGTCACACTTCCCAAAATCAGCTCCTACCTCCCCCACCCCACCAAAGTACCTTTTCCAAAGTGCAAAAATAGGCCAAAAACCAAAATCGGAGAGACAGAAGTGCTCTGAAAATATTACAATTTAAAATCCATGTTAATTAACACTTAATTAGCTGCTGATGGGGCAGGGCTTGGAGTACCCCCAGCAAGAGGTCCGCATACCCCTAGGGGTACCCGTACCACAGGTTGAGAGCCCCTGATCTACACTAACCTTGATACAATTTACCAGAACACAACAAAGCAATACATCTTGATTGAGAGGACAGAATAGGACACAAGATAACATGCAGAAGAAGGAATGTCCATTCTACTACAGTGGATCCTTTTTATCCATGGATCTGGGATCTGCAGATTTGTCTCACCATGGATTCCAGACCCACAGGGGTTCACTTAAAAACATTCTAAAAGTAGGGGGAAAGTCCCCCATTCCCTGTTTTAACCTTTGCACGGGCAATTCGCATGGTTTCCAAGTCTCTTTTCAAGCTGAATGACCCACTTCTGGGTCATGCAAAGGCTCTTCTCTCTTCCCAGCCTTATCCGAGGATGCATTCTGGGGCGAGCCTGGGAGGAGAGAATAGCCTTTGCGTGACCCAGAAGTGGGTGATTTAGCTTGAAAAAGTCCTGCAGAGGCTTGGAAACTGCACAGTTTGCCCGTGCAATGGTAAAAACGGGGATTGGGGGACTTTTTCCTACTTTAAACAGCCTTCCTAGCGCGGACCCCGATTATCAGTATCTGCGGGGGGGGGGGGAAGCGGAATGGAATCCCCACGGATATCAAGGTCCCACTATATTTAGCTACAGAAAAGGAAAAAAATAATAGAAAGAAAACAGAAATGAAACAAAGGAAGACATGTGAGAGTTGCTAGATGGGAAGGCAGGGAATTCATTTGCCAAGTACTCACCTTGTTATCATCCATAACAGTATTGAGTGACTCAATCCACATAGGATCTATGTCGCCATCTAGGACAATCCATTTTGGCCAATTATGGGTAATATTAGCTTGCTCTCTTAAAAGCGTTGAGAAGAGACCTGAAAATTGCATTTAAATAGGTTTTAAAAAATAAATTTCAAAACAATGAAAAAATATTAAACACCCCCCCCGCCTGCCTGCCACCTGGGGCCCCATCCCACCGCCCGGGGGCCCACTGCCCCAATGCCCCCTCCCTGACGCCGCCTCTGGGTTGTGCGAAACATACAGTAGTAAGAACACAAACGTATTCTCTACTTGCCATCCTTCCATTCTCGCGTAGCATGATGTATAAAACCAAAGAGCTCATCAGTAGTCACAGCTTTGGGGTTCAGGTCATTCCAGACAGGCTTCTGCTTCATATTCATATACGTTCTGTTCAGTGTTCTCAAAATCTAAAAGACAGTCAGGGAAAGATTCCCCTGTTAAGGTCCAGGTCTTAAGGTCCAGGTCAGTGCCTGGAAAGTGCCAATTTTTCCTTAATGTTCCGTCAGCATTCCTTAATGCTGTGGTTTAGAACATTTGTGATGAATGCCCTGTGGGGTTTTTTTTCTAGCTAGAACCCCAAAGGTAAAGCAGTGATGTCTGGTCATTTGCTTGACAATAACAATGTTTTATCAGTTGCAACTGTACTTTACACATCAGAACTGATGGGATTGGCTGAAGTGAAAAACACAGTGTCATAGCAGGTTGCACGGAAGAAAATTATTTAGTTGCAAAATGTGCTGGTGAAGTAACTGTTAAAGGGGAATGGGTAGGTGCTGTTTTGTACCTGGCTTTTTCCTGTGCCAGCATTTCCCACTATGAAGACAGAGTGACGCACTGCCAGCAGCTCCTCAAGCTGAACAACCTGCCAAACAGAATTAACACGCACCTAGTGGTTTTGTTTCCTTGTCCTCCCATTATCAAGACACTAATTACTCCCCACATAGCAGCTTCCCTCCCATTCTCTCCTTTAGTCAGGAACCCAAATGGATGCTTCCCCAAATAACTCACATTGGGTAACATGAAGAAGGTGTGTTTGACTACTATGGCCTGACTCTCAGACTTGAATTAATGAATGAACTTTAGGAAATGAAAACAAACCTCTACTTTTTTTTTGTCGTCGTTGCTGTTAGCTGAGCTATACAGCCATATTCCAGTTACAGTGAACAAAACACGGATGTCAACTGTCAGTCACGTCACTGGATGATGTCAAATGACTACAACAGAGATGGCCAATGCAACTCTCCCTTCTATGCAAATTGTAAAAAATTGCAAGACCCTTTCAAGGGCAATCTAGAAATATGTAGCTGCATCAGGAGCAAATTCACATTATGAATGGAGGGGAGTTTTTCAGCAGGTAAATTATACAAAAGGAACAGACTTAACACCTCTTCCCATGCTTCATGGTCCTGACTTGGATCACTCCCCCCCCCCCCCCCCCCGGTCTGTGAGTTGGGAAAAACAGGCACTTCTGGTTGGAACCACACTTTTAAAAAAACACACACCATGCATTCCTCTGAATGCATGGTTTGACAGTAAGGGGATAGTGAAACAATAGGAATGGGATGGTGGTGGAAAGTATTATTTCCACAAACCAATTTGAATTAGCCTGCCAAATCTGCCATATACGGAAGGAGGTCATGCAGTCTGTGGGTTGGATTGGTCTAAGAAACTCCCACAATGGAACATGAGAAACTGGAAGCACCCAGACACTGACCTCTCTCTGGAGAGATGGCAGCTCTGCTTTCTGAGACGCTCAGCTGCTACAGAGGGAATCTAGTCAGCAGAAGAGCAACCCAGATTCAGCAATGCCCTGACCCCCTGCCTCTTCACCCCCTCATAGGCCAGGCCTGGCACAAGATCTGGCTGTGTATCAAATGCTGCTTCCTCACCAAGCAGCACCTTCCCATGCCAAACGCTACCTCCCTGAACCTGGCGGCACACCAAGGTACAAAAAGAAGCCAAGTCTGCCATCACTGTCTGCTGGTTGCTCTTCTCCCACACTCCCTGGATTTATAATGGAAGAGCGTATGGAACAGAATAAGAAGGAAGTGTGGGGAGACAGAGTAGTGGGCTAGAGATTCTCAATGCTCTGCTTCATCACTTTCATTGCTTTCACTCTTCCTCTTCTGCTCCATTCTCCTCTTCCATTTTAAATCCAGGGAGAGCAAGAAGAGAACAAGCAGCCTATAGCAGTAGAGACAGAGAATAGGGACAAGTGAACATTGGGGGTAGAAGCAGCAATGAGTTCTCCCAACCCCAGTCTCCCTCATTGCTTGCACAGGTCTGTTGGCCACAGACGAGGCACAATAATGGTAACAAGTTTCTAGTTGGATTTCTAAATTGTGAAGTGCTTGATATCCCCAAGGGCTGAATCCTTTTCAGATGGGACTACTGAAAAACTACCGTATTTCTTTGATTCTAAGACGCACGTTTTTTCTAAATTTACCAATTCAAAAAAAAGGGGGTGCGTCTTAGAATCGATGATGTTCAAATTGCACCCCCAAAACGCCAACTTCTTACTTACCAGGGCTGGTGGGGGCTTCGGGGAGGCCTGCGCGACCCTCTGCAGGCCTCCATCTTCAGTTCTGTGAAAAACAGCTGTTTTCTGCCATTTCCGGTTTTTGCGAAAACCGGAAGTGCCTAAAAATAGCCGGGTTTTGCTGAACTGAAGATCGGGGAGGCCTGCAGAGGGTCGCGCAGGCCTCCCCGAAGCCCCCACAAGCCCCGGTAATAAGTAAGAAGGTGGCGTTTTGGGGGTGCAATTTGCATATAAATCCTTGGGGAAAATTTTTTCCCTGCTGGTGGTAGCAAAATTAAAGGTGCCCCTTAGATGGCGCCTTAGAATGGAAGAAACACAGTACTTTCTGCTTCTGCAGCCTGCATTGAGTCTCAGAGTCTTCATATGACTGCAGTGCCTGCATGAGACAGGTCATCTGAATGCCAATTGGAAAAATGTCTTTCCTTCACTATAAAAGTTGTTCTGTTTTTCTCTTCTGTTTTGACTGAATAGAGGAGCACAGCAATTAACAGGCACGCACCGACGCAGGTCCTATGTGAAACTTAAACGCCAACAATTACCACCAACCACTGGCACTGAATGCTTTTAAAGAAATATGAACTACTTAGGGATAGCATTTCCACTTTGGGGAAACAGCATTTCCATGTCCAGATAGGAGTACTATATGCTTCATATTTTACTGAATACAAATCTACACATATAAAGTTGGCATATACGGTGCACTTTTAGCACTATGTTATTGAAAGACTAGTGCTTTCAGGACACAACAGGAACACTGTAACATACATAAAGGTAACCTTCACATCCAATACAACCTGTCTGCAATTATTTTGATTGAAATTCTTAAGGGGTGTAATTAAAGGCAATGGATTCTTTTACTTTGAGAATAAAGCTCTCCTCAGGCTGCAAGTGAAGCTCCAGGGTAGACTGTTTAACCATCTGTTCAAATTGCAGGTCCCTCTTCCTCGGAACATCCAGAGCTGGAAACAGGTCACTGATTAGGCCCATGAAAATCGGAATATCATCTGTTACTATCTTAGGCAAGTTGAAGTCCCTTAAGGCTCGCATAAGTACCTGGAAAAAGACAGTAAGCCATGCATTATCATACCTGCAAGGGCTTTCAATTAACTGCCCCTGAACAGAATACACTTTTACACTAACAGAGTAGAAGTATTTACACCTCTGAATAAAGAGAAACATTTCCATCCATTTAAACAGGTAGAAAAAATATATATCCGAATCAATGTGAGGACATGCTACTGGCAACTGTATGTTTATGAACCAGAGAGCTGCGTTACTGTGCATACCTGGTCCTCAGGCCTGTTTTTGTCTCCTCGCTTCAGAGAGCCAGCAACTACCAAAACGGACTTAACAGCACGAAGACCCCAGTCATAATGATCCTGTGGTGAATATACATAGGAAAATGATCACTTGTGAAACACTATTAAGGAAATATAAAATTTGCTCTTTATGGTGTGTTTTGGGCAGTACGTTTAGAGTGGTGGAGCACGCACTCCGCCGCTCTAAGCCATCGCAAACGTGCCATAAAGCATGTTTGTAACTACTTTAGAGTAAGGGCCGCTGGGGCATGTTTGTAACTACTTTAGAGTAAGGGCCGCTGGGGCAGAGTCAATCTAAAAAAATAAGATGCAGAAGAGAAACCAGCAACAGCCACAGGAAAAGACACCATGCTGGGATGCAAAGGGACAGTTGCTCTCCCTTGCTAAATATAAGACACCATTTTAAATGGTGCCTCTTTGCCCAGTTAGCAGGGGATGGAATTTGAGCTAGACCTGAACCTCTTTCCCCAACACCTGCTTTTTTATATACAAGGATATCTTAAAGGAACGTTCAGTCATGATATTACTCATGTGCAGCCTGAATTAAATATAATCCACATATGCGTTTCCCACCTCATTTACTGTTCGTGAGAAATGCACCAAAGTAACATTTTGTTGACTTCTTTGTCTAAAACACGTTCTGTGTGTGAATATCCCATAAATAACTCCAGTCAAATTGATATTGCAGTACAACAACATTTTATTAGCACTGGTGAAACCCTAAAGTCCAAATGAGTTCCCTTACCTGTTTAGAGAGAAGTTCTCTACAGAGGGTGTACAAGGTAATAAACTTCCTGGCTAATAAGCGTGCATCAACAAACCCCTCAGCAACCAACATTATTTCACAGATTAATTCAATGTCAGGGACAACCATTGCACAAGGTCTAAAAACATGTGGAAAATCAAATGCTCAGGTTAGTTATTTAACCACAGTGAACAACAGTGCAAGCCTACATGTGTCTACTTAGAAGTAAATTTCACTGAGTTTAGTGTAGATTACTCCCAAGAAAGTATAGAATTGCAGCCTAATGGCCCAGTCCTATGAGCCACTTATGGCAACGGAACTCTCAGTCTGCCACCATAAATGCAGCTGAGGGATTGTAAAAACTGTGCTACTTCAGGGCCTCTGGCACAAGTGGCCAGAGGCCCCACACATGTAGCAGTAAATGACATACTGGTGCAGGCAAGGTGGTGGTAGGGGGGGCTGTCCAAGGGCAGGAGGGGGTGGGTTGGGGCGGAGATTGGGCCAAACTGGGGACGGGGCATGTCAAAGGCAGGCTGTGGCAGATCTCAGTGGCATCAGAGGCAACAAGACACTATGTCCCCAGCCTGGGCACAACACTCAGTATTCGGCAACCAACATTATTTTGCATTGGGGGCTGGGATGAGGGTGGTTCAGGAGCGGTAACAGGGCCAGGGGAGGATCTCAGTGGCAGCAGCGGCTGCTGAGATCCTATGCCCCCAGCCTCGGCCCAACACACCCCCTCGGACCAGCAAAGTAGCTGGCATGGATATAGGCCCATTTGGGACTTACCTCTCCACTGCTACCTGGGCCACAGCTGGTCCAAGGGATGCAATGGCTGCTGTATCAGCAGCACTGCATCATGCAGTGCTGCAGTCCTGGTCTGGATAGGATTGAGCTGTGTATTGGATCATTTTTGTAAATTTGAACTCAAAAAAAGTTTAGAAGTAAATATTCCCCAACATTAGCCGAGTTTACCTGAGAGGTGCATCACTTTTTTTTTTTTTTAAATTACTTTAAATTCTTAGGGATTTCCATTTTGCAAATTGTGATACCCCTGAATTTCAAGATCTGTATTTTAGGGTTTTGGAATAACCGACCTTGGTTGCAAACTGGTACTAATGTGTTAGCTTTCCACCTTTATTTTGGCTCAGGTTTTTAAACTTTGTTAAAACTGCTGCATGTGCCATTATTGCAGCTCTCTTGCCACTCATGTGTATTAACGTTTTCCTTGCTATGCGCACAATTATTTCAATCTTTTTTTATGTCAATGGGAAGCATAAAATGGGCAACCCAATCCACCAGAACTTTCCGGCACCGGAATGAACTTTCCAGCGCTGGAAGGAGTCACAAACATGCTGTAAGGCATGTTTGCGCCTCCTTGAGAGCCGGGAAGGCCGGCTCCGGCACCAGGAGGACCCCTACCTGGAGGATCCAGGTAGGCTTGGATCCAGTGGGCGGGGGGCTAGATCACCGGAGCCGGGAGGGTGGCCATTGGCCCCGGCGGCCCGGGAGGGGGCGGGGGATGGCCTTCGGCTGTATCCTAGACCCCGCCGGGCGCTGGAGCTTTACATGGCCTCCTCTTGCTTCTGCCAGCAAAATAGCTGGCGGAAATCCAAGGAGGCCCATCCAGGCAGCCGCCATTTACACTCAGGGAAGGAGACGAGCGTCTCCTTCCCTGAGTAGACCTCCCGCCTGGCAGCCACGCTGGCTGCTGGTACACAGGATCCGGCGGACGGCCATGGGCTACCAGCCGGATCTTAGGTAGGATTGAGCTGTTAATTTAAGCTCCTTAAGAATTCTTGAACATTCCTAGTTAAGATATCCGGGGGGGGGGGGAGCAATGACAATGGGACAAATCACCTGGATAGCAGTGTAATTAATGCCAGAAAAAGGCAGGTAAGTTTCATAGTGTCAGCATCATCCAGAAAAGCAAAATTGCATCCTAGCATACGGACAACATTGACTACAGAAAACTGGCTACTCATTTCTGACAAAAAAATGTTTACAAGACTATTCAATATGATCTGCATACTCATAAAAAGATAACTCCAAAGCACATATAAGAGCAAGAAATAACTTCTGGGCAACTTTTTCCTTTCCATTCAATTATGCAGTCTTGTGCACAAGCATATCAACATTCATTTTAGTTTAGATAGATTCGCAGAAGGTTCTTTTTAAGGGATGGTAAAGTGGAGATATTGTTCAGGGCTTTAATAAACTAGTTTAACCGTGTTAGAATTTTATCCTACTTTGATAATGCGTCTTTTTTATTAGATACGTTCACAAGTTGTCACGACGTGATCAAATTTCAGAGTTAAAAAATTAACATATTGCCGGGAAAACTCCGTCATTTAAAAGATTTATTTCAAAATTAACAAGATGTTTAACAAACTTTACATTTAGAATAGAATTTTATCACTGTGTGGTTAGCAAACATAAGAATTTAGCTCCCACAGTTTATTAGCTATCAAAACTATAACTTTGAAAATATTTCTCTTACAGAAGCAGTATAAAACAAGCCCAACTGTTCTATATTGCAAACCAAGTAGCTGACATTAGGTGGCATAAGAGTTCTAAATGCTAATCTGCTTCCTACTTGCCTGAAGAGAGCTTTAAGATTCTCAGGTAATTCTGTTCGACCAGCATACCCTGGGTTCATAGTAATAAATATTCCGACTGATGGCTTCAATGAAATGTTTTCTCCAAGGAATAAAAACCTGCATCAACAATACAGTGTAAAGAAAGAGATGTCATTTGGATTGACATTTGTTTACATCGAAGCGATTCTCTCTTTGATTTGTCTGTCTTCTCAAATAATATTCCTATTACAGTAAGGATTGTGGCTGGGAGCCAAAGAACCACACAGTTTAGTTTGCATACCCAAGGTGGTTTGGAATATGCGTTTCTTGAAGAAGAGCCCCTGCCCCAGGCTGTACGGCAACCCTCTTTTGAAACTAAAGGGATTCTCAGATAGTGCAATCCTATGCGGGTGGCGCAGTGGGTTAAACTGCTGAACCATGAGCTGTCGATCGAAAGGTCGGCAGTTCAAATCTGCGATGGGGTGAGCTCTCATTGCTTGGCCAGCTCCTGCCAACCTAGCAGTTCCAAACCATGTTAATGCGGGTAGATAAATAGGTACCGCTTGCGGGAAGGTAAACAGCGCTCCGTGTTCAGCTGCATGCTACGCGCTGCGGCAAGGAGAGTCATGCCGCCCACATGACCACGGAGGCGTCGTCGGACAACGCTGGCTCTTCGGCTTTGAAATGGGAATGAGCACCACACCCTAGAGTCGGACACGACTGGACTTAATTGTCAGGGGTCACCTTTACCTTATGCATCTTTACTCGGAAATACGTCCCAACGTGTCCAATGGAACTTACCCTCTAGTAAGCATGTTTAGGATTACAGCCAAAATCAAAATCAGTTAATGATATGACATGGGAATCTGCTGTTCAAGGGAAAAAAAATTCCTCCAAACTCACACAAAACGTGTCTAAACCATTGAGCATGCCTGAAGTGGTTTTTTGGAGTCCAACCAGTATCCTATTGCTTCATATCTTCTCTGTTGCATGTTTGCTGTGCAAAATGTTTTATACCGTAATATTTATTGTGCAGGTAGTTCACTATTTCTGCTTTACAGATGAGAAATTAAGACCAAGAACAGCTACTTGTCTAAGGCTACATTATGGCTTGGTTCAAACAAAACAATCCTGTGGAATTAGCCATCTATCCAGTCGGTCCCTGGTCCCTTCTTCCATTTCCTATTCCTCTTGCATATCCAGCTAAATCAAAAGCTTCCCAGTTTGCCAAAAACAGTTTCCTGTGATGTCCAAACCAGGGAAGTGTGACATCCAGGCACAGATGCAAATGTTTTCTTGAAGAGGATTTGAAAGTTAACACCTGCAGGTAGTTTATTTACAGACGTACCTTGCTTTAAGGTGCTTTGCTTTAGAGCACTTTACTAATATGGCACTTTTCAATTACCGGTATATTCATGTTTATTATTTTCAATGCTTGCCTTGCTCTTAAGGAGATTTTCGGCAGTGATGCACAGATCAGCCGACTCCAAGCTGAATTGAGCAAGTTGACTGTTCATGTACTGTATGAACTGTAGTATTTTTATTTATTTATTTATCCTTTGCATCTTTTTTAGGCTTAGCGCTTTTGTGCACATAATAAATGATAGTATAAATATGTTTTTAGGCTTTTATATACACTGTCATGTAAAAAATAAGAACCTGTAAACTGCTTTGAGGTGATATTCCCTTTACAGTGGTGGTCTGGAACCTTACCCGCCATAATAGCGAGGTATGCCTATATATCCAGCGGGTGGCGCAGTGGGTTAAACCGCTGAACCATGAGCTGTCAATCGAAAGGTCAGCAGTTCGAATCCACGATGGGGTTACCTCTCGTTGCTTGGCCAGCTCCTGCCAACGTAGCAGTTCCAAAGCATGTTAAATGCGAGTAGATAAATAGGTACCACTTGCGGGAAGGTAAACAGCGCTCCGTGTTCCAGCTGCATGCTACGTGCTGCAGCAAGGAGAGTCATGCCAGCCACATGACCACGGAGGCGTCTTCGGACAACGCTGGCTCTTCGGCTTTGAAATGGGGATGAGCACCACACCCTAGAGTCAGACACGACTGGACTTAATTGTCAGGGGTCACCTTTACGCCTATATATGCTTTCTTATCAACTTATCTTCATTCATAATATTTAAGGAACTGGTTACTAAATACTCACTGCTTTTTCTTATTTTTTATGGCATCATGGATAGTTTTTACTTGCACTGCCACAACTGAAAGAACTTCTACCGAAATTCGGTTGAATTCATCAAAGCATCCCCAAGCACCTGTCTGGACCAAACCTTTATAGATGTTTCCTATGGACTAAAGGAAAGAAATATGAATTTAGGGTTTGTAATCTTTCTTCCTGAAAGGAAGCCTTTCCTTTTAACACACATAACTTTTAACACAAACTCTTCCCCTGCTAACTGGGCAAGAGGCACTTTTTCAATTGATGCTCCTCTTATGTTTAGCAGGGGGAGAGCAACTGCTCCCCTTTCACCCCAGCACAGTGTCTTTCTGGTGGCTGTTGCTGGTGGTGTTCTGCATCTTTTTTATATTGTGAGCCCTTTTGGGACAGGGAGCCATTTAATAATTTGATTTTGTCTGTAAACCGCTTGTGAACCTTTTGTTGAAAAGCGGTATATAAATATTATTATTATTATTAACAACACAATAAGTACACACCTCTGTACTATTGCACTCTATTTCTCTATAAGCAAGTTGCTAGGTTTTATCACACACCAGTGTGACCAAGAAGTTGAATCCCAAGTGGAATTATAGGAAAAGAAGAACCAGCTCATTTTTCTGCTCTTTTGTTCTATGGGACAAAACAGGCTATAATTTTGGACACAGTTCAGGGAGGACACACACAGGATCAGGTTACTCCCATCTCAATGGTGTCCCCAAGTTAGGGTGCCCAGATTCAATAAGGGACAGGGTGCCTATACCTTTAACCATTGGAATTTGGGCAGGTGCAGCTCATCATGGAAGGGTGCAACAACCTACACCTGCCCCAATTCCCTCTTCTTACAATGGTTAAAGGCATAGGCACCCTGTCCCTTATTGAATCTGGGCACCCTACCCCAAGTGCACCCCATTATTTTCTTGAATACAAATACAGTAAACGGCCAAAATTCATTCCTATAGGGCAAACGTGAAAAATTGCACTTGGCAGATAATATTGCAATGGGAGCAACATATACTGGGTGATCCAGTCCCCATGTACAGGGTTCAGTAGAGGGATACAATGTGTTTCTACATGTAGAACACCCCCAACACCCCCATAAGTGTAATATATACAGTTCTCCTTCCACACAAACTGCCCATCATAATGTCAGGTGCAGCACCTTGTAATCCATTTGTTCAGAACAGTTGAAGACATAAACCATCATCCCAAGTGCATGGCCCAGATCCTTGGTGGTCTCTGTTTTGCCTGTTCCTGCTGGACCTGCAGGAGCTCCACTCATGGTTAGGTGAAGAGACTGGGTCAGAGTAATGTAACACCTTAAGCAATGCAAAGCACAATTGTATAAATATAAAAACATAACTTTCTTCAATTGTTGACATTCCAAAACCATGGCAGTTCAGGAACTTTATAGTAACGGGAGCTTCAGAACCATGCAGACTATACACACATTTTATAGCCCAACACAATTATTCATTGTTTCAGTAAAGTACAAGCATCTAGGGTTGTATACTAAGTATGACTATCAGCCCAATCCTAACTAGGAGTTACAACAGCGCAACAGAGGTTTTGCCGATGTAAATGGTCATAGGGTGTATACACACTGTGTATGCCGCCAGCAGCCATTTTGGAGTAACTGCCACAAACAGCAGTTGTGTCAGTGCCCCACTACCAGGTATGAGTGGGAGTGCAGGTAAGCCAGTGCGGGGGGTGGGGGTGGGAGGAGCGGGGCAGGGAAGGGGGTGGATCCTATGCCAGGATCCTATCCCCATTCCCTCTCTTCTTCTCTCTCCCTCTTACTCTTCTTAGTTCTGTGCCATCAAAATAGCTGGCACAGATCCAAAGAGACCCATTCGGGCAGCAGAGGTTTGCCCCAGGGTATCTCCTTGATTACCCCCACAAACACACCATAGGATGCAGTGGGCGCTCCGATCCACCTCCAAACCGCCTCTACCACCAACCTAGTTGCTCTGGAGATGGTTCTGAAGCCCACCAGTGCTGGCATGAGGCTTACTGGCTCCTGCACTACTACTGGTAGCGAGCCACCCACTATCTGAGTGGCTCCTGCAATGGCGGCCTGGGCCTTACACTGGCGGATTGTGAGATCCGTCAGCATAAGGTCCAGATAGGATTGGGCCCTTAGTCCCATTGAAATCAATGGGGCTAAAGGCTCAATTAACAGGACTTCAATTTCAATCAATGGGACCTAAGGCCAAGCTACACAAGCATGTAAATGTGTGCTCTGGAGGTGAACTTCCAAGACTTAGCACTTTCAGCCAACCAGGGCAGCAATCCCACTATGAACCTGAGCATGTGTGGAGGGAGAGATTCACTCTCTTCCTGCATGCTTTTTCTTCCCCTGAAAATTGTCCAGCTGAAGTGGGAGCTGCCCCTGAAGCAGTGATTCCACTTCAGGAGCAAATTGCAACTTTGGCAGGGTGATTTCTGCCCTATTTCTAATCACAATTGCCACTTCACACAGCTGTTCCAAAAGAAAAAGGAGGCACTTCTGATTGAAACGGTGAGCACGTCATCACACACACTTGTAGTTTGGCAGACTACACACACTGATAGCCATGACAAACGTAAGACAATTCACAGTCCAAGGTAGGGTCTTTTATTAGGACCAACCAAAATGTAACAGTAGCAAGCTTTTGAATCCTTCCACATTTGGGATATTTTGGAGCAAATGGCCAAATTCTTCATCAGGCTAGATGGTAAGGACAAGGATGGAGGGAAACAGTGGGCACATAATACAGGTTAGCTTGCAAAACAGAAGATGGGGTTTAGGAGGTATAAACCGGCCCCTGAAGGGCATGAGTTTGTTTCAATGCACATACAGGGCTGTTTAGACAAAGGAAGCAAGAAAGGGTTAACCTCTCCTTTTGAATATTCTGGAAATAAAGTCTATAAATTAACTCAGTCCAGTCTCCAGTGTTAACCTGAAACTCACAGGTTCCTTCCAGGAAAATAAATCAGGAAAAAAAACCATCATCTATGATTGACCAGCATTTTTTCTATGATTTTATAAACTTAGGATAGAACCCATTATACATTTCTCACATGACAGGACAGTGTAAAATTTGATGTTTAACTATACCGTCTACAAAATGGATTAAGCAGAGATAGCCCACAATTACCTGAACAGACATTACCTGTCAGTCAAAGGCGTAATAACTAGCCGAGGGGTATTTCCCAAGTACTCATAGAAGTACTGGAACTGAGCATCACAAATGTTGGCAAAGCAGTGTTTCTGGGCCCCATCCCATCTATGACGTAGTTGAGACAACCAAGCAAAAGCTTGGGAACTGGTGACCTTAAAAAAAGGAGGAAAAAAGCCCATTGCACAACTGGTATGTTATGCAGACGTTGTTTAGAGATGAAAGGAACCAGACATGCTAAAATACCTCAACTGTCATCACTAGCTTTCACGCCTCATTCCCAGTCTTTCACAAGTAATAATCCTCATCAGCAATTATAAGGGATTAGACTCACTCCTGGGCATCCGTGCACCATTCAGAAGCAAGTGTAATGTAAGATCTCCTTTTTAATGGAGGTTTTTGTTGCAACACACATTACAACTTCTTCTGCCAAGATCTCTCTCTTTTTCTCTTTTACAAGAAATGAACTCCAGGGATTTGATGACACAATTTTATATGTGCCTTCCAGCATCTTTCATTTTATTTCTCAGATCTTCTTATTTCTTTTTACCAACATCCCCTGGGCTCCACAAAACAATTACATCTTTGATGTCTTATTTGTTTTTGGGATTTGAATATTATGCAGTGCCTACACAGCCTCGAATATTCGTGGTAAGCATTTCTTTCAGTAGAAATAGAGCCCTTTATATGTCACAAACGACACACGGCACACCCCGCCTTCGGTCCATGAGGGATTTCCATAACAGCATAGAGCACAGCCTACTGGGTTTTCCCTCAATCTCTACAATCCAGGGCATAGAGGCTGAAGTGAAACAAATTTACCAGACTCCACAGGCTATACAGTTGTCTACCATAGTCTTCTTATCACAAAACATAAACAACCAAAATTGGTATGTCTCCTGCAAATAATCTCCAAACCACTCAACTGATTTGCATCAACAAATTGGTGCAGAGGTCTCATGAGAATGACTGCACACTTGAAACGTGTGGTCCGGGATCAGGGATCTCAGAATTTCAATTGTATGGAATCTATTCTCCTTTAGCTCTCAGTTACCTGGCACAAATCTGCTAAGGCCTCCACTACATTAAAGTAGGGAACCAGTCTTACCAAATTGTGGGGCAAGGCTCCGTGGGAAATGGGCAACACCTGAAGACATATGTGTGAAATAGCACAGAAGTATAAGTTTCTTGATGCCAGTAGATGTTCCCATCGAGAGCAAACAGCAGCAGGGGAGGGGCTGGTTCAGATTAGGATTATATCAGGAACGAAAAGTTAAATTCCCCTCCCTCCACATCACAAACCTAATCTTGCTTATAGAGCCTCCTTGTAGTGACTATATAGGTAATAAAAATCTAGGCATGTCAGGGTCAAACACATTATTAATGCAATGCATAATTTGGCCCTAAATCCTACAGGACACAACTGCTGAGTAAATGCCTTTAAGGCAATGCTGTGCATATTAAAATTTTATTTATAATATTTATATCCTGTCTTTCCCATCTTGCAAACGAAGAGTTCAAGAGGAGAGGGCTGAAGAGGCCCTCTCACATGTCACCACTAGGTGCACCTCTGCCAAAGGCAGGACATGCAAAACGTCCCTCTTAGTTGATCTCAGAGGACAGGTAAGTTTCATGCAGGGGATGGGATCCTTAATAACCTGATTCTAACAGCATTTATTCTTAAATTCCACTTATTTCAAAGGAATTTAGTTTTAAGTACCGGTAAGTCTATTACGGACTGCAGTCTAAATCTGAAGAATTGAGCATACACAAGCAGCAACAAATATATTTAATATATACCAATATGAAATGGTCTAAGAGGCCTACTATTGAGACCTTCCATGGAGGTTGTGATAGCGGTTTAAGTTTACCTTCTGAGCAACAAGCTTTGCCACCACATCTCGAGCATGAACATCTACCGTGCAAATAGTCATGATCTTCTGTCTGTCACTTGATGTAAGCTCTCCCAACAACAGAGAGATAAGGGCATTTAGCTGAGCAATCTAAAAAAAAAATTAAGAAAGTAATTTTATTGAACTGATCTCTACCCCCTGAACACCACTCAGTACTTTCGTTTATTCTATACAACAAATGAATGTATGTAATTGCTCTACAGTTGTATGGCCAACAGTTACCAGTTTCTCTATCATGTAAAGCAAACATCTGTAGGAAGCCTATACAAAACAAGCAGTTGGGACTGCAATAAAAGAAACGCTTGTATTTTGCAGTAACTTTCCTTGTTCTCTTTATTCTTGCTCGTAAACTCCTGAAATAACATGCACATGTTCGTCTTTGTCATGCAAAGATGCTGAAAGAGTATGCCACAGGTGCAGCTATGTTTTTTTGGAAAAATCTTATCTATGAACAGGTAAAGGGAATGCTACATTTATCAGACTGCATAAGAGAATGTTATTAGCTAGCAAACACTAATAATAATTAGTGTTATTATCTAACAACTAGCTATTATTAGATAGCTAAATCACTGCTGGGAACATTTAGACTGCAATCCTATATTTTATTTATTTTTCACATTTTTATACCATAAGGAGCTCAGGTTGGTGTACATGTTTCCTTCCCTCCTTTTGTCTTCACAACCCTGTAAGGTAGGTTAGGCTCTGAGATAGTGACAGGCCCAAGGTCACCCAGGAAGCTTCAGGAAGTGGATCTTCCAGATCTAAGTCCAAAACCAAACCAACACTTTCCTGGGATGTTCAACGAAACAGGCAATATGGGATTAAAAGCCATGTATTTTTCTTAAAAGGAACAATAAAACTTTTAAAACAAGACCCGATGTTGCAGCTTTTTTTCTTCTCTACTCCAAACACATACCCGTTTTAAAAGTACACGAAGGAACGAAGGCTTTTAATCCCATATTGCCTGTTTCGTTGAACATCGTATCTGGCCATGAATCCTTTCACGCTACACTTTCCTGGGAGTAAGCCCCATTGATCACAATGGGGCTTGCTTCTGAGTAGACATGCCTAGGATTGTGCTCTATGGTTTAACAAGCTACACCTGCCCACATTCCTTCTCCTAAAGGTCTAGCACTCTGTCCCGGTTGGAGATCTGATAAGTCTAATCATTGCACAGGAAATTGCCTTAGAAACAGATCGAGGATTTTTCTAGCTCAGTATTGTCTGCATTGGTCAGCAGCAGTTCTCCAAAGCACTGGCGTCCCTGCAGTGTGGCGGGGGGGAGCGCACAGGGCGAGTCCCGGCGCATCACCACCCCATCCCCATCCTGGTGCGTCACCCCCGTAGCGGGTAGGCCGAGCCGCGTCTTCCTCGGCGGTTTGGCCGCTTCAGAATAGGCTGGGCAAGGCTTCGAGCGGCATGTGCACAATGCCGCTCGAAGCCTTGCCCTCAGAAGGGCCGAACGAAGACCAAATCGGGTCTTCGTTCGGCCCTTCTGAGGGTTTCAAGCGGCGTTGTGCGCATGTGCCGCTCGAAGCCTTGCCCGGCCTATTCAGAAGCAACCGAGCCACCAAGGAAGACGCGGCTCGGCCTGTCGGCTCCATGAGTGATGCGCCAGGATGGGGTGAGTACCGGGGGTGACGCAGTCTTGGGGGGGTGACGCACCGCCGAGCCGGCCAACCCCGCACAGGGTGAGGCACCGGCTCGTGACGCCACTGCTCCAGAGTTTCTGATGTAGCATTTTCCTGCCCTACCTAAGATCCCAGGGCCTTCCAAAGCAAAGCAAGTGATCTTCCACGGAGCTACATCCCCATCCTGGAAGGGCACAGCCTTCCACTCCCCACCGGCAGCCAGAATAGAGTCAGAGCCCAATCCTATCCTTTGCACCCCCCGCCAATGCAGCAGTGCCAAAATGGCAGCCGCTGCATCCTGTGCGGGGGGTGGGACGGGACTGGGAGGCTTCTGCAGGGAAAGGGGATGTTTAATCCCCTTACCCCTACTTAAGCCTAATGACCCGCAATGGGTCTCCTCGGACCTATGCTATCAATTTTGCTAGCGTAAGTCTGAGAAGAGACAAGGGGCAGGGAGGCTGCAGGGAAGGGGGATAGGATCCACCATCTCCCACGCTTTACAGCCGTCACCACCAGCACGTGAGGCGTGCTGCCATCAGGCGGTGCACTTAGGATTGTGCAGTCAGTCACCTTTGATTCACCTACCAAACACCTCCAGGTGACTATCCACCAGGTCAAACCGGATAATACTCAAGCATGTTAGGAAGGCTACAGCCTAACTTCCCCTTTATATGTTTATTTTCTCTGTGCAGGGGGGAGGGTTTTGTGGGAAAGCATTCAGTAAGTTGCAATATGACCTCCTACATATAGCTGCCACCTAAAGTGGTACAATAATCCAGGTAAAGATTGGTTCAACCAAGTGGATAAATTAGCCCAATTTTTCACAGATGTTCTGATATTTAACAAACAAGAAAAGCATCATTACCTGTTTTTTATTATAGTCTTTCAAAGCTGTTTCAAACCCTTCCTCTAGTCTGCTGAATGCTATTCCCACATCTGCTGCCCACCAGATTTGGGAGCTAGTGAGTGCTACTTGAGCCGGGTAGTCAAGGATCCACTGCTCTCTGGGTTTTTCTTCATAGACAGCAACAGCTTCTGTGATATGCTGACGCACTGTTTCACACATCATTTTTTCAAGGCGCTTTAACCACGTTTCCACCTTTTAGGATAATCAACAAATATACACACATTCTGAGAAAAATTAGAAATGCAGTGCATTTTTAAAAATACACTATTTTTAGTTTTAAGGGGTTGCATCCTAGGAAAGCTAGGATTTCTAAGTCCCATTACAACTAACAGATTGAAATCAAACTGATCTCAATTATACTTATGGCACAATCCTGAGTAACTATCCGCCTGTGGAGCATGTGCTCGCAGGTGGAGGGTGCCATAAACACGCTGTAAAACACATTTTCGGCACCCAGGGAGTAAGGCCCGCCAGTGCGGAAGCCAGCAGGCCTCACTCCGCGGCGGAAACCTGCTGCAGCCACCAGAGCAAGGTGTTCCTCCGGTGGGAGCAGGGGCGGACAGGCAGCGAGGATGGCCATTGGCCGAGCTGGCCTGGGTGGGGGCGGGGATGTCAGCCGCAATACCCCCATCCCTGGGCTCAGCAGTTCTTAAACCACCACCTCAGATGTCCGCTGGCTCACGAGTCGGTGGACATCCGAGGAGGCCCATCGGGGCCTTTACACGGGGGGGACCAATGTCCCCTTTCCCCGAGGAGACCCCGTGCCATGCTGGAGCAGCCCGGGAAGAGTGTAGGATCCTGCAGCTGGCCACGGATCTTTACACAGGACTGGGCTGCCCGTCATTACTTAGGATACAACTGAAGAACACAAATCTACAACTCAAGTATGTGTTCTTTCCATTCGTTGCACCACATTACTGTTACTGTGAATGCTCAGTTTCTTTTTTGGTGTGTCCCATCACACTGTACCTATTTTTGCTTGAACCCTGATGCCATACATCAACAATCTTGTACAACAATAATCAACAAAATTTTCTTTCCTCCTCTTCCCCATCTTTGTCCCCTTTGTGATTTAAGTCTTGATTCATTATGATCATGCCAGTCTTCCATGATTGACCTTATTCTAAGAGCGGCTTGGCTCAAACAGACTTATTTTGACAGCTCATTTTTGTGATATTTAATTCCCAGACATTGTGACATAACTTGCCCTAGTCATTGACTGCTTAAAGTTACAACATCTTCCGATTCTCTCTATCATTACATCAGTTTGGATGCTCATCTTACCAAGGTACCTATCCAGACTGAATGGTTACTATACAGTTTAAATAAGAGACGGATAAGATAGTTATGAAAATTATATACATGACCCAAATAAAGGTAGAATTTTGCCTGCTTGCTAGGAACTGACAGCACAATCCTATCCTTTCGTTAGGCCAGTGCAGCACCTGCTACACCAGCCTAGGATGTCACAAACATGCCGTAAAGCACTTTGCGACACCTGGAGAGTAGGCAGCAACAGGGGGAAGGCCTGTGCTGTCCTGTTGGTGCTGCATCCAGGAACATCGTAAGCCAGAGCAGGTAAGGTCTCTCCGAGTGGCGCGGAGGCTGGGGGAGGGTGTTATGGGGTGGATGGAGGGTGGGGATGGGTGTATTGGGCCAGCAGGGGAGTGGGATCGGCGGCGTTGGCACATACAAATCCTATCCCACTTTCCGGACTTTTTTTCCCCCCTACACCTGGTTGTGTGGTAGCAAGTGAGCTGGCACAGATTCGAGTAGCCCCATTGCACAGATCCATTGCAGATTCAAGTACCCCCATTAAAAAGAGGGGGAAGATCAAGTGTGCGCAACTGCCACCAGATCCACCCCCTCCCCTCGACGTGCCCACTAGTTCCTCCTCCAACACATCCACAAACCACCCCCTGTGCAGGCTTCCCTGTACTGGAGAAGTTCACCAGCTGCAGCAGTGGGCTGCTAATGATGCTGCCACTTTGCGGCAGCTCAAAAATGGCCAGTGTCGGCACAGTCTGAGCATTGTCGGCAGCCAATTTACAGCAGCGGGACAGTGTCCCGCTGCTGTAAATCAATAACAGGATTGGGTCGTCAGTTTCTGACACATTAATTTTCTTACACCCTTTCTTCTTATTTTAGCAAATAAAAGAAATCCTGCACTTTAGTTTAAATAACCAACATACCTGACCAACACACTCAAATTTTGCAGTGAATGGGACATATTCCTTTTCTTTGCTGTACATCCCTAGAGCAATGTTTCTGGATTTCTCTTTGTTGTCTTGAAATTTAAGATCAGCAGTGTTGTCAAAAAGTTTAATAAGATGACAAGTCACCTGCATTCAAATAATAGCACACAACTAAGGAAATCAGTCATTTCAGGTTTGCTGAGATTTTAATCATCTTCTCTTTCACTTTTTACTATCACATTTCTTTTCAGATGATGCTTTAAATATGATTGCAAGAAACTTTACCTGTTTTGGCTGTGCTCCTTTGGAGAGAATGTCAAGCAAATCAGCAGATGAAACAAAATAGAACCGAGGAAAAGCTAAGCGCTTGGTTTCCAAGTATTCAGCTAGAGCTTTTTCACAAAGGGAAAGCCTGAAAATTAAGAATGGACATTTTGGACACTTATTTTCAAAAATGCGTGACTTTTTTTTCCCCACCACAGACTGAATATGCAGTAGTTGGCTATCAAAGATAGTAACATTTCAGATTTCATTCCTTAATACAGTTTCCTCTGACATAACAGTATGATGGGGAGGGGGGTGTTGCAAGAAAAAGATTTTTCTAAACATCCATTGACCGCGCAATCCTACTTAACCTTTGAGCAGTGGAGCGTGCATTCCGCCACTCGAAGGCGTTGCAAACGCATTGTCAAGAACATTTGCGACTCCCAGGGAGTAAGGTTCACTGGGGCGGCCGGCAGCCCTCACTCCGTTGGGGGACTGTCCCTGCACCCACTGGATTAGGCAAGCTCTGCACCGACCAGCGCAGGGGCGGGGGGAGGGTGGCCATTGGGTGAACCGGGCAGGGTGAACTCGAGCTCCGCCGATATCTGGGTCCTATCCCAGCCCAGATCGGCGTCCACTCTGCGCCTTGAATGTACATCAGTTTCAGAGCTGGCGTACAATCGAGTAGACCCATAGGGCCTTGGCTGCCTTGCATGCGGGGAAGGGGACGAACGTCCCTTTCGCCCGCGGTCATCCCAGGCTGCCCCAGGGCAGTCCAGAATGGCCAAAGGATACTGCGGCTGGCCCTTTCAGCCGGCCGGTATCCTTACACTGGATTGGGCTGCCCATCTGTTCCTTCCCATGTTATCCTGTGTAGCTCACTGTTTTATACCATTTCTTTTATTTCAATTAGTTGTTATTGTTCTCTTTTACTTGTGCTTTCCAATCAGTGTTTTTATTTTTTTGCTGTCCTGAGAGCATATTGCTGAAAGGTGTGCTACAAATGACAGACATAAAAAAAGAAAATGCTTGTCATGGTGCAACTGTTCTTGAAAAGCAAAAACTATGTCCTATCCACTGAGTGCAATAAAAACATACACATAGAGGATACACTTATCTGTGAGAGGCAGATAAAAAATGAGGTAGTCCCTTCTTACTTTGAGAAACTGACTACTGCAGAGCTTTGGATTGCAACTAAGTCCAGAACTCAATGTGCATTCTGATGAGCAAATTCATTTTAGTGAATGGGACAGCTCCATGTGCACAACTGTTACATGAGCAGACCTGCCATCTTCTCTGAAGTGAACAAGAAGTTCTTATGAATGAAAGGGACACCATAGTGTTGAACCACTGGATCAAGGAGTTAAACAATTTACCAAAATCAAAACCAAAAGTGAGCAGGAGGCACTACTCTACATTATTTTCTTTTTTACCATATTATCATGACCCTGATTCATCCACCCATGGGTGATTCTGTGACATGTACACACTACTAATTAATTGGCTGGTCAGGAAACATTATTTAAAGCTTCAATCCTATACACCTGACCTTTGTTGGATGTAAGCTCCATTGAACGCATTGCTTTGCCATTACTGTTTGTGTCTCAACTGAACATATATAATTGCAACATTATTGTGAAACAATTCTCTATCTTCATGGACATTATATAAAATACAAGAGAAACCACAGAATCTGTGGGCTTTAAAAGAGTGGGGGGACTTTTACAAATGTGGTGGAAATGTTCAAAAACCAACAATTAATGAAGGTTGATTGTGGAACTACAAGAAAATTACTTGTATAATTCACCATTGAATCCTTTAATTTTTCTCCTCAGCCATGTAAAATAAGATCATGCAAAACAGCGCTGTCTTTACATTGTCAGTTAGAACTGAAGATATTGTAAATCTTTAAAGGTTTATAGTAACTATTATAAAGAACAGTTTATGAAACAATGCAGTGGTTGGCAAATTAATATCCTACATCATTGGTAAGGAAAACAAAAAAATGGATAAACAGAAAATGGATAAACAGAAACTGGATTCATTTTCACATCTATAGGAAAAAATAAATTGAATCCATCAGCAGCATAAAAATTGGTTGAACACCATTTTTAGAAACTGACTACAGAGTTCATTTGTATTGTTATTAGACATTTCCATCAGTTTATTTCTGCATCATTGTTAGGGTATTGCTTAATAATATGTCAAGCATTTGTAAATTTATATAATATGTCAAGCATTTATAAATTTACGTTAAAAGTTAAGCAAAACAGACTGACTGTCAAGAAATAATCTTAAGTACAATGAATCAAGTCTTGCAGCTAATAAGCATATATTACATATAAAACAATTAGCTCTATTTTACCTGCATTGCAAGTCTTCAAGGTTTTCATACAAATTAGGCTTGGTAGTTGCTTCCAATACATTTTTTGTATTTGCTGAATCCTTCATTAATTCCTAAGTACAGGTGCAGAAAATATTAGTTATAAATTTAATGCTCTTGAGTTTTTCTAGCCATGATTCTTTTTAGCTCTTGAAAAGCAAACCTAACCCCCCCCCCCTCAATCCACCCAGTAGATCCTTGTTCATATCATTTTACAGTTTTTTTTTTGATTTCATGTAAATGGGAGTGCTAACACATCACATCTAGGAACACTGTCGACCCAATATTGGGAAAAGTAGTTTTCTTGTGAAAGTTATTTGATTTCTTACATAACATTGTTTTCTCCTATGTTTCTATTCCTCTTTGTTTACAATGTATTTAAAACTATTCTTGATCTTAGCCAGATCAAATGCTGGCACCAGATTGGTGGGGACCCCGGGGCAAAGTTCCAGGGTACACTGGGCCCCACACTCCAAGCTTGCCAACAGTGGGGTTGAGCAATGGCAGCAGGCGATGGCTCCTCTCACCCTCCCCATCAGCAAATGGGGTAGAATCTTTAGCATTCATAGAATCTCCTCTCTCTATACCAGCCAATGGGAGCATCATATAGAGGTTCCACAATGACACAGATTCCTCTGGGTGACATTCCCTTTTGTAGATGGATTGCCACACATCGCAGTGGTGCAAGTCTCTTGGCCAGCTTATGCCACTGCTGCCAATGGCAATGGGGGGGGGGGGAGAAGGGTTCAGGGATCAGCCTGCCATGTGGGTCCTTTGCTGGGCCTGGGCTCCCAGCCACAGTCCAATCAGGCCAACTCGCAAAGCCATCCCTGTTAGCCAAAAGTCTAGGAAGCAACGCATTTATTTAAAATGTAAATAAATGTCCAGCAATTTTGCTGAGGAGGGATAGTTGCCAAGAAATCTAGTCCCTAACCCAAACATTCCATCTCCTTCCCCACACTGATAACACTCAACACACTTTCTGGCATAAGGTATTCCAATGGTTTTAAGTTAATTTTGGGGCGCTGATTCCAAATCTGGCATCGGTTTTTGTCTATCACATCAGGTTTTTGAGATATCAAATATTGCATTTGATAAAATCAATGAAAAACAGCAAATTTGCAGTGGTCTACAAATTTATTTTTTTCTGGCCTGGACGTTTGCAGCTGTTTTAGACAAACTTCAGGGTGCTGATTCCAAATCTGATCTCAGATTTGCTCTATCACATCTCATTTTTATGCTATCGGCATACCCCATTTTCATGATGCCAAACCTGATGCCAGATTTGGAATCAGCGCTCCAAAATTACCTTAAAACCATTGGAATACCTTATGCCAGAAAAAGTGTGTTGACCGGGTACCCCCTTATCACGGTCCAATTTTCTGAAGTACCCCCTGCTAATTAACTGCTAATTAATTGGATCAATCAATTAATTAATTAGGTAATTAATCATTAAGTAAAAAAGTACTAACACAATTTTAAATGTGAAAAAATGTCTTATTTAACTCTGTGCATGCGTGCGAGCGAGAGAGAGAGAGACTAGTGTAAATTTGCTGTTTTTCATTGATTTTATCAAACACAGTATTTGATATCTCAAAAACCTGATGTGATAGACAAAACCTGATGCCAGATTTGGAATCAGCACCCTGAAATTAGTCTAATACAGCTGCAAAAGTCCAGGCCAGAAAAAAATGTTGTTGTTTTTTGTAGACCAGTGTAATCTATTCAGCACTGCTTTGGGATTTCATACAATATACATTATACAACATAAGTTAGCAATGCACATGCAGTGCAAGAATACCATGTGGATAACCTTGGTGCTGGAGGTGGAGGTTTTCCTTCATATCTGTTCCCATCCCTCGTAGCATATTCTTATGACTATGGGAGAAACTCGGAAGGTTTTCTCATAGGCTACCCTTTCTTTATGGGAGTATATTTGTTTTCCTTCAGGACAGCATCCATTCACCAGACTTATGTGGAAAGTAGTAGTAGCTGGAAACACTACAACAGTTTCTTCTAACACTTCACCATGGCTAGTTTCAGTACAGAAACCACAAGTTAGCCCTTGTACACATCTGCATTGCAAGAAATGAGCTGTTTAGCCCTTTGAAAGGTTTTATCTATGGTTTACAGCCATTTATTCTACCCTTTCTTTGAGTAGCTCACAGTGGCAGTCTATCCTGACAACAATCCTGTGAGCCAGATTAGACAGAGGGCACAAAATTACATGCAATATTAAATGCATTATTGGCCTTGATGAACTTCAGTGTTCCATAGCAAACAGCAGCTGGATCAGGTGCACCTGTGAATCAGCACTTTGGCAGAGGAAAAGGGGACTTTGAGACTATCTCCTACTATGGTCTTGATCCAGATCCCCCCCCCCCAGGTATTATTTGCCAAGGAAAAAGAGTTCTCATTGACACCAATTGCACTCTGAAGTCTGATCCAGATCAGGAGCTTAGCAGAGGTAGGTTAAAGTCACCTCCTTCTAATCCAGTCCCTATTTGTAGCTATTTAATTTGCAGAGGCTATTGAAATGTTTTTTTAAAGAGTGCATGTTTGCAAAGGACATTTAACATGTCAAAGGAATATGCTGTTAAACCCAGAGCAACTTGCAATAGTACCATACTGTTAGTAAATACTAACAGTAAATACTAATAGTAAATACTGTTAATAATAAATACTGTTAATAATACCACAGCCACAGTGAATTGCCCAAGGCTTTGTTCAGAAATTGAGTGAAGATGTTACTATCTACATCTGCAGCATTAAAAAAACATGCTGTTTGAAGTGTATGCTTTTCAGAAACATGTATTCTTTTAAAGAACTAGAATGCAGCAATAATATTCTTGGGGGGGGGGGTTCCTAAACTTTTTTGAGGGAAAGGATTTCATGAAAGCATTACAAAATACTTCTGTTTTTTCATACAACTAGCTGGGGGTTGGGCAAGGCTTTCATTTTGTGGACTTCAGCATATCTGACCTGGATTAATATTGCCTTGTAAATTATTATGTTTTAAAAATATATTATAGTACTAGGATTCATGGCTATAATTAAAAAAAATGGTTAATATATTTTCTAAAATGAAAGGAAAAAGAAAAGTGACTGGATGGGAGATTCGGATAAGCTCATGAGATTCCTTAGGGCGACTAATTCTTCATTAACCTTAAAATCGGCATCAATGCCGTCAAATCTCTTTGCATCTTCAGGGAGTTGGTGTCTGATATCATCTGAGCCAATGAAAATGCTTTCTAAATGAGACCATGTACGTTGAACTTCCATCCAAATGAAAATGACTGAATCTGCCACGTTCAGCTTTTTTTGCCAGCTTAAGACTTGCTCAATGAAATACTCAACATATTTACTTTGTAGAATTGTTTGCAGCTGAACCTTGAAAAACAAAAGAATAGGGAGGGGGATAAAATTAAAGGATAAATAAAATTACTTGAACAGGCACAGGATTCACAGCTACAAAAGTTTTACAAAAATCTTCTGCAAGCTATTATTACAGTAAATCACAGCAAAAGACATTTTCAAACCTTGCAAATGGACAGCATATTATTAAATGATTCCATACTATCTAGGGGAAAAAAGAGAGACCAAGGACCTGTAATTTTGCTAACTCCTACACAGACAGGAATTTTTGTTAAAACATATACAGTCAAGAACACGTATAATTTTGCAGACTAACATCTGGGGCATCTAAGATTCACTGTAAATACAAATTCTGGAGACAGAGCTGCAAGTTTAAGTCCAATTATAAAAACACATTAACAATGCAGCAATGAGCACATTTACTATTTACATTTGTAATCTTACTTGGTTATTATCTAAGGTCTCAAAAAGCTGTTCATCAGTCTTCAGCAAAAGAATACTGGTCCTGTAATGCTCTTCATAAGAAAACTCCATGGTAGCCCATATTTGACTAATTTCCATGAGAATCTGGTTAACACATCAAAACACTGGTTAAGAACATTTTAGTGGAGTGAAATTATTCAATTAATATTTTACAAAGCAATCCTGAAAAGATGCATGCCACTATTTAGCTAAAGAGGTGCCATTTCTTATCGTTTTAATTTTATTAGTATAGTATTATAAAAATTATATCCTGCCTTATATTTGCTAAAAACATACTCAAGGCAACTAACAAATAAAATAAACTTAAAACACTAGGAATTGTATCTTTAAAAAGTCTTGACGTATAGCACAATCCTATCCAACTTACACCACCGGTGTAACCAGCGGTGCAGTGAGAACGGAAGGCCCCTGAACGGAAAGGGGATTCAAATCTTCTTTGAAGGGGATTTGAATCTCCTTTCCCTTCTGGGGTCTCCTGTTCTCACTACACCGCTGGTTACACTGGTGGTGTAAGTTGGATAGGACTGCACTGTAAGTCCCATCAAAACTGACTGAACTAAAGTTAGTCAAACTAACTAATACTTCTTAGCTATGACTAACTTTCTTAGGCTATAGCCCCAAAAAACAACAAAACTAAATCCAGCAAAATCAGGCAATTGCAGCAAGCTAGCATAGATTGGGAGGGGGAGGGGGAGGGGAAACCAAGAAAACAAAATAGCAATTAAAAGTTCAGCAAAGAGAGAGCTGTCCAGTGGCGTCACTAGACGCGCGTCACCCCAGGGCAGGGGGACGCGCGTCACCCCCCTGCCCTAGGGTGACCCCCCAAACACCCCCCCAAGCGCGGCTGTGCTTGCCGCTGCCGGCGGCTCCTCTCTTCGGCCGGCTTGGCCAGCGCTCCAGGGCCTTCTGAGAAAGGCCCAATGGCTCAAAACGTGAAGATTTACGATTTTCGCGCATGCGTAGTACAATTTCTGAGGGCAAAGGGCTGCCCACTTGCCCTCAGAAAAGTACTGCGCATGCGCGAAAAACGTAAAAACTTCATGTTTTGAGCTATTGGGCCTTCAGAAGGCCCTGGAGCGCCGGCGGGGCCGGACGCTCCGAGGCCGGCTCCCCGGCCTCGGAGCCTCCAGAGGGTGACACGCGTCACCCCTTTGCACGTGCATGACGCGCGTCACCCCCTGGCGGTCCGCCCCCCCCGCTCCAGTGACGTCCGTGGAGCTGTCATCAGCTACAGTACAATTTTGTCAACTCCTGCGATCAGTGACAAATGACTTGAAATCCTTGCAGAAAACCACTTTTGGTCATCATGTGTACCCAGAAGAGAAAATTAAAAAACTAGCCTTTTCAGTGCCCAGCTCTTTCACTGCTTTGTCAACAATGCTTCGAACATCATCTTCCATATTATGAAGCTTCAATACCAGCAAGTCTGCTAATGTTGTATGTTCGGTTATTGAAAACTGAACCTGCAAAATACATCAGAGAAATTCCAATGCTTTGACTTGTGATGCTACTTTTCTTGCTTCTCTTTACATGGGTGAGGTGTGCCCCAAGTGACTTTGAGATCTTGCCCATGGAGATATATAAGCTTCCAAAGTCCTACTCTGGATGTTAGACTTGGGACCCAATCCTATCCTCCACCACCAGTGTCAATGCAGCTGCGCCAAACAGGAGTGCCCTGCATCCGGTGTGTCTGGGGGGATGGAGTGATTGGACAGCTTGTAGGAGGAGTCAAAACCTGTAGGAGGTAAGTAAAAATATTTTGTACTTTCCTCCTGGTAGGCTGCCCAATCACCAATGAGTCTCCCTCGGAGATATGCCACCTATTTTGGTGACATATGTCCAAGGTGAGGTAAGGAATGGGTGAGTTTTACAAAGAGGGGATAAGATCCACCCCCTCCCACTTCTGCCAACCCACCGGTTTCTCCCCCCTCTCTGGCCAGAAATGCCATTGTTCTTCCCACTCCCTCCCCCACCCCTCCCAATTCCTGCTCCCACTGCCAACTCATCTAGCGCTGGCAGACAGGGTCTTCGCTGCCAGCAAGCGTGCGCAGCTGCCAGCAAACACGCTGGCGGCCTCATTACACTAATTGTCGGCAAGTGTGACAATGTCACGTGACACATGCGAGGATCCAGGCACTTCCGCCTAGATCTTGGTACTTCCGCCAGTGGAACATGCGTTCCACCAGAGTAGGCTGGCAAGTAAAGTAGATAAAAGACTTTTTAATATTGAAAAAACAATCAGAATTTGAAAGGGAATTATGTTTAAATGATGAAAAACTTATTGCTAAAATATATAAACTTCTGTTGAAATTTGAAATGGAAGATGAACAAGTGAAAGACTGTATGATAAAATGGGTTCAAAATTTTGGTTATAATATATTAATGGAACAATGGATAGGTATGTGGTCAAAAATATTGAAATTTACGTTGAATGTTAACCTTAAAGAAATGTTGTATGATGGATCGCTGGTATTTATCACCTGTAAAATTGGCTTAAATGTATAATGTATCAGGAATGTGCTGGAAATGTGAACAGAAGGAAGGAACATTCTACCGTATGTGGTGGACGTGTAAGATAGCTAAATTTTTTTGGATACAAATTCATTCGCAAATCCAGAAAATTCTAAGGATTAATATACAATGGAAACCAGAGGTTTTTTGTTAGGTTTGATGGATAATCAGTTGAAAAAGAGATATGGTACTTTGATTTTATATATGGTAACAGCTGCAAGACTACTTTATGCACAGAAGTGGAAGTGCTCCAGTATACCATCAATAGAAGACTGGATAATGAAGATGTTGGAGTTAGCAGAGATGGCAAAGTTGACATCCTTCATAAGAGAAAAAACAGACTGATTTTTGACCGAGTGGAAGCCCTTTATGGATTTTCTGCAGAGTCTAGATAATATATATGGTAACAGCTGCAAGACTACTTTATGCACAGAAGTGGAAGTGCTCCAGTATACCATCAATAGAAGACTGGATAATGAAGATGTTGGAGTTAGCAGAGATGGCAAAGTTGACATCCTTCATAAGAGAAAAAACAGACTGATTTTTGACCGAGTGGAAGCCCTTTATGGATTTTCTGCAGAGTCTAGATAATAATGACTTGTATTTTTGTGGATTTGGAGAATGAGAAAAGTTGGATTTAATAGAAAAGTATAATATTGTTAGTTACGTCTGGGGTGGAGATAAGTGGAAGTCATTTTAAATTTTGTTTTGTGTTGTACTGTAGTTGTGTCTTTGTTGTTGATGTCTGATATAAACAATAAAAATATTCTGCACAGAGTAGGCTGGCAGATAGGATTGGGCTGTAAGAAAAATAGTTTCTGCTTTCCCCATTTATTTGCAATATTTAAAATGGATTTGATGGGGCAGGGACTATGATGGTGGATAATCCTTAAAAACTGGCAAAATACTAGTTGATTTTGCCAACTAAAAGCCCAATCCAACCTAACACCCCGCGTGGTGATGCAGCAGCACCAACATGGTGTCTGCTGCATCCTGCTGGGGAGTTTTGGCCTCATGAGGCCTCCTCAGGGAAAGGGAACATTTGTTTCCTTTCCCTGGGGTAATCCCCTGCCAGCCCAGTGGGTCAACTTGGACCTGGACCTGACACTAGCGCAAGTCCGCATGGATCCATGAAGGCAGATCGGGCCTGGGAAGGGGGTTAGGATTCAGCAGGTGCCGCTGCCACCAAACTTGGCCACTTCGTGGACCCAGTCTGCTCTCCCATCCATTTGGTGGCAGGGGCAGGGAGGAGGGCAACGGGAGGGCAGATTGGGACTGGAAAGGTATTGGAGGCAGCGGCACATGCTGAAATCCTAACCTCCTTCCTAGCGATAGAGCTGGCACGCCGCGCAGGTCCGAGTTGACCCACTAGGCCGGCAGGCACAAATGTTCCCTTACCCCAAGGAGGCCCCCAGATGCTGAAACTCCCCCACAGGATGCAGGAGTGCCACACTGGTGCCACTGCACCACCACATGGGGAGTTGTGCTGGACTGGGCTGGAAACATTTAAGACAAATTCTGACAGTAGCATTAGAAAGATACTTACGCCTATTGCACCCATCAGTTGATACCAGTGTCTCTCTCTCATTGCTGGATTTTGTAACTCTGTTATAACTCTCAATGATGTCACCAGGTTCTTTACTGTTAATTCCAAACCTACATATACATTCCAGGAACGAACTTCTTTATCCAATGACCACATCTCCTAAGAAAAAGCATCAGAACAATGTGGTACATTAGAAGACTGTGGCATGACTCATCTGGCAAGAATATCATTAACAAAATATTAAAGACTTTTCAGGGCAGCCTGTATTCACTGATCTCTTCTTAGGCACAGATCAAAATAAAACAGCTATGACATTTACTAACATTTACTGTACATGCTAGTACATTAGATTGTCAAGAAAGGTTCATTCACATTCAATTTCTCTCTCTTCATCTTTTTAACAGTCAACCAACACATACACAGAGTGATTTCAGAGGATTACACTATGTACCTATAAAGCCACAGTCTTCAATAGCTCTGCTGAGTGATGCAGGTTCAGAACAGTTTGCAGAAGTTGTTTCATGTTTCACAAATTCTATAGGTTTCCAACAACTTTAAGCAAAGCCAAGTTAAAAAAAAATACAACAACCCAAACTAGATTTCTCTATAGGGATGACCTTGTTTGTCTTTTCAGATTCAGTTCAGCATGATTTTATCATTTCTGTCCACAGGGAGCTAAACCTCAGTGGAAAAAAATGTGATGGTTAAAAGAGAACAAAGTTTGATACCAATGTTCTCTTTGGGAAAACAGCCGTTACTGTGTGGGGAAATAAGGAAGATAAAGAAGCAAGATAAATGGTGGACATTATAAGGAGTTAGTCTGAAACTTACCTTGGCAAATCTTCTGAGTTCTACATCCAGCTGTTCCATACTAATCTCTCTCCAATGACTTTTGGTCCAATTATTAATGCTGCTCTGAAACAGGAGGAACACAGAAAAATGTCAATGACATTTGGTAGAGACAAGCTTTTGCAAGCAAAGAGAATATTAGGAATAGCAGAGACTACAAGGGTGTTTTTTAAAAACATATTAATATTACAGGCGTCCCCGTATCCATGGGGGATAGGTTCCAGCTCTCACCATGATTAATTGAGACTGCGGAAAAGAGCGATCGCTATCCTCCATACCTAGTGGTTCCCAAACTGGGAGACACGGCTCCCAGGGGAGCCGCGGAAACCAGTCAGGGGAGCCACAGAGTGCCACGGAATCCTCTCGGAAAACAGTGCAATGCCAATTGGCAGACATCAACATAATGTAATGGGGAGCCACGGCCAATGATTGCCAATGGTCAAGGGCAGTGGCGTCACTGCTGTGTGGCGGGGAGGCGGGACGCACGGGGTGACGTGGCAGAGGGGGTGATGTGCCAGGAGTCCCGACACGTCAGACACGTCACCCCCCCCGTACTCACCCCATCCCGGCGTGTCACCCCCAGGAGCCGGCAGGCCAAGCCGCATCTTCTTCGGTGGCTCGGCCGCTTCTAAATAGGCCAGGCAAGACTTCGAGCGGCATGCGCACAACGCCGCTCGAAGCCTTACCCTCAGAAGGGCCGAACAAAGACCCAATCAGATCTTTGTTCGGCCCTTCTGAGGGCAAGGCTTTGAGCGGCGTTGTGTGCATGTGCCACTCAAAGCCTTGCCTAGCCTACGTAGAAGAGGCCGAGCCGCCGAAGACAACGCGCCCAGGGTGACTCGCCCAGGGTGACACGCCAACTCATGATGCAGCTGGTCAAGGGAGCCGCAGGTTGAAAAAAGTTGGGAAACACTGCCCATGTCCTTTGTTATGTTTCTAGCGTTGGCGCCAATCAAGTACATCTCTTTCTTTACCAAAATGCTATAAGCCAGCCCAAATGTTAAACAGGAAGCAGAAAGCAGGAACTGCTTCCTGTTAACCTTCAGGAGCCTCTCTAGTATTCAGGCTGCTTGCCTGTTCTGTGCTATAAGTCAGCATTATAACACTTGCCTGCTTGCTTATAGCATTTTATTTAAGGAAGAGATGTGCTTACTTGGCGTCAGTGCTAAAAACGTAACGAATGTAATGGGCGCCGGGGGGGCGGGGCGCGGAGAACCATGTATAAGTGAATCCTCGATCCAATGAATGTAGTGCCTAGATCTAGATTGAACCTGGAACCTTCTGCATACAAAGCAGATATTCTTCCCCTGAGCTCCAGTCTCTCCCCAATGCTCTTCTTCATCATTAATATTAAGCTACAAGGCGGCTTAAACTCCAATCTTCAAAGATTTTTTTTAAATGATCAAAATAATTGCCAATTGTACAATGGTTCTTTGAAAAACAAATAAAATCTTACTGTAACATTAATATTAATGTCCCAAATTCCCTTGAGCAACTTTATTTCCTTGCGACATTGCTTCATTTGTTTGTAATCTGGAATGACCACTTCAAAAAGGTTGGCAGATTCCTGTATGTGTAACATTTCTTCTTCCAGGGTCTCAAGGTCTCGATTTGCCTTAACGGGGCAAGTAGAAAGCAAGTTTAGTTAAAATCCAATTCAGGGTATACTGAAGACAAATGAACTGCACAGATGGATATTTTACAGGAATTATTGGAGAAATGTTGCACGTTTCATTTTCCTTTCTGATGTTCCAACAGACATACAAGGAACATTTATGGTCCAGTTTCTCAGCTAGTATAAATCAGGTTCAGTGCTATAGCACTGATTTACATCAGCTGAACTTCTGCCTCTCCAGATTTATACATTTATATCCATACACAGATGTACACAAGCTCCAACGATTTGATCACATGTGCATTATATGCAATTAAATGTATACTTTCCACAGCTTTATTCTAGCAATAATACCTATTTTTATCGCTCATTAAGTTCTTTAAACACTCAAACACACTTAAATATAAATTAGTTATGAACCCTTTGTTCTGAAGACTGTCAGCACAAGCTACGTGGATGCATCACTTATAGTATGCTTCCAAAAGGTGAAATCCACATCTTCTTAAAGTTATAAAACACTGATTTTAATACACGGAATTGCAACTCGCATCTATGAAATGCTTAGAGATATAAAATAGGTGTGTGGGAAGGAAGGACACCCTGTTCAATCTAGCATAATATAGCTATAAAAAAACACAGATGCATTTTTAAATGCAAATACTTTGTTTCTTTAAAATGGCAAGGTTGCTCTAAAAAGTGTGCATGTTTTAAGCTGTGCAGGCACATAATATAAGCACTTAAATGTCAAGCTCTACTAAAAAAAATTGAATGTCAAATACAAATTGTATAATATGTAAACAGAGATCTTAGTTTTGTAGCAAAAGATTACCAGCATAACATGCACCTTTGAGATTTCTCCATTACCTTATCAAGAAGCGCATATGGGGTTTTGGCATCAAAGTGAAAGGGAGCCTCCGCTCTAAATCTCTCTCTGAATCCTATCTGCTTTCCCTGATGAAAGAAACGCAGGCAATAAATTCTGTCAACAGTCTTGTCTTCATAAAAGCATGGAGTTGTGTGTGCGCGTGTGTGCGTGTGCGTGTTTAAATCAGCTTAGCTTACATCAAAAGCAGCACATTTTTTTCTGAGAAGGGTGACCTCAGAAGTCAGAAGAGGAGTCACTTCATGCTTTATAGACACAGCAAGTTTTTTGGTTGCATTCCATCTTTCAGGCAATTCCTAAATAACAAAGACAAAGGATATTTTGAGAAGTTCTGGTTCTTCACATTGAATGCAAGAAGCTGCCCTGTATGAAGCCAGATCATTGGTCGATCAAGTTCAGTATTGTCTACTGATTGCCAGTAGCTCTCCAGGGTTTCAGACAGGAGTCTTTCCCAGCCTTACCTAGAGATGCCTGGGGTTGAAACTGGGACTTCTGCATGCAGAGGATCTGCTCTACCACTGAGCTATAGTCCCACCCCACCGTAAGACAGCTGATGTACAGTAGGTGCTCTCCCAACTGCGTGAAGCTGCTCTCATCTATCATTCACTCCTGCATGGCTGGGATACACTGCCACAAACATTGAGGACTGGGTAAGGCACGCAAAACTGCCTGGCTCAGATTTGACTAAGATACATTAGTCTTCATTTGTGTTTCAAACTCATTTAAAAGTTGCAATGCACCATATAAGACACAGATAAACTACTGAGTTGGCAATGCTCACTCTCTCCCTAAGCCCCAGGGGAAAGGACTAGAAAGGGATGAGGGCACAATACATTCTGTGAAATGGCTCTTGCAAGTTAATGATGCAAAATCTTGGGGTTACTGTTTGAGATAATCCAAAACCAGAGCAGTTATACAGGAGTTTCACCATGTAGTTCTTTGGATACAGATCATTGTATTTTATCTCCTTCATGCTTTTAAGCAAACATTTGTTAAAATCTTTCCTGCTTTCTGCCTATTATATGGGCTACTTCTATCAGGACTGGAAATCGTTCAACCTGGATCACCAGATCTTCTGAACTAGGAAAAAAAAAAACAGAAGAAAACCCCCCAGAAATAAACAGAAAACCTTCTAACCATATAAATTGGAATCCAGTATACTCTACCATACAACAAATAGCAAAAACTAAGTGCAAATGTTAAATTCTTTAGTTTTCTCTTGTCCTTGACACTGACACTTATTTACACAATACAAAACAAAACAAAAAAAGATCTAGGTAGAATAATGGGCACAGTCTACGAGGAAGTTCTCCTATCTGAGTCCTGCTAAAATGAATAGGATACACACAGTACAGCTCTTGTGCAGCTCCCATTCATTTTGGTGAAACTTGCAGAGAAGTACTTTTCATTGGATTACACCCATTTTTTTTAAACCTAAGCTGTTTTTACTTGAGAAAGCAGAGTGGAGAGAAGAGGGAAATACATGATCACCACTATTTCTTTTCTTGAAATGATAGACAGCTGCTTGGCTGCCACTGATGGACACATTAAACAATGGTGTATTTTTCCTAAGTGTACAGTACCTCTACTTGGACATAAATGTGATCTGGCATCTTCTGTCCGTAGCTTTCCAAGAGTATAATGGTATCTTTTAGAGGTTCAAAAAGCTCATCGGTTGCTGCCTGCCTGTCTCTCACAGCCAGGAGGTGAACCATAACACCTGCAAGTCCATTATAATCTCCTTCCTTTAACTCTTTTTGGAGTTCAGCATCTGTCACATTAATGAATTCTTCTAGGTCAGCTAGACTATCAAAGGGAAGGCAACAGATTTCAACAATGGAAGTTTTTCTAATGCATGCTAACATCGAATAACCATTCAGAATTACCTTCATTACATTGTTTTGACTGTAATTTCAAATCTTCCTGGAAACACTTTTGTTTTACTATACTTACAGAAGAGCAGGGGGCATGAGCAGAGAAAGAACTGCTGAAGACTCCACTCAATAATTTCTCTCAGCACTATCAACAACATCCAGAGTTAATCTTTTTCTAGAGCAAGGAACTCTAGATGCTACCCTATGTGCCTTGTCCCAGGCTCAAACAGGGACTCATGAGAAGTGGTGTAACGAGAGAAGGCAAGGTGGAGTTATACAACCTCTGAGAATTTCGAGAGAGCAACTTGATCCAACAGAGTCTAAGTGCTCCAACTGAACCCTTAAGTATCCTAGCTCTGACTATCCCTCCTAGTTCCAATTCACTACTGTAGAGGAAGGATCCTTAAAGATGCGGTCCCTGGACCTAGAGCTGAGTGCTCTGGTACCTCTCACAGCCACCTTGCACCTGACAAGTTCCCTGCACCAGTGGGCAAGTAGTAAAGGGCAAGAGGTTGTTAACAAATGGCAAGTAAAGCAGTGGTGGCACAACCTGCAACAGTGCCCGATTCCGCTGTCTGCAAGCTCTGCACAATATAAAAAAAAACAGCAGCCACTTATCACACTCTTTGCATGGTTCCTTCAGCTGTGGACTTCAGCTGCAGGACTTCCACATTTGATTTAAAGAGACTGCATGAACAAAGAAGGTCCTTTGTTCACATAGTCCCTGTAAATCAAACTGGAAGTCCTGCACTTCCATACTTGAAGAAACTGCGTGAGGAGCAGGGTAAAGAGACAGGTGAGATTCACTTTCTGCTCATTTTTAGCAGTGGAAAGCAGATCAGTGCTGGCTGAATCGGCAGCAGGCTGGAATGAGGTGGTGGCAGTGGTAGATTTGGGGTGAAGGGCACCCCAAATCAACCACACACTCCCCCTCCTTGTCCGAGTCAGGGCCATGATATGACTATATCCAATTCCCTCCCTCTCTCTCTCTCTCTCCCTCCCCCCCCCACACAAAGGATCCTTTCAGATGCAAGGGCAACCAGCTACCCATGCACTGCTTAAAAAGGATCAGGTGTGGGAACTGGACTTGGAGGTCACAGGCCATGTGCACACATGCCTCCTGAACTCCAAAAGTTCCTTTCAGCAGGAAAGGTAACTGTATGCAGGGAAGGGAAAGAGGAATTAGGCTTGGTGAGTGCCATTCCTGTGAGCCCATTCTTTCTCTTCCTCTTAAGTTCCATAGTCTTTGACTTGACACTCTTTAAAAATAATCAGAACTATTTTACAAAAAAAAGAAAGAAATATTTACCTGTCTATGACAAACCTCAACAGATACTCCTTGAACATCCAACTCCACTTTTTAATAATGTTTAACAAGCTAATTTTGAAAGGTTTCATGTCTACCTTCATCCAGCCTTCAAAAATTCTGAAATCTTCAAATTTGCTCATTTGAATATAAAGATTCTCATATATGTCAATCTACAAGAATAAGTACATATTACAGCATTTTAAACAATTTCACAATTGAGAGGGACTGTGAATATCATTTAAGGGCGCAATCCAAAATTTAAGTATCTCTTTCTTGCCTGCTCTTTAAATTGTTGAGTTATTGGGCGCTTGTCAGAGTTGCAAATGTCAGCATGTGTTTCTGTCTCTTCGGGAGATAACATCTGTCCATACAAGAGGAATTGTTTCATAAATTCTGATCTGTCGTCCACCCAGAGGTAAGCATAAGTGTCAAGAGAGTTTTGGAAGTCCACGACTTTGGCGATAACATCTGCCACTCTACCCATAACCACTTGCCTGGCCTCAGACAGCTCTGGCATACTGTCCATATCATTCTAAGTGAAAGAAAGAAGAAAGTATTTCTATAGCTATAAAACCAATTTTATTTTGCAGTATGCCTATAGTACAGACATTTTTAATAATCTGTTCTGTGCGTAGACAGATAGCACAAAACTAAGGCTGTAATTCTATACAAAATTTCCTGGGAGTAAACCCGACTGAACACAATGGGACTTACCTCTGAATAGGCAGGCTATTGTCTATTTGTGCTATAAACCTATTTACTCAGAAGTAAGTTCCACTCAATTCAACACAGGTTTACTCCCAAGTAAGTTTGCACAGGACTGCAGCCTTAGACTACATCATTATTGTCAAATGATACAATACCTGGTAATGTTGCATTTCCAGATGAGTTGCTACTCTTCTCACCTTGGCAGAGATTTTGAAAATATTGCTTAAAAGTTCATCAACAAGGTCATAAAAACCATCACCAACTTCCTTGTCCATTGAAGGTTTGAATTCAATTTCTGAGGCATTCAGGATCATTTGAGCATGAAATAATGGAGCTGGTTTTAAGGTTGTCTCTGTGTTTTCCAAGAAGAAGTTTAAATTGTGCATTATGGCATTAAAAAAGCCATCAACTATGATGTCATCAATGAACTCCAAGTAAATTTTCCAAGACTCTGACTGTGGGTCTGCTTTAAAGAGCATTAAGTTCTCCTAAAAAGAAACATGTAAAAATAGGCACTTAGTGTGACAAAGTTGTGAAAACTTTGATTTAAATTTTATTTTAAATACCGTATTTTCACTCCATAAGATGCACTTCCCCCCCCCAAAAAAATAAGGGGAAATGTCTGTGCGTCTTATGGACCAAATGTAACTTACCGGGGCTTGTGGGGGCTTCCGTTCTGCAAAAAATGGCAATTTTCGGGCATTTCCGTTTTTCGCGAAAACCAGAAATGGCTGAAAATAGCCATTTATCGCCGAACTGAAGATCAGGGAGGCCTGCAGAGGGTCGCGCAGGCCTCCCTGAAGCCCTGGTAAGTTACATTTTCCCCCCCTATTTTTAGCTCCATATCACGCATGCGTTCTATGGTCCGATGTGTCTTATGGAGCGAAAAATATGGTAGGTAACTGGATAACTGGCAACCAGAACTGAATGGGGAATTGCAGATACTTTCATGTGGACAAAATTAATACCAAGATGATTCTATAAAAAAACCTGATTGATAAACATGAAAAGTTCAATATTTTATTGAACCAATTTGGCATCCACATTTAAATATATTTTTGCAGTGGCTGGTGTGTGTGTTGCATAATCAAAGCAAATACTCTGATCAACATGTTATTCTGCTCCAGGTATTACCTCTATAAGTTTATGGATCCTGAAGTCATCTTCTTGGAATGTCATGAATTTCTTAGTAAGTGTATCTTCTATGTCCTCCATATTCAACAAAGCTTCCCTTCTATTATCTTTTCTAGAAAACAGGGGATGCTCAAACCAACTCTTCATTAGTTGCTGAATAAACTTAATATTGTCCTTTGACCTTTGAAGTCTCTGTTCCAAGTCATGAACCAGGGCTTTCATGTGCTCAATGTACTCCCAGTAGTTCTCTTTCTGCCATGTGAATGTTTCTTCTGCTTCAATTAACTGATCATCAATTGTTCTCAACTCTATTTCAATCAAAGGATATTCTGCTTCCAAAACAGTCTGTTTCACGGTGTTATACCACTGGACAACAAGCTCAAGGTTTCCTATATACTGTTTGTACAGGGGAAAACACACACAAAAGTTTGACATCTCTGCCTTGAAAACCTCATGACGACAACCTATTGCCAGATGGTTCTTCACAGAGACATTATTCAAACTGTTGGATGGTCAAGTGCCATCTTTACAACACACTTACTATTTCCTGGGCCAATTGTGTTGGGTCTGCTCACCATATTTCCTAGTAACCATATGCACAAACTAAGGCCACCACTCAAAACAAGCCTGGCAATACACACATACATGAACGCATGTAGGGCCTTTAAAAAAAAAAAAAAACTGAACATATTAAGCACCTTTCAAACACCTTTGGCTTGAAGGAAAATCTGTTCTAATTTCTCAGTGGTTTGTATGTCAGACTAGAATTTGGAAGGCCAGGTCTCAAGTCCCCAGTTAGCTGTGATATTCACTGCGTGATCTTGAGCCAGTCACATGATGATCCTTACCTAGGGTTGCTGTGAGGATAAAATGGATACAAGATCACATATTCCCCCCTGAGTTCCTTGGAGAGATAAAAATGAAATTGGACTACTGAAGGTTGAATCTTCTAGGCTCTTACATTTATTTTAGATTGTGGGGAAGGAAAATGCCATCAATTCTAAGGAGACTATGCAGAACCATGCCCAAAAAAACAACTCCAAATGAATTCGGATTACTAAAAGCACATACCTTGGCAAAAAGTTCCCTTTTTTTATACATTTCTAAAGCTGAATGTGGAATATTGACCTGATCCAAAAGCAAGAGATATTTCACATCTCTTAAAACAGCCACCAGCTAAAAGAAATAAAGTAGGATATCCTTTCAATCATCTTTCACTGTGTATGGTAATTTTATACTGTATGCAGTCATAGGACTTGGTTAAGAACCAATATCAGCAACATCAATTCAACCACTCAACAAGGATTAATAGCCCAATCCTACCTAAATCTCCCCTCCCCCTTCGATATAGCTGCACCAACAGAGTATATGCTGCATCGGTGGGAGGGAGGCAGTTGGAAAGGTCTCCTTGGGACAACTGTACTTTTGTTCACTCTTGTGACAGAATTTAATCAGTAGTGATTCCTTTTAACAAGATACACAGTACGCTGAACAGCAACAAGGTGCGCACACAAGAAAAACTCATTGTAAAAAACAATGTATATTTTACCAGCATTTTTTTTCTTTTTCCTCTCAGGATTGGACCTACCAAAGGTTCCCAGGATCTCACACAGAATGCAGCACAAAAACATACAGTTTGTAAAGTTGAACATATGAAGCTGCTTTATACAGAGTCAAACTATTGGTACATCTATTAAAATATACAACAAATATATCTAGGCAAAAAAGGTACTTGTACTATACCTTAGGATCAAAATTCACACTAAGGAGGCCATCTTGAGAATTGCGCGTTATTAGTGGTTGATCTAAATTAAATTGACAAACATCATCCACCTCAGATTTCCATTTATAATAGATCTGATCTTCATACTGGTCAAGTAGGGTCAGCATCTCTACGTATTTCTGATAAATTAAAGCACCTTCTGAGCTTTCCAAGATTCTGAAAAAAAAAGTACCAATTTACTCTTCCCTTTTATAATGTATCTAGTTACTGTGAATCTATAGTTGGCACAGCTCAAAGACAATGCCAAAATTTCCATCTTGGTGATAAGAAGCAATGAATTTCATTCATCTTCTAGACAAGGCACTTTTTAAGGTTCACTAAGTAACATGCAAACATTATGTTTAGCCTATGAAGATGAACAGTGTTCCATTAGTCATGCTGGCCACATGACCACGGAAGCGTCTTCGGACAGCGCTGGCTCTACGGCCCTAGAAATGGCGATGAGCACCGCACCCCCCTAGAGTCAGACACGACTGGCTTTTGAGCAGGGGATACCCTTACTTATGAAGATTCACAGCTTTACTTGACTTGATTTTGTTTCTAAGAATGACATCCCCAACTCCAGCAAAGGAAGAAAAAAAGTGAAGAGAAAGCAGGACCATGTTTCAAAAGAAATTTCAGTGCAGATTCTAGAACAGAATATTTTACTTTGTGAATTTTGTTGTTCATGTAATTTCTTAACTTAAATTTTCTTTCTTAATTTTTACTATATTCTAGAAGACTACATGGACAAAGGGGTTTGAGATTTGTTTCATTGTGTTGCTGTATTTTACATGTTTTGTTGTTGTTCAGTCATTAAGTCGTGTCCGACCCTTCATGATCCCATGAACCATATCCCGCCAGGCCTTTCTGTCCTCCACTATCTTCCTGAGTTCGCTCATTTTCATGTTCGTTGCATCGGTGATGCTGTCTAACCATCTCATCCTTTGCCTTCCCCTTCTCCTTTTGCCTTCAATCTTTCCCAGCATCAGAGTCTTCTCCAGAGAGTCCTCTCTTCGCATTAGGTGGCCAAAATATTTGAGCTTCAGCCTCAGTACCTGTCCTTCCAGGGAACAGTCAGGGTTGATTTCATTTAGGATTGACTGATTTGATCTCCTAGCAGTCCAAGGGACTCTCAGGAGTCTTCTCCAGCACCACAGTTCGAAAGCATCTATTCTTCGGCGCTCAGCCTTCCTTATGGTCCAACTCTCGCAACCATACATTGCTACTGGGAACACCATCGCCCTGACTATACGAACTTTTGTTGGCATGGTGATAGCTCTGCTTTTTATTATGCTATCTAAATTTGCCATAGCTTTCCTTCCAAGGAGTAAGCGTCTTTTAATTTCATGGCTGCTGTCTCCATCTGCAGTGATCTTGGAGCCCAGAAAAGTAAAATCTGTTACTGCTTCCATTTCTGCCCCTTCTATTTGCCAGGAATTAATGGGCCCAGATGCCATGATCTTAGTTTTATTAATGTTGAGTTTCAAGCCAACTTTTGCACTCTCCTCTTTCACCCTCATCAAGAGGCTCTTTAGTTCTTCTTCACTTTCTGCCATTAGGGTGGTATCATCTGCATATCTGAGGTTGTTGATATTTCTCCCGGCAATCTAGATTCCGGCTTGCGATTCATTCAGCCCTGCATTTCTCATAATGTACTCTGCATGTAAGTTAAATAAGCAGGGTGACAATATACAGCCTTGCCGGACTCCCTTCCCAATTTTGAACCAGTCGGTTGTTCCATGGCCGGTCCGAACTGTTGCTTCTTGACCCGCATACAGGTTTCTCAGGAGACAGGTAAGGTGGTCTGGTACCCCCATCTCTTTAAGAATTTGCCACAGTTTGTTGTGTGTGTTTGTTTTGTTTTACATGTACAGAATGTATAAATAAGGGGTAAATTTCTGCTATCACTATATTCATTCCAGAAAACAATTCTATATGAAATGGGGAAAATGTAAAATTAAAAAGAAACAGACAGACAAAGTTACACTTTAATTATTTTTCACGAACAAGTCTCAAAGAGCTATACTTACGGGTAAGAAAGAAATGAGAAGTTTGACCAGAATGACTGTATACGGGCTTTAACTTCTTGGGACCATTTCAAGTTTCCTGAAGTAAATGGCATATTTTTGTTTAACATTTCATTCCCCTCTTCTACCTGGAGTAGTTAAAGAATAGATGACCTATTATGAATGAAGAGGTCATGAGAGAACTGCATGCAGAACTTGTTGTTCCTATGGTGTCACGTACCTGTTTAATGTGCACATCATACAAGTGTTTGCAATTATCCAACTCTTCATCAAACATCTGCAGTAAAATATTGTAATTTGGGCTAAAAATGTCTGCAATAACAGGCTTCTCTAGAAAATATCCCAGCATTGCTAAAAGCTATAAAAGTAAAAGATAAATGTCAGGAGATTGTTACTAATGCATTAATCCAACTTTCGTTCTTCCACCCTGGTCACACTGATACAAAAAAAAAAAACCCACCATTTTTAATCAACACAATTTTTTTCAGTGCAAGAACAGTTAGAACAATAATCTTATAGATAATATTTTGCAGGAATAAAATAAAACCTGGAGTAACATCTTCAATGTCATGGTAGTAAACTGCAAAACTGAGATTAATAAAACTAGCTGACATGCTTAACTATGGGCTGGATCCAAAATACCATAAGCAGAAGAAAAACAGTCACATTTGTGCAAGAACCTGCAAAAGATTCATGCAGCACTATAACAGTGTTATACAGATAAGCTCTATAGTAGATTCCATGATTTTGTTTGTGCAACGAAGAACATTTTTGGATTTAGTTTCATTTTTCTCACCCAAAATTCTAGTGCCAAGCAGAAAGCAGCTCTTCCATGATAGGAAGACATCTTCCAGACATGAAAGGGCACCTTTGGATCCAACCATTTGTATTCACTAGTTGACCAAAGTCAGCATTAGGTCAAAAGAAAAACAACCCAGTGAACATGAGCCAGACGTATTAAACATGTTAGCAGTCCAAACCTAAAGGGCTTCTCCACCAAGTTCTAGCAGTGGAGCCAGTCGTAAGGCACACTCTGGCAGTGCACGAAATCATGAACTTCTGGAGTGCTAGTGGAGAGGCCATAGAAGCCCACCGTGCACCAGAGGATGGAGGAGCAGAGGTGTAGCTAGCCTCTGCAGGTGGGGGGGCAACACCCACGTGACACCCCCTGTGATGTCATAAGCCCGCCCTCACACATGATGTCACCCCTGCATCGAAAAAACTCAAACCCCCCCAGCATTTTTCAACGAGAAAAGCATGCTAGGGACCCAAGCGAGCGGGCGATTCCTTTTGCTGCCGTCGTGCCCTTTTTGCCGCTGCTGCGCTGCCGAAGCGGTGGCTTGTGTACCCCTCCTGTTGCCCCCTAGCTATGCCGCTGTGGAGGAGTACCCACCGCTAACAGTGACCAGCAGCGGGGATGGGGAAGAAGACAGGGAGACGGCAGAACAGGTCAGAACAAGGGGAAGGCAGGAGGCATGTCAGAAGGTGGGAGGGGATGTCACCCGGCATGGGCAACTTGTAGCCAGATGCTGTCGCCTTCCTCACCTCCCGACATACCCTTTCTCTCAATGGACTTGCGCCAACTAAAGAGCCGGCACAGTTCTCAGGAGACCTATTGGTGAGTGGGGGGACTTATGGGGAAGGGAAGATATTCCCTTACTTCTCCCAAGTCTCCCAATCTGCCCCCCCCCGCAGGATGCAGTGCAAGCCTTTTCGGTTCCGGGTGCATCGGTGGGGGGGGGGAGAGGATAGGATAGGGCTGTAATATATACAAATTTGATGAATTTGTCCACAAAATTAATCTTGTGTTACGTAAACTGAATCTTGTGTTACATAAAATGTAGATTACTTTGGCATAAGTTTTTTAAATGACAAAATATCACTGCACTTAGTGCTATGCTAGACTAACAAGCATACTATAAAATAGGTGAAAGTGAAACTGTACAAGAGCACTGTGCTGTAATTACACAATGTGAATATTAACCTATTCATAATGTACCTGAGCTAAACAAATATAACAATTATGGTACAGATTTTATACTTGCACTAAATTTACAAGTCAAAAAGATGCAAAAATAATCCTTCTAAAGCTGCAATCCTAGACATACCGGTACTTACCTGGGAGTAACTACCATTGAATTCAGTGGTACCTACTTTGAGTAGACATGCATAGGATTACACTGTAGGTGGAGCATATGAAGCACTTATTTTAGTTGCAAAGGGAAACATAAAAATATATTTTGAGTCAAGTTTTGCGTCCAGATGCTTCATTTAAGTATAGATGACGTCTCTTATACTCCGACTATTCCATAGTAAATCTCTAACTCAGTGATAGCATTACAAATGCTGTTTGCAAATACTATTCTCATCACAGTAGGTTAAATAAGCAAACATCTGCTTTTAAAAATTCTCACATATAAAATCAATACCAGAAAAGGTTACTTTTAGAAAAGAACATACTTTGAAGAGTACAAAGTGACTGTCATTGCACAATGGACAAATTATGCAAGGTGCCAAGCATCAAATGAAAGCTGCTAAATTATCTCAGTTCTCTCTCAATTCATGACTGAAGTGTGAATTTGTTATTATTGTTGATGATTTGCAAAAGGTCTGGATCTGAAGAACACTTACTATTTCTGTATGCCCATGGCAATTTTGAACTTAAGATTTCAAGAAACCTAAGTTCAAAGCTGTCTTTTGCATCCAGAAGCAGTCCCCACCCGCTACCAGTAAACTTGTTTTGAAACCAAAAGGAGTTTAAAAGCACTTTGTGACATCATATGCAGATCAGCAGTTCAAAAGAAAAGTCAGAAACACTGGGCAAGCACAAGCTCTTGGGATCACCTAAGTAGATCATTAGATCCTAGCCCAGTCACAAACATTAAACATTTTTTTTACAATTAATAGAAATCAATGGATTTAAATGCACGCAAAGATCCCAAATATCCCAAGCTCTAAATTTTAAAATGCTATTATATTTAAAAGTCAAGTTAAAAGTAAGCAACTAAAGCTAAATCAAACCACTAGGAAATTCTGCTATGTAAGCCTTCAGAAATGAACTGGAAACATTCAAGACGAAGAAAAGTTGTTCTCTCTGTTGTACTTCCATTTATTTAAATGGGCCAACCAGGACAGAATAATTCCCCATTGGATTTTTGTATCCTTTGTGATAACCAACATGAGTCAGAAATCATCTATAGAATGATATTATAATGCAGAGTATGACTGAACTTAAAATGCAACGTGTGAAAACAAGATCTACAAAAAAAATATGCTTCTTGCACTCTACCACATATAAAACACACAAATCTAACAATTAACTGTTTTTATTTTTTTAGTTAGATCCATTAACCCAGCATTTCTCAAAGTCTTACAGGGGAGTTTACTTTGCGGGAGCAGGGCGACGTCAGAGGAAGCGCTCCAAGATCACACCCGCCCCCAACTCCAAAACGCTATTTTTAACGTACCTGGTTGTTCTGCCAGCTCCCCAAAGGTTCAGGGGCGGGGGATGCTGCTGCCTCTGAAGGTTTCCCCAAGGCTCTAAACGGCACTGATCACATTCTGAAGCCTACTTCCGGTTTTTGGCGAAAACCAGAAGTGGGCTTTGTGATGCAATCGGCATTGTTTAGAGCCTTGGGGAGGCCTGCAGAGGGTTCCTCCAGACCCTATGGGGAGCTGGCTGGACAACCAGGTATGTTAAAAACAGCATTTCTGGGTTGGAGGCGGGTGTGATCCTGGAGCGTCACCTCCGACGTTTGGGCTGGCCACCCCCCTTAAGGGGATATCGGCCATGCCCGAAAAAAGTGGTGAGTCGTGACTTTGAGAAACTCTGCATTAACCATATTATTTGATATACAGCAATAGCTCCTTACAACTTACCTTAAATGCTGATTCTAAACCTGAACAATCAAGAAATCCCAAGCAAAAAATTGATCCAAGACGTCTTTCAAACTCCATGATTTTGTGTTTAAAATCAACGTAGTCGTCTTCAAATTCCTATGGAATACCAATTTACAACCAGTACATTTTGCTGAGGGTCGCGCCTCCCCGAAGCCCCCCAAGCCCCAGTAAGTACTAAAACAGCTGTTTCGGGGACTTTTTTGATGGCTGCCATGCTGTCCCCGCCCCTTAAGCTTTTGGTTCCTATGGTGGGTTGCGACCCACAGTTTGAGGACCACTGATCTAGTACATCTAGTATAGGCCGACAACTCGTATAAAACATGACTACAGCAGGTACTCATTTAAAGTCATTTCGTTTAAAGTAGTTTCGTTTTAAAGTTGATGGGAAAATACCATAGGAACATTTATGTTTATCAATTAGCCTATGATAAAATTGGTTCCATTATAACTCGTTTTACTTAAAGTCGCAATTTCCAAGAAGAACATATTGACAACTTTAAGTGAGGACTTGCTGTACTGAGTTCCAAGTGTCATATAATTTCATCCATACATTAACCAAACTAGACACGCAATGCATTTGGGATGCATGTAAAACATTTTCTAGGAAATAATTTAACACAATAATGAAGCTATTTCATATTGCCATTGATTTAATCTTGACGCTTCTGACATGCTAGCTTTTCTTTCAGTAGCTATTGTTTGACAAAGCTCCTGGTTTAACACTCCAAATCCCAAAGATAAACAGTTCCTGAAAATATGAGTGCGTTCAAAGTTCTTGTAATAAGGCTACAGCAGTGGTTCTCAGAGTGGTGGGTAGCGACCCACCATTGAGAACTCTAACTGTTCGCTGCCCCCTTAAGGGGGCGGGAACAGCATGGCGGCGGCAGCTAATCCTAGGGAAAGCTGTCACCAGAAAGTGCTCAAAACTGCCTGGAAGCGCCCGAAAATCGCCGTTTTTCGGCTATCCGAAGATCAGGGAGGCCTGCAGAGGGTCATGCAGGCCTCCCCGAAGCCCCATCCAAGCCACGGTAAGTACAAAACAAGCGTTTTCGGGGGGATTTTGGGCAGCGGCGGCAGCGATCCCCGGGATCACTGCTGCTGCTGTTGTTGAGAAACGCTGGGCTATGCTATTCAGTTCATAGCTGTAGCCTTTCATCTCAATAATCAATATCCAAGTTGAACACAAAAGTAAGGTCAACAAGGATAAAATAGGAAAGTTTACACTTTAACATCCTTGAGCTACAAGTAAGCCAAAACGTCAACAGGCTTAAAACAAGAACAGGATGTTCTAAAATGCACCAGAGAGTTTCTGTGTTGTTTAGGTCAGACCTAAACAAGATCTGAACAATATAAGATACCCATAAAGGTAAAGGTATCCCCTGACAATTAAGTCCAGTCGTGTCCGACTCTAGGGTGTGGTGCTCATCTCCATTTCAAAGCCGAAGAGCCAGCATTGTCCGAAGACGCCTCCGTGGTCATGTGGCCGGCATGACTCTCCTTGCCGCAGCGCGTAGCATGCAGCTGAAACACGGAGCGCTGTTTACCTTCCCGCAAGTGGTACCTATTTATCTACTCGCATTGACATGCTTTGGAACTGCTAGGTTGGCAGGAGCTGGCCAAGCAACGAGCGCTCACCCCATTGCGGGAATCGAACTGCCGACCTTTTGATCGACAGCTTATGGTTCAGCGGTTTAACCCATACCAGATGTTTTTCTAGGAATTTATAACAATATTTTAATCAAATAAAGTATACCTATATTACTCAAATGAGCAAATAAAAGGGCCAAACTAGAACAGACAAAAGAAAATATTTCTTTACCCAGCATGTAATTAATCTGTGGAACTCCTTGACACATGATGTGGTGATGGCACCTGGCCTAGATGCCTTTAAAAGGGGTTTGGACAGATTTATGGAGGAAATGTCCATCACAGGTTACAAACCATGATGGGGATAAGCAACCTCCTGGTCTTAGTAATAGGCTCTCAATGCCAGATGCAAGGGTGTATATAGGATACAGGTATCTTGTTGTCTTGTGTGCTCCCTGAGGTATCTGGTGGGGCCACTGTGAGGCACAGGTAGCTGGACTAGATGGGCCTTTCGCCTGATCCAGCAGGGCTCTTCTTACGTTATGTAAACTAGACATGTAAACTAGACATTTTTAAAAACTGAAAGCCAAAGTATTTCTTTTTCTTTTAGAAAAAAAACTGAACACAGCACACAAGTGTGCACAATCTGAATCAAAACCACGGCAGGGCAGGTCAAAGTACTAAACCTCCGTAAGTGCCATCATGCAGTGGCGTACTATAATGGGGGGGGGGCCGTGGCCATGGGCCCCAGGCGCCAAGAGCGCACTGCTTCCGGGGGGGCGCCGATAACGCGAGGCACTCGGGCAACCTCTGAGGCGAGGATGCGGGCTGCGGGCGGGCGCCGCGGCTCCAGCTTTAAAGTCCGCAAGGGGAGGCGTCATCGTGAGGCTTGAGCTGGAGCGCAGCACCCGCCTGCAGCCATAATAGCCCCCCCACGCACCACCTCGAAAAGCAGGGAGCCTGAGCCAAAAGGGAAGCGCGTCGCTCGCAAGAAGGCCTCCTCGATGTCTCGCTGGCTGGCGCAGAGAGAGAGAGAGGCGGCTCCGGCTCTGAAAGGGAGTCTAACAGTAGCACTGGAAGGTGGCGAGCAGCAGAAGCCAGTGCTTGGCGATAAAACGCCTCCCTCGGCACGCGACTAACCTCAGCCCCTTGCAAGAATATTCAGCCAATAATCCTTTCCAGTTTGAGGAGGGAAGGAAGAAGGGGGGGGATGATTCTGCCTGTACTTCACTTGTCCCAGCAGCTCTTCCCAACAACGCGCAAACTGTACGAGTCACCTAACACAGCGGAAGGAGGGAGAAAGGGGCAGAGAAAGAAATAACTCGCCAGCCAAGCGATACCGCTGTTGCGCCCCTCCTCGCAATTGAGGTCTTCCCCCATTTTCAATCAGGAAAACACATGTAGGGGCCACGATCAGATTTGCACAGGAAAGGGCTGGGAAGAGCAGCTGGCTGCAGCAATCTGATCTGGAGACAAAGGAATGCCCTGTAGGTTCTGGGATCCCAGGTAAACACACAAGTTTTGTAATGAAAATGAGAGGCGAGGAGAGGTCAGAGCAGATTTTGCGACTGGGAGGGGGGAGGAGGGCCAAGGAGGAGGGAGCCACCGAGCTGCTTATCTGCGCTTTGCTTTTCAACAGCCTGGTGAATCACATAAATATTTTTAGGCTGCAAGCGAGTTGAAATTCAATAAAATAGCTGCGTGCCCCTGATCAGTCCAACAGAAGTCTCATTCAGACACAATCATTCCGGCCAGGCCTCTCGGTGCCTGAAAGCAGGGGGACAGAATTGCTGCCACCAGAGTCCAAGAATGAGTGGGTCCTGCCACTCATTTTTCCTGTCCTGTGCAGGTAGAGGGGGAGCAAAGGGGAGGAGGGGCCCGGGGCGGAAGGTTGAATTTGCGCCCCCCCAAATCGCCGCTGCCGCTTTTGGCGGCGGCAAGGAATATACAGGGGGAGCAGAAGGGAGGAGGGGGCAGAAAGTTGAGGGTGGGCCCCTAGTACATTTTGGGCTAGAGACACCACTGCCATCATGGTTTCACCATGTTTCATTGCCCTCCTGTGCCTTTTAATACATACAATGTATCTTCCCCCATAAAGCCATGTTACAGGTTGAAAGGGCTAGTTTGGTCCCTAATGTTTATTAGTAAATAGTGACAAATATTTCAGAGCATAAAATAAAGATATAACAGAGATTAACACCAGTTCAAGTACTTGCTATAAATCCTGGACATGCAAATTATCAGGGAAAACTGGTAGTTCTATAATTCTAAAGAACTACTTTTGAGGAGGAAAGCAACACAGAATGCTGGAGATCAGAATACATGTCGCAAAGCTAAAATATCTCCTTTCACTTTTAAACTATCCTTGGGTCAGACTTTAAGTTTATCTTCTTCACTACATTTAATTATTTTTAATTATTTAAATATTTCTATCCTACTTTTCAGCCCTAAAAAAGTGCATATGAATTTGCCTTCTACCAATCAGCCCATTGAGCCATCTAGCTTAGTACATGTACTGTCAAAATGACTGGCAGCAGCTCTCAATGGTTTCAGACAGGGATCTTTCCCAGACTTTTTGGGAGATGCTGGGGATTGAACCTGGGACCTTCTGAATGTAAATCATGCACTCTGCGACTGATCAATAACCCCAAACCCTACTGAGCGAGAGCCCCGGTGCTCTCAGTTACTGTCAATATATTTACAAAGCACATGTTTTCCAAGATTAAAAAAGAAACAAATATGCAAAAAGCAATATTACCATATTGTTGTAATCTAAGGGGTCATATGTTTTCTCTTTAAAAACTGTACAAGACTCCATAAATTCTTCATTCAGTTTGCTTATTTGATCATTCAAACGCTTCCCCTTGACTCCACCAAATGCCAGCTTCTCCAGTTTTTCAAATTCAAGCATCGTAAGAAAAATATCCTTAAAAAACCAAAACACCACAATATCATTAACAATGGTTACAATCACAAACAATGGCAATCAAATTAAAACATATCTTTATAACTTCAACACCTCAACTCACATATGATTTGCTCTACTATCCTGATTCCCTCTCTCACAGAACTATAATCTGGAAAAAGATGTTTCTTTTTTTGTCTCTACACTGTTTAAGTATGCAGTGTAGATAGGTCCTCCATGAAAGAGGGGGGAAATTGTTATCCTTTGAAAGCACTGAAGAAAGAGAGGCAATAAGCCTGAGGAAGAGAGTTTTACAGCTTGAAATGCACTACTTTTAAGAATAAGGTGACATTCTACAATGCTTTTTTGAAATAATGCCTCTGGTTTTAGCATTGGGCTTGTGTACCTTTCTTGTCTCTGGGACGTGGACTTCTCAGTGATTGACCCCAAGTTGGAAACTCCCTCATATTGCTTTTTGAAGGCTACTGATGACAGTCTTATTCATCCAGGTCTTGGGGGGACGGACAGACACTGATATACCGTACTGCTGATAGGGGGTCTTCTTGTATTCTGTTGCTGCTTCTTGTTGTTTTTAGTCACAGAAGTTTTTGGGAGAGGTTGGTTTTGTTTTGTTTGGGGGGCATTTGTGATTGCTATTTCTGATTTTATGGATTTGGTTTCTTGTTTTTAATGACATTTTAATTAATTGGTAAGCCACCTTGGGGTTAATAGCTGAAATGTAGAATAAAAGTTGAAAAATAAATCCTTTTCTGGGGGTCCACCAAACTTTAGCAGTGGATTTTCAAGCGAACACAGGGGTTGCACAGGAAAGGGAGTAGCAGGAAAGATCCACTTCATGAACAGAACTCTGTTCCATTCACAGAAGAGAAATTAAGGCCCCAATCCTATCGAGGCCATGTGCTGCTGGAACTAGCGATATGATTCGCCATTTTATGCAGCCAAGAATTCTCCAGATAGTCTACTTTAACTATAATATTGATAGATTTAGTAATACTTGGGGAATAATACCTCTATTTTCCCCAAGCGGTTTAGAAACTTATCCAATCTGGTAAACACCATCTGTGGCTTAAAATCCCATGGTTTAAACTCTTGGCTGTTAGTGAAATAAGTTGCCATTTTTCTTCTTTGACTAAAGAAGGTATCCTTAAAACTCCTTAAGGAATTATGAGCTTCTTGCACTTTTTCCAAACTTTCTTCAGTTTCTCTCTTCATAAGCTCTTCTGGTGAAAGATATGATATAGCCTAAGAGAGGGGAAACAACGTTTTAAAAAATTAGCTAAAACAACACTATGCCAGTTTAAGTGCTGCCTTCCAACATAAACAGATAGTAATACATCTAAATAAATTGATTATAAGTAAAAAGGTTTTGGAAACTGATGTTACCCAACTACCAATACACTTGGCTAAAATTGATTACATGCCTGCCCAACAAAGGGTCAAATTGTGGGTCAAATTACACATTATGTTAAAATGCATCATTGGTATCAAAATGCTCAATTTTTCTTTAGAAAGTAGCAGCCATGGGAAGCCCCCCCCCAATCAGGATGGCGATTGTGGAGAAAGGGGAGCCCTTTGCATCCCCTGTGATATCCTTCCCCCAATGCATATCCTTCTCCCTCCTGCAGGTGCCCAGAAGGGAAGTATAGAGGAAGCCCAGAAGGGAACCTCTGTGAGAGTATGTGATCCAGATCAGGGCCATGGTGAAGCAAGGGTTAAATATTCCCCAAGACACAATGAGGACTGGGCCCCCTCTATATAGTACTTGCTACTGAGTTAAACATGAGCCAATGATGCACTTTAATGTAATATAGTTTGGCCCTAAGAGCCACTGGCATGAAAATACTGTCACTCAAGTGCTCTAAAAGGAGATCTGCCTGAATCAGCACATATTTGCATCTTGAAGACAGATCTGTTGACATAGTAGGATGTTACAAGACACTGAAATTAAATAAATACTGTGTTTTCAAGATCTATAAACCTGTACCATGTAATTCGGATACCATGCTGACACACACTTCTGAAAATGTTTTCATTGTGGGTGCATGAGGTATACCCCACTCATCCTGAAACTATCACTTTGAACCCAGTATTGGTTTGCTACGTAAGTGTTGCACAATCAATGGCTGCCTTACAGAAGGGCCAACAACAGACTAGGGAAAATTGCAAACTGCTTGCAAATTCATTTACCGTATTTTACGCTCCATAGGACGCATCGGTCCATAGGACGCATGCATCCTATGGAGCATAAAATAGAGAAAAAAATTGTCCTTACCTGGGCTTCGGGGAGGGCTGTGGGGGCTTTGGGGAGGCCTGCGCGAGCCTCTGCAGACCTCCCCGATGTTTACTTCGGCCCCAAACAGCGATTTTCGGCCATTTCCGGAATGGCCGAAAATCGCTCTTTGGGGCCGAAGTAAACATCGGGGCAGGCCTGCGCGAGCCTCTTCAGACCTCCCATCGGCCCCAAAGAGCGATTTTCGGCTGTTCCAGAAATGGCTGAAAATCGCTCTTTGGGGCCGAAATAAACATCGGGGCAGGCCTGCGCGAGCCTCTGCAGGCCTCCTATCGGCCCCAAAGAGCGATTTTCGGCCATTCCGGAAATGGCCGAAAATCGCTCTTTGGGGCCGAAGTAAACATCGGGGCAGGCCTGCAGAGGCTCTTCTGCAGGCCTCCCCCCGATGTTTACTTCGCACCATAGGACGCACGCTTTTTCCCCCTATGTTTTTTGGGGGAAAAGTGCGTCTTATAGTGCGAAAAATACGGTACTTCTTTACTAGCAATGACCAAACTGTCCATTGTTATGTGGAAGACAATCAGACATATTGCAGGGGCTCTTAGAGGTGAGCAATGCATTTCAGTGTGCTCTGCAGAGTCACAGACATTTCCTCTCCTCCACAGAGGGTCCCTGTCAGCTGAAGTCAGGCTATTCACTATCTAAGGCATGCAAGTTTTGCTATCACTAAAAGGTAGTTCCCCAAGATCAACTCTTTACTTTTTCCAATAGGCATGAATGTCTGCCGCTCTCTTTGAACATAGGAAGCTATCTTACACCGAGTCAGACCATTGGTCCATCTAGCTCAGGACTGTCTACGCTGATTGACTGGTGGCAGCAGCTCTCCAGATTTCAGGAAGGGGTCTTTCCTAGCCCTTCCTGGAAATGCCGGACATGCAACATAAGTGCTCTACCCCGAGTTACAGCCCTTCCTCACTTGCAGGAAACAAGCATTGTTCCCAGGTACTCTTCATCCACCATGGGAGCAAAACGTTTCTGCCCATGTCACTGATACAAACTCACTATATATTCTAACACAAAACAACACAGAAAATTACATCTTGTATTAATCACAAGCCACGTTGCTCGAGGAAGAAATGCAGAGGACTGGTAGTGAAAGAAACCTTTTACTAAAAAGAAAAATTGCATTCACCAAACAGTCAATGCAAAGAGAGATTTTGTTTACAGATAGAGTTAAGAATTCTGATAAATTATTGAGAACACCTCTTTACAAATGGGGCATTTTACTGGTACGTGTCACACTGTGAAGCAACAAAGTAATAAAGTGGTTTGCCAAGCCCCCATTGTCTTGAACTGAATAGATCTTGCTATCACAATTTTGCTATTTGATAAGTAATCCCCATTAACAATATATAAAAAGGATGCAGTGCTTACCTAACAACATGAAAAACAGTTTGTAATGACTATGTGATCTTTAAAGAATGCCTCTGCTTCTTCAGGCAAACAGCTTATTGTATTTTTAATAGAAAGCACACAAAATACCAAAATTTATGACTATAATTATTTGGTTATTATATAGCTTTAATTGTAAAAATTGTACCCCAAGACCTTCATATATTCATGATAAATCTCCATAAAATGGAAGCTATATATATATATAACCCTAAACCCTAATACAACATAAATTCACACTCTTATACTTCTGTATTGATTGGTTCTTATTGACTAAGTGGTTATCTAGTTTTCTGTTCATAATTTTTTTGTGCTACCTGATCAATGAACAGATTGCAGAATTCTTGCAATAGAATTATGATTTGTGCTGGCAGGTTGTAAAACTTGGAGTGACTCCAGATCAGACAGATGGTATGAAACAAAGGGGGAATGAAAACATGTATCCTTGGAAATTCTGCATCCTGGAGACACTGAATATGATTCTGCAGAGGTCTGAGGTATAGTTCAATGTCCAAGGCTTCAACAAGTGCTATAAAAGAAAGGAAAGAGAAAGTCAAATATGGTAAAATTACTGTGAGCCTTGGGGCCCAATCCTACCCAACATTCCAGCATCAATGCAGCTGCAACGCAGACCTGGGGTAAGGGGAAAGATGTTCCCTTTCCTTGAGGAGGCCTCTGACTCCCCACCCCCCCACCGCAGGATGCAGTGCATGTCCCAATAGCATGGCTGCAACAGCGATTGAAAGTTGGATAGGATTGGGCTCTAAGTGAGCAAACATTTTGGGCAAAAGGAAAAACAGACCAATGTTTCTGCCCACAGAAGGGCATGCAGGTTGGGAAGAGACGAGGCCACATTGTTCAATTTAAGGTGCTAAGGTTCAGACCTCCTATTTCTTATTGTAAAGCAGCACTGGACTGTAGCTCTGTGGCAGAGCACCTGCTGCTCATGCATATGTATGTCCCAGGTTCAATCCCTGGCATCTCCAGATAGGACAACAATTCCTGTCAAGAGCTTCTGCCAATCAATGTTGATTATACCTGGCTAGATGGACTAATGGTCTAGCTCAGTATTAAGGAGTTTCTTAGGTTCCAGATAATAGGACTGAGAAAGCCCTCTGTGTCTGAAACCTTAGAGAACCACGCAGCGGAGTCACTAGGACACGCACCGCCCTAATGACCCCCGTGCCTAATGACCCTCCGCTGCTGCCTTTCTCCGGAGACATCCTCGCTGGCCGGCTGTCTTGGGCCTTCTGAGGGAGGCCCGATGCGCGATGTCATATTTACAAGGTTTTCGCGCATGCGCAGTATGTTTCTGAGGGCAAATTTGCCCTCAAACGTTCTGCGCAGGCGCAAAAACCTTATAAATATGACGTCGCGCATCGGGCCTCCCTCAGAAGGCCTTGGAGGATGCTCTGAGGCCTCCTCCTGGAGCGGGAGGCGACGCGCGGGTGCACACACCCACGCGGGACTGTGCATCACCCTTTGCGCGCGTCGCCCCCAGGTGGTCCGCCCTCCTCGCTCCAGCGACGCCTCTGGAACCACTGCCATGCAGAGTAGACAACAATGGAGTAAATGGACCAAACAGTATGACTTTGCATTGGGGTTTTCTTATGCTTTTAATAGATATGTAAGCTGTCCTGAGCACCTATAAGGATGGAAGAGCAGGGTATAAGAGCACAATCTACCATAGACTTAGAGCGGCAGAGCAAGTGCTCCACCGCTCTAAACTGTCGCAAGTGTGCCGTAAAGCACATTTGCGATGACTCAAGAGTAAAAGCCACTAGCGCAGAGACCAGCAGCCCTCACTCCTGCGCCGGCTCAATCCTGCGGTCGCCAGAGAAGGTAAGGGATCCCCCAGTGGGTGCAGGGGTGGTCTGGGCAGCGAGAGGCTATTTGTCAAGCCGGCCCAGGAGGGGGCAGGAATGGCGGCTGCTATATCCTCGTCCCCTCCCGGGCCAGCGGGGCCTTTACACGGCCTCCTCGGACTTACTCCAGATAAATATCAGACTCAGTTCTAATAATTATAAGAAATTATCATTGTATGGATATCACTGATATCTTTTTACCAGAAATTGACAGGTAAGAGCTCATAAGCTGTAACAACTGAACATTCAATCAAGACCAATTCACACAACTCCCCAGTAGCGTAGCCAGGATGGGGTTGGTGGGGGGGTTTGCTGTGCCCACACAGTGGCGACAGCTGCGGTCTCCTTGCAAGGAGGAGCTTCAGTGGCAGCAGCTTTTTGCTCCGTAGCTACTTTTTTGCAGCCGGAGTGGCTGCATTTGCAGCCGCATAGCATTTTCACGCCATTTCTGGCGCTTTTGTTCTGGCGCTCCTGCCTGCCCCAGGTCCTTAGAAGGCTTCAAATGAAGCCTTCCGGGAGTACAGGGGGTGGGGCAATGACAGGAAACGTGTCATCACCCCTGCCCCCAGGACACACAAGCAACTCCATTGCAACTCCCAATGTGTGCAAACATGCAGGTTAAGGGGATCCTTGTTCAACCTGGCTGGATTTCTCCAAGCAAGCTCACACAGCAGGCGAACGTGCCACTATGATGCACAAGGTAAGTTTGCTTTTCTTCCACTTTGTAAAATGGATACAATTTTCACCTGCCTAGCAAAGGCCATGTCATTTGCTAAACTGACTCTTTGCGAGTTTGGGATTAAGTGTCCTATAAAAATAACAAGCATTATAATGGTATTTTATTGGCATTTGATTTTATCAATATGTACACAAAATAATAAAGCATGAGTGCAACTAGGTAATACACCAACTTCAGCCATTTTTATGTTAGAAGTAAAACTATCTACGGACTGATTTACTGCATGCAGCAGTCTCAAAATAATGTTTGCAGAACACAAAATAAGTTAAATTAACTGCTTATATATTTTCTCCTTTTTATAGAAAGTAAAATATCCAGATAAACTTTGCAGAAATAAATAATGAGGATACCTAAGAAACGAAGACTTTTTGATTTAATGTGACCGTGTCCCAAAGCAGCGGCAGTTTATTAATGCCACCTTACGGTGATATGTCAAACAGTATTATAGATTATGCTATAACACGCACACATAAATGTGGACAGAATATATGCTTTTCATTCAGAAAACCCTTACCGTTTTCTACCTCCTTGTAAATGTCTTGAAAAGTAGGATAATAGCTGCTCAGCTTGGCTTTTAAGATCCTAATCATTTTCTGAACAACAGGACTCTGAAGCTGGAATCAGAATAGCACAATTGATCTCCAGTGAAGATCAAATATATTGAAATAACTCAGTTTATTACAGCATGGTATAGACTTTAAGGGTCAAGAGACCTGGTTTCACAAATAGTTGGACACAAAACTTTTTTAACAACTATTTATTACATTTTGGGCCCAATCCTATCCAACTTTCAGCAATGGAAAGTTGGATAGGATTGGGCCCTTTGTTTTGTTTTTAGTTGGACACAAACTTTAGAATCAAATCCCAGTCTTATTAAATCATGCCTGACAGCCTGGTGCTTGAGCCGATATGCCAAATGTTGTGTGTCCCCCCTTTTTTCTAGTAACAGGCCAGCCTCTGCTCCTCCCACTCCCTGGATTGGAAGACAGAGACAAAGTAGACAGCATGAAGGAAAGGAACTCTCCTTCCTGAGTGAGCTTGAGTGAATAACGTTCTCCTCTGCCCCATCGTTCCCCCTCTGCCCCATCGTTCCCCAATGCTCTAGCCCACCACTCTACAGTCGGACTTCCATATACACGATTTCAGCATCTGCGGATTTGACTCAACATGGATGCTCGCAGATATGGCAGTCACTTTAAAAAGAAATAAGTTTTAAAAATAGCATTCCTTACCTTTTTGCTGGCATACCGCTCCATTTGGAGGGCTGTAGACAGTGAAATGGCGCTCCGACAGCCTCTTCCGGGTCACACAACGTCCCCCCTCCCTTCCCCATGGTCGCCCAGGGAGGGGGGAAATCGTGCGACCTGGAAGAGGCTGTAGAAGCATGATTTCACTGTCTACAGCCCAGCAAATGGAGCAGTTTGTCAGCAAAAAGGTAAGGAACACTAATTTTAACCTTTTTTTCTCTTTAAAAATGCCTTAAAAGTGACCTCCCATATCCGTGAAAAGGGGGTTTCCATTAACGCGGATTTCAGTATCCACAGGGGTTCCAGGAACAGAACCCCCACTGATACAGAGGTCTGACTGTACTCTCCCCCACACTTCTTCCATTCCATCTCCCAATCCAGGGACCAAGAGAAGCAGAGGCGCAAATCAGCAGACAGGGGTTGGTGCCCCCCACCAATCTGCTTCCTGAAGCAGTTGCCTCAGTTTGCCTCACGGATGGGTCAGCCCTGATGCCCAATATGTTTAAGTGTCCCAGTATTCTTTTATAAAACACCTGAATAGCTTATGGCCAAAAAAGTGCTGGGTGACTATAGGAGCTGAAGATCATTGGTCTTACCAACCCATTGTTTTATTGCTTTATAATTTTTCATATGAAACCACCAACTAACCCAAAAGGCACTGGGAGGAGGGGGAAATACCCCATTACAGATCTAAATAAGGCACTTCTGGATAGAATCTTTATGGGTGTGCACAAAGTTCCCAAAAAGTGTCTAATTAACAATGGAAGGATTCCACATGGGCAGCCCAATGCTATCCCACATCAGCCGATTGTGGGGTGGGGGTGGGCGGACCGCCGTAGGGTGACGCGCGCAGAAGGGTGACACATGTCACCCTACGGAGGCCGGGAGAAGGCCTCGGAGCGTCCGCCCTGTCCAGCTGTCCAGGGCCTACTGACAAGGCCTCCAGCGCATTGTGCGCATGCGTGGATTTTCCATGCACGCGCACACCGTCGCTGAGGGCAAGAGCCTGCCCGGTTGCCCTCAGCTGTGGGTCCGCCATGTTTGCGCATGCGCAGACCGCCACTAAGGGAAACTGGGCAGCCTCGTACCCTCAGCGGCGGTCTGTGCATGCGCCAAAATGGCGGACCCGCAGCTGAGGGCAGTGACAGTGTTTGCGTGCACGAAAAATCCATGCACGCGCACAACAAGCCAAGGGCAAGGCCGAAGATACCCAGACGGAGGTAGGTGACGCACGATGGCGGGAGGCGACGCACGTCATCCCTGCGCCAGGGTGACGCACGTCATAGTGACGCTACTGGCTGATAGCATGCAGCGCCGCTGACAGAGCACATGCTGCATGCTATGGGGGCGCAACCCAACGGCCTGGGAGAGGCAAGTAAACATCTTTTTACTTACCTCCCTGAGGGTGCCTGGCCTCCAATGGGTCTATGCCATTGGATCCATGCCAGCTATAAGTCCAAGGAGAGTTGGGGTGGTGGTGCTGGGCTGGGAAAAGGGGGATAGGAATTCTGTGTGCACCGCTGCAGCTGAGCGCCTCTCCCTCCCGCTCTTGAACTGTACATTGCCTGGCCTGCCCCTCCCCTGAATTGCCCCCCCACCACCACACCTGATCTGAGAGGTGTCTGGGAACTGCTGTCATGTGCGTGGGGCCTGATATGAGGTGCGTCCGGGAACTGCGGTCACGTGCATGGAGCCCCTGGCCATTTGTACCAGTGGATCCAAAGTGCACAACGGTGGAGCAGCTTTCACGCTACCGGTCCAGAGTTTGTGGTGACGGATCACGGCGGACCACCATAAGCTTTGGATAGGATTGGGGCCTTAGAAACCCATTTTTAACATAAAGATCAAGGGTGAAGTCCTGGCACTTGCACCTCCCTCTTGGACAGTCTTGTTTTAGTTATCCACATCCTACTAACATCCAGACTTGATCACTGCAATTATGCATGGGCCTGCTCTTGAAGACTATTCAGGAATTTTGCTTGTTTCCCAATATGGTGGCCAGGTTATTAACTGGACTGGTGATCTAGAACATGTCTCACCCATATTTATTTATTTTTAAATCTTCCCTGGCTTCCAAGTTGCTTCCAAATACAATTCTAGGTCCTAGCTTTGACCCATAAAGCCCTATATAGCGTGGGTCCAGACTCTCATACAAACTTGTCAAGAATCTTCAAAAGCTTCACCAGAGGTCCTGTTCTTGGTGACCCCGAGCAATTATTCAATAAGCAGGTGGCAACTGGGGTCACAGCCTTCTCAGTGGTGGCCTCTCAACGATGAAATGCTATTCCCAGGGACACTTGCCTGATGCCGACTTTATTCTTCTAGGTACCAGATAAAGTTTTTGGTCTTGTTTTATTTGCCGATTATTTTCAGCTTCTGTAGTTAGCATAGAACTATCATTCAATAAGATGGCCATTTTAAATTATAGTTCTATGCTATTTTAAACAGCTCCAGGCGTGAAGGAAGTTCTAAAGTAATTCTAGCGGAAGCCTGCCGTTCTTCCTACCTTGTCACCTCAGTACTTAGTTGCTGCTGCTCTCTAAAAACAATCATTTCAAGGGAGGTGCTTCCCAAGCTCCTGCACTTGATCTTACTCATGTTTCGGCTGACTTCACACTGGGTGAGGAAGGCCAAGGAAAAGCATGTCACTGACTACTTCAAGATAAGATATAAGAGGGCTTCCCTTGAAGTGAATGCTCTGGTTACAATAAGTTCATGCAGAGAACAGCGACAGCCAGTCACCAAAGAAGCAAGGGGAAGGGGTTGTAACTCCGTGGTAGTGCACATGCTTTGCATGCAAAAGGTTCAATTCATGGTATCTCCATGTAGGGCTGGGAGAAACCTCTGTGTGAAACCCTGGAAAGCTACTGCCTGTCAGTTTAGACAGTACTGAGCTAGACAGTAAGGTAAAGGTGACCCCTGACAATTAAGTCCAGTCGTGTCCGACTCTAGGGTGTGGTGCTCATCTCCATTTCAAAGCCGAAGAGCCAGCGTTGTCCAAAGACGCCTCCGTGGTCATGTGGCCGGCATGACTCTCCTTGCCGCAGCGCATGGCATGCAGCTGGAACACGGAGCGCTGTTTACCTTCCTGCAAGCAGTACCTATTTATCTACTCGCATTGACATGCTTTGGAACTGCTAGGTTGGCAGGAGCTGGCCAAGCAAAGAGCGCTCAGCCTGTCGCGGGAATCGAACTGCCGACCTTTCGATCGACAACTTATGGTTCAGCCGTTTAACCTGCTGCGCCACCCACTGGCGAGCTAGACAGTACTAACCACCTAATTCTAAGAAGGCCTTATGCTGCCAGAACTTGTGTTCCAGCAGCATAAAGTTCTTTACAGCTGCCTCAAAATGTGAAATGCCATACAATGCGATCTGGCCACCACCGCAAGTGGTGAGCAGCTGGGTTCATGCGCCAGTGGACAGAGAAAGAGCTGGTACTGGTAACTCAGAGCGGGAAGGATGCAGGGACTGGGTGGAACAAGGTGGTGAGGAATGGGGAAGAGATTGGATAGGGACAAGGGCAGATTGAGGCCAGGAAAGGGACGGTAGCAGCAGCGATATCCTATTCCCCTTCCTGGCTTCGATCCGCATTCCCAGGTCCACTTGGACTTGTGCCAGCTATATAGCCGGCACAGGTCTGAGTAGATCCAGCCAGGCTGTGAGGGCTTACCCTGGGGCAAGGGAACAAATGCTCCTTTACCTCGAGGACTTTGTGGCTTGAAACTCCCCCATGGGATGCATTGGCGCACGGGGAGTTGGGTAGGATTGCGCTACCCATATGGCAGCTTCATTAGGGGAGGACAGGAGGGCTGTACTGGCCAACAATGAAGCTACTTCATGCACCGAGAAAGCAGGAGTGAATCCCCAAACAAAAATATTTTTACATATAAGAATTAAAACTAAATTTAAAACTGTCTGGACCCTTAAAATGGCACAATTTTAGCCTAGGACTGCATGGTATAGTGAAGATGTGTAAATATGTAAGTAAACACTGGATAACAATATTCTCATCCACAGTAGTCCATTTTGCCCAACAACCTCATCCTTTCCCCTAAAACTTTAGGCTGCTTGACAATGTCTGCAAAAGTGTCCTTCTGTGTTACTATCCAAATTTTCAACTCCGGTTCATGCTGCATACAGAAATAAAGTACATAATAATAGTCATGGAAAGTGCTATTATGCTAGAAATCACTTACCTGGTCATATATACATGACAGATTGTCTTTTCTTTCCTTCCAAAAATCAAGCTCAGCCTGGGGATCCAGGTGGATGCCATAAAGAAGAGATTGAGTTGAACTCTTTCCCACAATGTCTTGTATTTGATGTGACCACTTGATAACCATAGATTCTATTGCATGGAGTACTGCCCTCATGTAAGAATCTTGCCTGCAAATCGGAGAGAAAAAAGGGCAGGGTTCCCGCTTTCTTCTATGCAATGTAAAATGACACTGAATTTAGCTACTCTGTACCCCTTTATTACTCTTATTCTTTCATACTGATAATATCTGGTATTACTTAACAATACAATACGGCTGCCTGGATAGCTTTTGTTTGCTGGAGACCCAGGCGGTGGCAAAAAAAAGGTAGGTCGTTCGCCGCTGCCCCCTTACCCCCCTGCTGGCTGCCTGCCCCCCCCAACCCATCACCCCCCTGCCCCACTCACCTTACCGCTGCCTTTTTCACTGCAGCCGCAAAAGCCACTTTTGTTTGCTGGAGATCCAGGCAGCTGTGACAAAAAAGGTAGGTTGCTCGCTGCCGCCCCCTTGCCCCCACCCCAGCCTCAACTTGGGCACTCACCTTGCCACTGCCTGGGCAGTTCCAGTGGGGGTGCATGTCACACCCCAAGACCTGGTTGGCATGGCACCCAGGGACATAGCACCCCTCAGCCCCCCTTAGCAACACCACTGCTTAAAACTGTGACAAATGATACATTTCTCCCTTGTTCCTCATCATTTCTTTCGTTTCACATGCACCCTCATACTAAACACATCCTCCATAAGTACATTCCACTTAAACTGGTGGTATTTTCTTCCAAATATCTTTAAATTTGCAAACCAAATTACAAGCCCTTCAGGATCCAGTTTTTGTGACTATCCAGTTTTAAGGTTATATCTTGCCATTAAAAACTCATACTAATCCTATGAAAAGTCTAATGAATCTTTAAAAATTCAGTAATCAATATGCTAACAAACTATTTCACTTAGTACAATTACATACCTAAGACTTCAAGTAAATATATGCACCTATCATATTGACAGCTGATTTACTGGCATCTTTAGTAATGCAACCAAAATGTTTACAATCTGACTGAATAAATACAAAATGTAACTTCCTTCTGTTCGGTATATGTGCACATGTGCACGCACGCACACACACACACTCCTTACTTATTTTCAGTACACATCTCATGCAAGTCACTCTCTGTTGCTATTGTTGGAATGGGAAGGAGAGTTTTTCCGGACATAATTCCACTAACAACATATGTCTTATTTTTCATGATTTCTATATGTCGTTCCATGTCCTGTGAAACAAAATGTGGCCAGGATCCATGATTTTTCTTATTAGAAAGAATGGGAAATACAACCTGGAAACAAAAGTGAAAAGGGGAGTGGGGTGGGGTTGGGAAGACACACACAAAGAAAATCAGTGACACTAGCAGCACTTTCAGTTTCTCAACAACACATCACAATATGTTATTTTTTGCAGCCTTACCCAACTCTTCTTTAGATAATAGATTTTTCCCTTCCATAAATTAGTTTTCCCTTTATTGTAATGCATGAAACCAGTTCAATAAAGCACATTAACTTTAAATTCAAAGAAAAATAACATTTCACATCAATCTTAAACAAAGTTGGATGCCGTGTTTAGTTGTGGGCTTTGCCATGTTGAAAAGAAAATTATAAGTATACAACAATGTCCTGCATTATTAATGTTAATGCATTATGACCTGCACTGATTGCAGTCAAGTGGATCCAGTGCACATGTAGGGCCACTGCAAGACCTCCTAGCAGGGATGTGGATCAAGCCTCTGACTCCAAGTCTCAAGTCAAGTCCCAAGTTTTTATCCTCAAGTCTCAAGACTTTGGTTGCGAGTTGCAAGTCCCTATCTATTTAATGAGGAAAAACAGGTTTAAACCTGAATAAAATTCGTCGTAAAAGACTCCAAGTCTCAAGTTGAGTCTTTCGAGTCTTTTACAATCACCGAGTCAAGTCCGAGTTAATAGACTCAAGTCTACATCACTGCCTCCTAGTACCTGAGGTGGTCTGCTACACGTAATCTCCCCTTGCCATGCCCAATGCTGTCCACCATCTGGTGGTCGCTGCCATTCCTCCTACTCTTCAGATTCAAAAAGGATGAGAACAGAGATGAGGAGAACAGAGCATAGATGAGGAGAACAGAGCAGAAGAGGACTTGTGGAGAGAAGACTCTCTGATGCTCTAATAATGCACGTATCAGGAGTAGAAGTTAAAAACTGTTGCCTTTTCCATTTGTATGAAGTTGGTTAGAAATTAAATTAAAGCATGGGTTTCCCTCCAAAACCAGTTTAAAAAAAAAGTGCAAGAGAAGGGTCGTTTGGTTTGAAATTCTCTCCCATATGGCCAGCTGAAAGGGGAAAGAGCTAAGCAGCCCTAACATACAAGTATATAGGGGCAAGCTCCTAGCCATTGTATGTTGGACATTGGAGGCAGCAGAGAAGAGCTGAGTCAGAGCTAAAATCACTATATCACATTTATTTATTTACTCACATTTTTATACCGCCCTTCCTCCAAGGAGCTCAGAGTGGTGTACATATTTCCTCCCCTCCTTTTTGTCCTCACAACAACCCTGTGAGGTAGGTGGGGCTGAGAGATAGTGACTGGCCCAAGGTCACCCCAGGAAGCTTCGTGGCTGAGCGGGGATTTGAACCTGGATCTTCCAGGTCTAAGTCCGACTCCCAAACCACTACACCATCCTGGCTCATCATTGAACTAATGGAGATAACTATTGCTACCAAAGTTGTCTTTGTAAATATACCCAATTTTGTTTGAGAAACTGCAATGACTCCGTTCTATTTCTGGCCTAAGGTCTGACAAAGCACTAGGTTACTGGAGAGTGAACCAGACTCAGGGGTTGAAGACCCAGAAGGGAGTGTCCATTCCATTCTTTTCAGAGGCTTGTGGTATCAGTTAAGAGCATTTATTCAGTGGGAGAGACTAGCTCCCCTGCTGCAAGTGAGTGAAGTGCTTTCACAGCCAGGCTAGAGGCTCACCCCCTTACTTGTAGCCCCTGGTTCAGGCTACTGAGAGCAGTTCTGTAGTCACAAAACCATCACAGTCCAAACTGTAGGATCTTTCTCCCTTCTTCCCCACAAGTCTCCCCAACTTTCTCCCCCTCCTTTCTTTCCTGCCCCTGAAAACGTTTGTTTCCTTCTCCTAGGTTCCTCTGAGAAACCCATCTAACCTCCCTAGGTCCTTCCTCCCCCCCCCCATTTCTTCCTTCTAGCTCAACCCAGTGGAGTCACTGGGGGGGGGGGTTACGGACCACACCAGGTGACACTCTCAGTCAGGGGTGACACCACTGGTGGCCAAAATTGTGGAAACCTTTTGGAAAATTTGTATTTTGTATATAGGAAAGGCCATTTTATGCAGAATATAATGAAACAAACCACGTTGAATTACGGTATATGTATTCTAGCAAAAATTATGGCCAAGTAACTAGAAACAGAAAACACAACTGCCTTATGTAACAAAAAGTGGATTTCCTTAACTCAAAACTGACCAATGAGACTGTTGGTTCCGAGAGCCAATGAGGTGCTATTTTGACACAGCATGGAACTAATAAGGTGTTGGTATGAGTCAGCTCTCATTTCTATGTATCAGAGCTAATACTAGAACTCTTATTCAGTTATGTGAGCGTCATCAAGTTGGCCACTGTTTTGTTGGTTACTGATTTGTTGGGTGAACTGTACTATTATATATTAAATAAATAAGGTTAATGATGGTGACACCATGAGTTACCACACGGGGTGACGCCAACCCCAGTGACACCACTGCAGAGCCGGAAGAAGGAGGAGTGAGGAATGCCTTAGAATGAGAAGGGGGTAGAGCCAGAGGCATCACTAGAGTTTGCATCACCTGATGCAAGAGCACATCGCGTCACCCCAGTGGTGTCAATTGAATGAATTGTAGATTATAGCATTCCTCTGTCTAGACTGAAGTGTGAGTGAGCAAGTTCAGTTAGGCCCCGGTTTTAAATCCCCCATTCTCTCTCTCTCTCGTGCGCACGTGTGCATGTGTTTTAACTCACTAAAACAAACACTTTGTTGACCTTTCACCCCACTGCCATTTCCCTTTTCCTGCCAAGTTCTACAGCTGTGCCATTGTCTATGGAGAGGATCCCTACCTACAACTGTTCCCCCCCCCCCATGTGTGCATGCTACATGTGTTTTAAAAACACTGTTAGTAACAATGATTTAGGAAAAGGTAAAGTTTAAATTTCACTGCAGACGGAGACAGCAGCCATGAAATTAAAAGACGCTTACTCCTTGGAAGGAAAGCTATGGCAAACTTAGACAGCATAATAAAAAGCAGAGATATCACCATGCCAACAAAAGTTCGTATAGTCAGGGCGATGGTGTTCCCAGTAGCAATGTATGGTTGCGAGAGTTGGACCATAAGGAAGGCTGAGCGCCGAAGAATAGATGCTTTCGAACTGTGGTGCTGGAGAAGACTCCTGAGAGTCCCTTGGACTGCTAGGAGATCAAATCAGTCAATCCTAAATGAAATCAAGCCTGACTGTTCCCTGGAAGGACAGGTACTGAGGCTGAAGCTCAAATATTTTGGCCACCTAATGCGAAGAGAGGACTCTCTGGAGAAGACTCTGATGCTGGGAAAGATTGAAGGCAAAAGGAGAAGGGGAAGGCCAAGGATGAGATGGTTAGACAGCATCACCGATGCAACAAACATGAAAATGAGCGAGCTCAGGAAGATAGTGGAGGACAGGAAGGCCTGGCGGGATATGGTTCATGGGATCACGAAGGGTCGGACACGACTTAACGACTGAACAACAACAACAAAGTTTAAATTGAGGAGAATTAACTGATTTTGATCATGATCTGGGATATTTTTCTAGCAGAGAAGATGGGGGTATCAATTATAGTAAGTTTTTAAATTGCTAAAGGGGTAGCTGTGCTAGTCTGTTGCAGCAAACGCAATAAGTTCTGTAGCACCTTAAAAACTAACCAATTTATTTCAGCATAAACTTTTCACAGGCTACAGCCCATCAGTTGCATGAAGATTTTTGTTGTTGTTCAGTCGTTAAGTCGTGTCTGACCCTTCATGATCCCATGAACCACATCCCGCCAGGCCTTCCTGTCCTCCACTATCTTCCCGAGTTCGCTCATTTTCATGTTCGGTGCATCAGTGATGCTGTCTAACCATCTCATCCTTTGCCTTCCCCTTCTCCTTTTGCCGTCAATCTTTCCCAGCATCAGAGTCTTCTCCAGAGAGTCCTCTCTTCGCATTAGGTGGCCAAAATATTTGAGTTTCAGCCTCAGTACCTGTCCTTCCAGGGAACAGTCAGGGTTGATTTCATTTAGGATTGACTGATTTGACCACATCCAGCTTGCCTTGATTCATAGACCTCACATTCCATGTCCCTAAGCAGTATTGCTCATTGCAGCATTGGATTTTCCTTTCAACCTCACACATCCATTTCATTATTATTATTTCATGCATTTGATGAAGTGGACTAAGGTCCACAAAAGCTTATGCTGAAATAAATTGGTTCGTCTTTAAGGCGTTACTAGACTTTTGTTGTGGTTACAGTTTTCAAAGACTGGAGGATAATCAAAATTTTATGTTAGAACAACAAGGCAAACTCAGTTTCTTATTTAGTTAATAAACAGCGCACAGTGCACTGGTTGTGATCTGGCTAGCATTTCCATCTCTTAGCTACCCACTCTGAAACATTTCAAACATTTAAATTTGTTTTCCAGCACTGAATGAACTCTTCAGATTATCCGCTGATATTGGTTAATCAGAAACACGTTGAGCTCTGCAGGAACTTTAAATTAAATATTTGTTCAGGCATTTCTGCTGTTGTGAAATTCTCAGTTGATCTCTGTGTAATAAATTAGTCAGGTAAAAAGCTATAGCAGTGCTATACATAGGATTTGTAACCACTACATTTCACAAGCTTGCCTGTTGTCATACATCTCCCATAGCGATGTTACATGCAAACCTGCTTTCCAAACAGTACTTGAAAACAAACACGGAATTTGGAAATAAGATAGGATACATGGGAGCTTACAAGTAGAACTCTCTCAATGGCACAATCAAGCAGAAAACAAAGATACAAAAAAAATCTACAATATCACCAATTTACTTAGTAGTTTACAACTGTTCTCAAAAAACATTCTTAGACAGTATATCTGCACTATTGCTACGTGTGGCTTTCATTTTGGTTTCCTTTTCTCTCCCATTTTTCACTCACCTGTCACTTTTATTTCCTGCATGACCCTCTGTTTTTCAATACAGGAATAATTAAAGGGACAAAAGGAAATTAGGGGTCTCTCTGAAATTAGCTCAAACCACATTGGTGTCATTCCAAATGAATTGGACAATGAGATACTCCTGCAGTTTGGGTTTCCAGGAACAACTGCAGTGCTACAACAACATCTGAATCAGGCTCCAGAGAAGAACAGACTGGAGGGAACAGAGAGAATCTGTTGAAGCCACTGAAGACACTCCCAGTACTGCTGTTCTCAGGTATGATATGACATTTCCTAGTTTTGTGCACAGAGACTTCAGCTTGTTATTCCCTTTTTGGCAAACTCTGAGGCCTGAGTAACCGTCCTTTGGGTTACCCTATTAGTGATACCAAAACAATTTGGCCTAGAATCAGATGATACGGGGGACTATTATAGCAACTAATGTTGCTTTTCCTTTTTCTAGTTCCTTAAAATAAACTTTGAAATCCAGTTATCTGGTGTTAAACATACACAATTTCAAAAAGTCTGATTATGTATTTCTCTATAATTTTTATAAAAGTACCTCTTCTAAGAAAACCATTACATGTTCCATGCATGCTCCAGACAATTCTGCAAATTTGAGGTTTTCTTTGTAGTCTTCTGTTCCAATGCAGCCTGTAGTCTTCATAATACAAAGTGCTTTATATTTTAAGTCATTTGGCATCTAAATCAAAAAGATAAGGTAAAGGTAAAGGTGACCCCTGACAATTAAGTCCAGTCGTGTCCAACTCTAGGGTGTGGTGTTCATCCCCATTTCAAAGCCGAAGAGCCAGCGTTGTCCAAAGACACCTCCGTGGTCATGTGGGCGGCATGACTCTCCTTGCCGCAGCGCGTAGCATGCAGCTGAAACACGGAGCGCTGTTTACCTTCCCACAAGTGGTACCTATTTATCTACTCGCATTGACATGCTTTGGAACTGCTAGGTTGGCAGGAGCTGGCCAAGCAACAAGCGCTCACCCCGTCGCAGGAATCGAACTGCCAACCTTTCGATCGACAGCTTATGGTTCAGCGGTTTAACCTGCTGCGCCACCCGCTGGCCTATAATACATTATAATTTTCAGAAGCATGATGTTCATAGGTTCTCTCATAATGAAGGCCCTGGTACAGTGTGTAATGTTAAGATATGGGTAGGAATTTGTATTTACACAGCCTACTGTGGAATTACCTACCTTGGCATTTCCTGTGGAATTACCTACTTTTTGCATTAGCCTACCTTTGCATTCCCACAGCCTACTGTGGAACCTGTGAGGGCACCAGGTTTCCCAGGATAGCAGCCTTTTTGCCCAAATCCAAACACTCCTTAGCATAGCAGAGTTCATGGAGCAACCTGACCCAACCAAGGAGATGACTGAAAGAAGGGTGAAATGAATGCATGCAAGCTTGATAAATCTATTTGTGGGTGCTGTGTTTATGTATCTCTGGACTACAGCACCCACAATATGCATAAATGGAGCTGCTAGATTATAGATTCCCATATCCCAGTAGAAATCTTTGCTCCTGTGAATGAGAACCTGCTTCTGAGACCTGGGCAGAGGGGTCTGGCTCAGTCGGTGGAGCTGCTGCCTTGCAAGCCTGAAGATTGATGAATGGCAAGTTCAAGACACGTTGTCGACAAAAAGCAGAGAGATAAGAGCCACTGGCGTCACTACAGGGGGGGGCAGAGCTGTAAGTTCTTCCATGATCGGAGCCTCCGTTGCACGGAAGAACGAAGCGCCCCACCCCCACGCCTTCCGACCTATTCAAAGCAATGAAAACAACGCGCAGGGAGTCTCCTGCGCGTTGTTTTCACTGCTTTGAATGGGTCGGAAGGCGCGGGGGCGGGGCGCTTCGTTCTTCCGTGCAACGGAGGCTCCGATCACGGAAGAACTTACAGCTCCGCCCCCCCTGTAGTGACGCCAGTGATAAGAGCTGCCAGTCGCATCTGTCAAGCGTGGGAGGCGACGGCCAGCGGAGAGGCCAGGCTGCAAAAGGATACCATCTGGAATGTAGTTGTCCAATGGACATGTATATATTGTAAAACAACAACAACAACAACAACAACATTAGGGGGGTTAGGAAAGCCTGCCCATGCCTTGGATTAAAGTCAGAGGAGAAATCCAATGACCAAGAAAGGCGGGATATAAATACTGTATATTAATTATTATATAGTGATGGGGGTTTTTATATCCCAGTAGTACAGAGTAAAATTTTACCCAAACATACAGTACTACCACCAAGGGATGGTGTTTGTGCTGGAGTCATAATTTTGAAAATTCAACCGAAATAATTCTTAATTCAAACAAAGATATTCCCCATCAAGACTGATCCAACATTTGTACAGTGTAGACATAATGATGAAAAATTAAGATTATTATTAATTAAGACACATTTACTCAGAAGTCCTATTGTATTAAATGGGGCTTCCTTTGAAGTGTGTATAGGACTGCAACCTAAATTAGTCATCGATCTAACAGTCCAGTCCAGTCCTAACTAAATACTGCCCACAGGATGCAGCATGAACTCTGCTGCATCCTGCAGCCAGCTGGAGACCATGCGGAGGGTGGAGAGGGAAGTAAAAGAAGGTTTTTCTTACCCTCCTCCACTCTCACATGGTCCCACTTGAACCTGTGCCAGCTATTTAGCTGACACAAGTTTGAGTAGAGCGAAGGGCGTGTGTCAGGGACAAGACATATCAGTGGAGCTCGCCCCACCAATATTCACTCCCACCTGCCCTGACATGCCCCTTATTGGACCCATACCCAATCCGTTCCACTTACCCCCGCCCCACTGGTGGCTTACGTGTACTGACGGATGCCATGAGGTCCAGTGATCTCCCTTCCAGCACGCCTGCCTCTTACAGCAGCGCTCAGAAAATGGCTGCCATCAGACATTTTACAGCAACAGAAAGCATTTCCACTGCCGTAAATGGCTCCGCGAACTAGCCTGATCCTAGTTAGGATCAGGCCATGAGGCTACAATCTTATACACACTTTCTTGGGAGTAAGCCCCATTTAGCATAATGGGACTTACTTCTGAGTAGACTAGACATCCATATGATGGGCCTGCGAGGCTAAATTGAAATTGAAGCAAGCCAAGTTCAAGAAACCAATATCCATGATCATCAGGTCTCCATTTGCCTCTGTCTTATCTGGAGGTTGTATCTGGCCACAAAGAATCTTTGACCATGAACTCTCACAATAATGACCCAATGATGCAAGAGGCAACATACCCCACTTCCCCTTTCCTTATGATCTGATATTATAGGACTGTTTCCCAGAATCCAAGTTAGCAATCTGATAGCCCAAACCACTGTAACTCTCCATGCGGCGATGCAGCAACACCAACATGACATCCACTGCATCTCACTGGGGACTTTTGGCCTCTGGAGGCCTCCTCAGGGCAAGGATACATTTGTTCCCTTGCCCTGGAGTAAGCTCCTGCCTGGCCAGGTGAGTCTACTCAGACCTACACCAGCAATGCCGCTAGCAAAGTCTACATGGATCCATGAAGGTGGAATAAGTCCAGGAAGGGGCCTTTGATTTGGCGGATACCACTGCTGCTGAACCCACCCCTTCCAGTCTCAAAAATACATGAGAAAAATGAGTAAGTCAGGGATGGATTGATAGAAGGCAGATCCAGATCTACTGGAATATCTCTGGATATATCAGTTTCTGACTCCCCATTGGTTTGACAACATGAACTACCACCACCAACTACAATGAAAAGATTGCAGTCTTATATTCACTATCCCAATGTATAGGCAAGTTGTAGATCTCTGACCCTTGGTGTTCCCCAGCTGTAAGACAGGCCTTTTATACTTAAGAGTGCTGGCATAACTTGTTCTTCCTTAAAATTTGAAATATTTATACTCTGCTTTTCCAAAAACATCTAAAGCAGCTTACAAGAATCAGTTTTTAAAAGCACAAACTACTACAGAAATACAGTAAATCACAAGTGTTAAAAAAGCTGCCGTGGCCAACCAAGTTATCCCTGTGTCTATCCCATGACATGCCACAGATATAAGGCTCTGCCTCCCAGCTACCACTTTGCATGGCTCCACCTCCCTCCCTCCTGAAACATGCACACTCCAGATTTTGCACTTGGCTTCACTTGGTGATTCTTAAAATTCTAGTACTGTGTCTTAAGACTTAGGATTCTAGTACCAAGCAGGTCCTTCTTTATCAAGTACACATGCATATGCTGTGGGAAGCCATGATTGGCTGCCCCTTCCTAGCAGATGACAGAATCTGGGAGTAAGCCAGTATTTCCTCAATGCCTGTAATGCATTACAATGCCTGTAAATGTGCAAGTGTCATCACCAACTCAAAAGTTAACACTTTGCACAAATCAATAAATATCAGTGTGGTTGGTTGTCCACAAGGGCCTATTAGAGGGTAAAACGAAATAATAGACCAACCCAAGAACTTAAGAGTCTAACAGTGCAATCCTATCCAACTTACACCGCTGGTGTAACCAGCAGTACAGCAAAAACGGGAGGCCCCAGAACGGAAAGGGGATTCAAATCCCCTCCAAAGGGGGATTTGAAGGGGATTTAAATCTCCCCTCCCAAGCCTCCAGCCCTGCCCTCCCCCACTGGTTACACTGGTGGTGTAGATTGGATAGGATTTGTGCTGTAAATTCTTGGGTTGGTCTATTTTAAGCGTGGCCAAGTCTTAGCCTATAGAAATTAATAGACTAATTGCACACACAGCAGCGCTTTACCTCCATCCCAGCTGCCAACCCTCCTGCCAGAGAGGGGTAGAAAGTCAGGAAAGCGGCTTCCCTGTTCTCAAAAAAGCCGACCAGCAGCTTCTGGTTCTCCTCCTCCTCCAGAAATTTGCTCCATTTGCCTTCCTTGAGCTTCAGCAAGTGAGCCAAACGGCAACCCACGAACTGGACCCTCTTGTCCTCGGATAAACTTTTTTCCTGCACCGTTTCTTCGTCGTCGTCCTCCATCTCCAGGCCAATGCTGACAGAGGGGTCCAGGGAGGCGGCTGAAGCGGCGGCTAAAGGGGCCGAAGCTCCCAGCAAAGACGAAGCGCTTTCGAAAGTACGGGAGCTTCGAGTACCGGAGGTGGCAGCTCACCTGCTCCTGCAAAGTCCCAGCTCCGCTGTCGGCCCGGACTTGCTTACCCAAAGTTGTAACCTGCGCCTATCAGCTCCCGTTAATTAAAGAGCGGCGGCAGCGTCCTGTTGCCCTGGGGACAGCAAAAGTCATCACCGGGCCACCCCCAGGCAGGCTCAGCCCCCTCTCAAGGGAACAAATCACGCCTTAAGCCAATTAGCGCCACGCCTTTTGAGGGCGGAACTACCAGCTGCCGCCACAGCAAGGGTGCAGCGCAGGCTCAGAAGGATCCCCAGTTTCTGGAGACGGACGAGCGGCCGGGGGAAGATTCAGTAAAGCCCCCGAAAGCGCGTGCGCCATTGCCCCCGCACTACTACAATTGTACCCACTAGCCTTACTCTTTCCTCTTTCTCCTTGTATGTAACGCCTTCTCAAAGGACTACAGGGTGCAACAGGGAGCAAGTTTTCAAACTGCACAGAACTGCTCAGGAGCGTTCGGCACAACCTAAAAAACAGCAACAGTCACTGACACACCTCAGCAACTCAGATTGTGAAAACCGCTTTAAAGGGATCTGCTTACGTTCTTCCTATATAATATTGGCATTCCCCTTCAGAACCATTAGATGCTACGGGAAAGTTCACAAGCAGAAAAGAAGAAAATTGTGATGGAGTCTTTTCTCTAAACTAAAAAAGTTCACCAGTTTAAGCTTCTTTTCAGTGTCGACACAGACCTTTCCCTCTTCTGTGCCTTCTGTGTCTCACGGTATTCTTTCTGATGGGCAAACAGATCAAACTCAGTGTTCTAAGCAGCATAAACATGCCACCGTTAAATACAGTACTGACATTGCAATAATTGATTTTACCCACTTCCTACATTGATTTTACCCACTACCCAATTCCTACAAGGAATTGATGTTTCTTACTAACTTTGTACTGCTACCCTCATGTCTTTCCCCAATAGTTTTGATTTACAGTAATTTTTTTTGTGTTAACATGGTCTCTGGTCAAATTGCTTTTGCAGAGTTCTGTAGCATGTCGAGGTAATGGTATGCCTCAAGTTGAAAGAGTTAAAAATTGTGTTTATTTTTATCTGGACTGTTGTGGGCACCATTGGATAACACCCACCATGAATAACACACTCCTCCCAGTTTGGGAACTGTTTTAATGATTAATAGCATTTACGATATATCAAGTGTTTACATCTGCTTGGTATTGTACACAGAAAGCCAGTGTAGTAGGTGCAGTGTTGAAATTGAATCAGACAGAACCAAATTCTTGCTCAGCCATGAAGCTCACTTGGTGACCCTGAGTCAGTCACTGACTTCACAGGGTTGTTGTGAAAATAACCTCATGTAAGGGAAAGGTTACAAATATGTGACTACTCCCTCCCCGCTTTTTCCTGCCCTCCCTGCCTCCCTCTCACCCCCTGTGCTGACTGACCAGTGTTTGCGGTCTTCCCCAGGTCACTGGCACACAGACCCAGTCGCTCACCGCTTGCGGTGGCAGTCAGTCTGTGCTGAATGGCTTGTTCTTGGTCCACCTTCATTACATTCGTACACTGCCTTGCTCAGTGTGGCTTATTAACCTGCAGCTGCTGCAACAATTCACTCCAGTTCCAGCCTCTTCAAGAACCACAGTGTCAGCTGGCACCCAGAATTATTTATTTATTATTATTATTATTTAATGGATTTCTACCCCGCCTTTCTCCCAATAAGGGCAATCAAGGCGGCTTACAGTTAAGAACAAGTTAAAATACATAATACACAATAAAAAATAATTAAAAACAAGTATTTAAAACAGTTAAAACAGACAACCCCAGTGGGTCACCTATAATTACATTTGTTAAAAGCCATTTGTTAAAAAGCCAGCCTACCATGTCAGTCATCAAATGCCAACCTAAATAAAAATGTCTTGAGGCCCCGCCGAAAGGTCTCTAAGGAGGGAGCCGTTCTTAATTCCAGGGGGAGGGAATTCCATAATTGGGGCGCCACTGCCGAGAAGGCCCTATTCCGTGCCGCCATCCCCCTCACTTCCGTCAATGGCGGCACGGTTAACAGGGGCCCCCTGATGACCTCAGAGTACAGGTCGGATTATAAGGAAGAAGGCGGTCCCTCAAATACCCTGGACCCGAGCCGTTATGGGCTTTAAAAGTCAAAACTAGCTCTTTGAATTGTGCCTGGAAACGAACCGGCAGCCAGTGTAGCCGCCGAAGCAACGGTCCGACAGAGTCGAACCGACAGGCCCCGGCAACCACACGGGCCGCCGCATTCTGCACTAATTGCAGTTTCCGAACAGTCTTCAAAGGCAGCCCCACGTAGAGCACATTGCAGTAATCTAGTCTAGATGTCACTAGGGCATGGGTCACTGTGGCCAGGTCTGCATGATCCAAGTACGGTCGCAGCTGGCGCACCAGCCGAAGCTGGGCAAAAGCCCCCCTGGCCACAGCCGCCACCTGAGAATCCAGGAGCAGCTGCGCATCCAGGAGAACCCCCAAGCTGCGGACCTGCTCCTTCCGAGGGAGTACAACCCTATTCAGAGCAGGACGATGATCCAATATCTGAGTCGTAGACTTCTGGACCAGAAGAACCTCTGTCTTATCAGGATTTAATTTCAGCTTGTTTGCCCCCATCCAGCTCCCAACTGCCTCCAGACAACGATTCAGGACATCGACCGCCCCCTTGGAGTCGGGTGGAAAGGAGAGAAAGAGCTGGGTGTCATCCGCATACTGATGACTCCCTACCCCAAACCCCCGGATGACCTCTCCCAGCGGCTTCATATAGATATTAAACAGCATGGGGGATAGAATTGACCCTTGTGGCACCCCACACCTCAAGGGCAAGGGTGCCGAACAAGCATCCCACCTTCTGGGATCTGTCAGCCAGGAAGGAGCGGAACCACCTCAAAACGGTGCCTCCAAGCCCCAACCCAGCCAACCGACCCAGGAGGACACCATGGTCAATGGTGTCAAAAGCCGCCGAGAGGTCCAGCAGGACCAACAGGGACGCACTCCCCCTGTCCAGTCCCCGGCGCAGGTCATCCACCAAGGCGACCAAGGCTGTCTCTGTCCCGAACCCCGGCCTGAAGCCAGACTGGAATGGATCCAGATAATCAGCTTCCTCCAGGACCCTCTGGAGCTGGGACGCCACTACCCGCTCTATCACCTTGCCCAGAAATGGGATATTTGAGACTGGCCGAAAGTTGTTCAAAATAGTGGGATCCAGGGAGGGTTTCTTCAGGAGGGGGCGCACCACTGCCTGCTTCAAAGACGGCGGCACCACCCCCTCCCTTAGAGATGAATTTACCACCCTCCCTGTCCACTCGGCCAGCCCCGCCCGGGCAGCTCTAATCAGCCATGCCGGACAAGGGTCAAGCGGGCAAGCAGACGGTCTCACACTCCAAAGAATCCTGTCCACATCCTCAGGTTCTACAAGCTGAAAAGAATCCCAGGAAGAAGAACAGACAGGTGCCTCAGGGACATCATTAGATACTGCTAACACGGCGTCCAAGTCATGCCGAATCCGATCGACTTTGTCCACGAAGTGCTTTGCAAACTCATCACACCGAGCCACCGTGTGTTCCACCTCATCTACTGGGGGGGGCAGATGGAGCAGGCCCCGGACCACACAGAAAAGCTCAGCTGGACGGTTCTCTGCAGACGCGATGCCGGCAGAAAAGAAAGCCCTCTTCGCTGCCGCTGCCGCCACGGAATAGGCTCTGAAGTCAGCACACGTTTTCTGCCACCGTCGCTCTAGGCCTCTACCCTGCCGCTTCATCGTCCGCAGCTCCTCAGTAAATCAAGGGGCCGCTCTGACTCTGCAGCTAGGTTGAGGACGCTCAGGAGCGATCAGATCCAGGGCCCTGGTCATTTCCCCATTCCAGAGGTCAACCAGGGCACTGGGTGAGTCGCCGACTCTGGCAACTCTTCCAACAGGAGAGTCCCCCAGAGCCCTCAGGAATCCATCCGGATCCATCATCCTCCGGGGGCAGACCATAGAATGAGGTCCCCCACCACTGCGGAGACAACAAGTTGCGATAAGCCTAAATCCCACAAGAAGTGATCTGTCCATGACAAAGGAGTGATGTTAATTTCCTCCACATCCAGATCACCATCCACCTGTCCAGCAGTAAACACCAGGTCCAGCGTGTGTCCCGCATCATGCGTTGGGGCAGATATTCTCTGAGACAGACCCATGGTTGCCATGGTGGCCATGAAGTCCTGAGCCGCGGCCGTCCTTGGGGCCTCAGCATGGACATTAAAGTCCCACAACACCAATAGGCGAGGGCACTCCAACGCCAACGCCGAGACCACCCCGGTCAGCTCAGGCAGGGAGACTGTTAGGCAGCATGGTGGGCGGTACACCAACAGAATCCCTGTTCTGTCTCGCCCTTCCAACACGATATGGAGGCACTCAAACCCAGTGGACAGGGTACCCAGTGAGATGGATGGTATCACGATAGACTATCGCCACTCCACCTCCCCGCCCCTGTAGTCGTGGCTGCTGCAATACCCGGAAACCCGGCGGGCACATCTGGGAGAGACTTACCCCTCCCGACTCATCCAGCCAGGTCTCCGTTATACACACCAGGTCAGTGCCTTCATCCAGGATTAAATCCTGGACTAGGCAGATTTTATTGTTGACTGACCTGGTGTTCAAGAGCAGCAGTTTCAGACTCAGGGGACTGTTGCCCAGACCGCCAAGGGTCAGAGGGATGGGAGAAGGGCCAGAAAGGGGGACAGTCTGTCTGTGACTGACCCTCGTTCTCCTGAAACGGCCTGCCCAGCCCCCACCGCCATATCTTCCGTGACCCGTCACTCTGATAATAGTGGCTGCCCGCCCCTCCCCCAGACTCCCTCGAGGTGTCAAACACATAGCCCTTCAGCGGAGCCTCCTTCCTAACCACACAACCTAGAAAACTCACACACTCCACACCACTCTCAATCACTACCACACTCCCCAGTCAATCCACAATCCACTATCTAAAAGCGCTTCATCCAAACCCCAACCACTCCTGTCCCGCAACCCCCGCCTCGCTCTCACCGAGGCTCGGGTCACTACACCCCACACCCCTTGCCCCCTCTCACCGGGGCAGAGGTCCCACTCGTCCCCCCTAGGCCTCCCTCTCACCGAGACCAAGGTTAAGCACTCCCCTAACCCATTCACAGACGTCCCAAACACTTAACAACCACACACTCAACCTACACACTCCACCCTCACCAACATACAAAAATCAATCACTCAACCTTTATCTGCAGAGAAAGCCGATATAGTGGAGAGAATAGCAACCTTTTTGTGGGAGATTGTCAAGAGGAAGGAGACTGATAAGTGACACGGGGTCGAAGTGTGGGAGGGCATGGATTAATTGTAAATTTGTACTGTACATGTTTTATGTTTGTATTGTTTATGCCAATAAAGGTTTCTATATATGAAAAAGTCAAATATTTAAGTAAACATACATGTAAACTCAAGATAATTTTAATAGGTTACTTGCAAAATGTTATTGCAGGCAACAACGTCTACACAGTTTTAGTTTGAAATCCACAAAAACACACAAAATTTATACAAATTAGCATAGTAAAAATGTATGCCTTAGAGGCTTTGCTGGCAGAATTAATTTGTAGATTCTAGAATGGTTGTTTCTTGTACTTTTTTCTTTTTTCCATTTTCTTACAAAAAATTTACAAGTGAAATATTAATACAAAACTTTTTATAAGGATTTTCTGCAAAACATTTACAATTTTACCACCAACTATTTCTCTGTTTCAAAATCATTATGTAGATTTAACACCCTATGCTGCACATCAATTTTTGTGGGATGACAATTTAGTGACATGCATAAAAAAAAATCACAAGGCATTAGAAATGGAGACTTAAATACAAATATTGTTGCAATAAAACAGTTATAAAATTGAAAAATAGGACCCAAACATCATGCTTACCTAAGTTTGACAAATAAAACTTTTTCTCCTAGATTACACACTTTAATTACTTCTCTCATGAAACAGTGTGATAAATAATGACTTAACACCAATTTCTAATGTAATCTGGAAACACATACACAACCTTATCCCAAAAAGTATATTGTAAGGAAAACAAAACAAAACAATTTCAACACTGAAGTTCTACCATGATAAATACACTTTGCACTGATAATTACAACAAAGCAAAAATTTATAATGGTGGCAAAGGGAATGAACAGCGAAATGCCATTAAACAAGCTACTACTGCACATCTGTGCCCTATTACGTACAACAGTTATATCCCACTGAGTCAAATAAAGGACACTGAAATTTACGATCCTTCTAAGATTGAAAAGTGGACTCAGAATGGTATGCAGAACAGACTATCAAAATGTTTCTAATTTCCAGGGTAAATAAGTGCACCTGCTAACACAGATTAATCTATATTAGATTCTGTGATGCCAATCAGATTTTGACACACTTGTAATAGGGATTTTTGAAGATTAACAAATAATTTCCATTTCACAACTGCATATGTAAGTATGCAAAAAGAATATCTAACAGCTGTGCAGAGTACTCATACCTTCAGTTTACAAAAAGTATTTACTTCTCAGTAAACATGATTCTATAAGGACATTTTATTAACTAAGTTTTAATAGCACTGATTGTGAAGCATAATTATAAAATATATATTTGATGTTTTTCATTTGCAACAAATTAATTAGCATTGTGTAATGTCCATCTGAATTAAATGTATCATCTGACTGATGTTTTAAAGTCAGATACATCCGTTGAGAATATTTTAAATAAAATATACAAAATAACATACAAAAACTCAACTAAAATGTAAAGACTGTGTTAAATGTCTAAAAAAAGTTTAAGAACCTTGAAATTCATAATCACAGTGTAAAATTGTTTTCTTTGCTATTTATGTAAAATGAAAGTATAAAAGACTTTCAGCTTCACATTTTACTACCCAGGGCATCCCTAAAGTGTACACAGTACAAACACTGATTAGTAAATCTTTGTATTTATAAATGCATGCAATGCCAGAAATCTGATACTTGCATAAGAGTACAAAAAGGTATTTGTTCAGAGTTTCAAACAGTTCTCTACAGAAATGATATATTTTAATGGAAAAGTGTTAACTTCTTGCACTGTACTTAAGTAAAATCACCAAAATATTTCGGTGTAAAAATCAGACAGTAATGAGATATTTTCCAACTGGGTATATTTCCAAAAGGTAATTTTTATGCCTATGGGAAATGTTTAAGAATTCAAAGAATATTTGGCTATACCACTGCTGTGTACTTAAATTTGCACAAAAGGGGTTGTACTCTACGTTTAGTTAGTCATGTCTAAGGACACAATCCTACTTGGCCTCTGTGCTGGCATAGTGCACTGCATTGGTGCTAGCAGTCACAAAGGTGTTGTCACAGTTCCCAGCGGGAAGGCCCACACTGGCCCATGTGTGCTGGCAGGAGCAGCAGACACTAGATGCAGTGAGTTCTGTGCTGAGCAGTATAATGCGGCAGGCGGCAATGGGGGCAGGCAGAATAGGCTCAGGGCGGGCAGGATCAATGGCAATGGCATGCACCACATCCTATCCCCCTTCCCGGCCCTGATCTGCAGGCACGGGTGCATGTGAACTTGCACTAGTCATATGGCTCGCGCAGTTCTGAGTAGACCTGTTGAGCGGGCTGGGGCTTTCCCCAGGACAAGGGGATAAATGTCTCCTTCCCCCCAAGGAGACCTCCCTCCTGCTACACTCCCCCATGGGATGCAGTGCAGCCTGCGCAGGCCCTGCTGCATCGGTGCGGGGAAATTTGTGCTGGATTGGACTGCTCGTTCCATTGATTTCAAAGAAACTTAGGGCCCAATCCTATCCAACTTTCCAGTGCTGATACAGCTGTACCAACAGTGCCTATGGTGGGGGGGGGGAGTCATGGAGGCATCCTCAAGGGAATGGTGCTGGAAAGTTGGATAGGACTGGGTGCTTATCATTACTAACTTCCTTAACCAGGGATATAACCCAACTGCTCCAATCCAGCAAAGATTAGCCTTCCACATGATATGGATGCAGGTATTCATCTGGATGTGCATCCTTATCCATACACTGTGATGCTTATCTGAGCACCATAGTTTGGCTGGATGTGACTTTTGATGCAGATAGGGGTATGCGACCGTACCTTACCTTACTGAGGGCTACTAACTATTCAGCCAGCTAGTTATCTGTGATCAGGGTTGGATCAAGGACAGATATTAACTGGGGGATTTTTTCCCCTCTTTTTGATTTCTGGTGTATTAAAGGAGCACATATTGAGAACATAATCACTTTTCTGTATTGAGTTAAAGCAACTTTTTTTTTCTAATATGGTATGTCTTCTGCCTAATGAATCAAAGTTATTGATCAAATAAGGAATTCCTTAAAGTAATTCTTTACTAGCCTGGCTAGTAAAATATGGCTAGGATCCAAAACCCCTTGCAACTAGTTTCATGTGCCCAAAGGGACTTTGGGTGAGTTTCTCAAACATGAGCTCCCTGTGCCATGTAGCAAACCAGTTTTGAAACAGAGGGGACTTTCAAAAGCAGTGTATTAAATGGCATGAGGATGTACTGTACAAAGAAAAAAGGGGGGAAATCTTACTGGGATTTCTGCACAAACCGATCTCCCTAGATTTTGGCCATTATTTTTCAAAGGGAAGAAAGAATAGATTAATTCAGAGTTACACTTTTGGTTGAAGTTATCCATCGTTTTCTTTGGCTGTTACGTCAAAATCTTAAGTATTCAGTACATTAGCCACAATATCTGATATTGACAAAAGCTTGACAGTGGTGCATAAGCTTTACAACATTCTACATCCCAACATTTCCAAGTATTCTAATAAAATTTAAATATTTAAATTACACATTTTGTAACTGAAGTGTCTTGAAATGGGATGAATTAAGGTATAGGACTTATCACATAGGTTCTCATATTTCATTTTACATAGAAATTAATTAAAATCTGATGTCAATATACTTCTAAGATTCAATATTTGCTACAGTATACACTGGCTCTACAGATCTCTTACCTCTCTTAGGAAGAGAATAATCTGTGTTTACTGATTGTCATTATACACACTACTATAATGTAGTGGCCAAAATTATCTGAGAGTTACCTCAGACCTACATAGCAGCTGTATTGCACCTGCTGCCATCTGAATTATTCTTTAAAAATGAGTAAAGATGGCCAAATCTATTATGTATATTTCACAAACTAAAAAGAAACATTTTTTTTATTTTTCACTAATTATGGGCGCAATCCTCCATAACGTTAAAACGGCGGAGCGCACGCTCTGCCGTTCTAACATGTCGTGGACATGCCATAAAGCACATTCGTGACTACTCCAGAGTAAGGGAAGCCGGACTCCCTCCCTCTGTCGCCGCACCAGGACGCAGCTGCCGGCAGAAGGTAAGAGCTCCCGCCAGCGGCCACGTAGGCAGTCCGGCGGGCAAGGGAGGGGGGCCATTGGCCTAGCCGGTCCGGGAGGGGGTGGTGTCCGCCATATCCCCGTCCCCGCTGGGCCGGCTAGGCAGTTACAATTCCTCCTCTACTTCCGCCAGCTATTTAGCTGTCGGAAATCCGAGGAGGCCTATCGGGCCGGCCCCAGTTTACTCCTCGTCCCCTTCCCTGAGTAGACCTCCAGCCCGCCATCGGACGGGCAGCCCGGGCACAGGATCTGGTGGGCGGTCCTGGGCCACCGGCTGGATCCTTACACAGGATTGCACTGAATGTGACTTTGTTGTGACTTTTGGAGAAAAAAAGTTTCCATGAAAATACTAGAGACCTTCATGTGAAAACAACCCTAACCAACCATCATCCTGTTGCATATTTGTATTGTTTGTTGCTATAACAAACATTAAGATATAATGTTAAAAGAGAAGAAAAAATTCTTTACGTGATACAGCAATAGATTAATTAGTACAGTGTGGAAGCAATATTTTCCTCATCTGCTTTATCCATAATTTATCCATGGCAATTGGCCCTGTTTTCATGTTTGAAATTTTTGTCTTGTACAATGTACACTTCCTGTGCTAATCCTCCAACTTGGAATACTTATCGAAATCAAGACTGACTACATGATTTCCTGCTCTGTAATACACTTTAAACAGCCCACTTCCATATCTTTAAAAGTATGTAAACTTAAGTGCAGCTCTAGGCATTAGTATAAAGTTCCTTCAGAATTCCTCCATGTTTGTTGAAACATTAGGGGTTGCTGGATTCGAATCTTGAGAAATGGCTGCAACTGTGACAATCCTTGGAGATCCAAGAACCTCAGTAACTGAAGAGTCCAATTCACCTGAGGTAACGATAGCAAGAGCTGTTCCTCCACCCTTCTTGTTCTGATGGGTTTTCACATGCTTGGAGAGATGGTCACTTCGCATAAATCTTTTAGAACACTCTGGGCATTCAAATCGTTTCTCACCTAATGAAAAAAAATATATACGACTCTATGATTTAACAGTTTAATAATAACTTTTTCTACTAACATTATGGGGCAATCCTCTGGCTTCAATCAATAGTGTGATGCCATTGATTTCAACTGGTGAATTTTCTTTCCATTTTAACTTCCTAAATTATTCTCATTTTTAAAATAGGCTTTTTAAACTACTTGTTATTTTGAAGATACTTTTAAAAGATCTACCTGCAACATCTATTTACGTGCCAATTTAGAGAAACAGTACTTTAAATTTGTTTTAGTTGTATTCTAAGGTTTACTTCCTCCTTTGTATACAATCCTTTATAGAGTTGGTAAGTTGGTGTGGGGGGCAGGCAGACTGGGGCAGCAACTTCCATAGCATATGTCAGGGACTGCTGTCAACAGCAGATACCACATATAAAGGAATGGTTTGACAAGTTTGGTGATATCCAAAATGGATCGTTATCAAAATACCTGAATTTCATTTATCAAATTTTGTAATATTTCAGTATAAAAAGGTAAAGGTGACCCCTGACAATTAAGTCCAGTCGTGTCCGACTCTAGGGTGTGGTGCTCATCCCCATTTCAAAGCCGAAGAGCCAGCGTTGTCCAAAGACGCCTCCGTGGTCATGTGGCCGGCATGACTCTCCTTGCCACAGCGCGTAGCATGCGGCTGGAACACGGAGCGCTGTTTACCTTCCCACAAGCAGTACCTATTTATCTACTCACATTAACATGCTTTGGAACTGCTAGGTTGGCAGGAGCTGGCCAAGCAACGAGAGCTCACCCCGTCGCGGATTCGAACTGCCGACCTTTCGATCGACAGCTCATGGTTCAGCGGTTTAACCCACTGCGCCACCGCTATTTCAGTATACTTGGTCATAAAATTTGTTAAGCCAATGTAAATAAGTTAAGCCAATGTAAATACTGAGGATTGTAGTTACTCTTCTGTTTGCATAAGGAGGATTGCTTACGTGGACATCATAGCATAAGCATTTTGCACACAGAAATCAAACTGGAATTCTAACTTGGCTTTGTGCTTGTGCAATACATTGCACAAGATGTCACACATAATCCTCATTGTAGTGCAATTTCTTCTACATGCGCATGAAAAGGACATGAAGAAAAGCCCAAAATACCACCTTATTTCTGCATATTCTCTTTAGGATACAACTCTGCATATATTGTATAAATTATTAAAATATTTTTTTTAATTTCTGTTGATATAGTCTTTCTTTGCATTAGTCATACACCTATGGTGCATAGAGCAGCCAATTCCAAGAGCATAAGCACACCCTCCCATTTCTTCTACAAAGCTCTGATGAGGAAACACATTTTTAAGTTCTTTTATTTACAAATTAGAACTCCCACATTAAATATTTTTCCAATACATAAAATACCCTTTACATTTAAACCTCTGTAGAGACAGCTCACTGACCTGTGTGGGTTCGCCTATGTCTTTGCAATTCATCACTCCTTGTAAATCTTTTCCCACAGAAGATCCAATTGCACACAAATGGCCTTTCTCCAGTATGCCATCGAAGGTGTGCTCGGAGATGAGATGTTTTCCCATATACTTTTCCACAACCTTCAATATGGCAGATATGTTGTTTCTTTTTTCCTGGTTCATTACTGCCCCTATCAAGCACAAAACACTATCAGTTACGCTAAACAGAATTTAGTACAAGTACTTAATATTAAGAAAATTAATTTTGGCATGAAAAGAAGTAACAGTCATGCAAAAGCAAAAGGATCAACATTGGCCCTTGGATGCCTGATGTTTTACTGCTATCATGGCAATTACCTTCCTTCTCCTTCTCTGCAATTTGGGCACGAACAAGCAACTCTTCTTAACCTTTTGCCAGGCTGCACGTCTTGATCAGAAGCTTGCTGGGCTTGTTGCAACTGCACCTGAGTTATCTGATCAGGACTAACAGCACCAATCGTTGCATTAGCAATGCCTCCTACTGCTACAGTTACAGGAGCTATTGTGGCTTGTTGTACTTTCACTCCTCCATCCTGTCCTTGTTGTTGACCTGTAAAATAAGAAAACTTGTATCGCTTATCACAATAAAAACCACATCATTGACATTTTAGTTACTCCATTATAAGATGGAGAAAACTGACAGATTTACTTCACATGCAAAATACTTGGGGGGGGATGTCCCTCCCCCCCGCAGGATAATTTCTTGTTGTAATATTGGTAAGTTAGTGTGGTAAGTTGGCATCCCCGCAGGATAATTTCTTGTTGTTAGCTGCCTTAGGTGCCTTGGAAACAATAGGAAAGGCATATAGAAATATTTTAAAATAAATAAATATGAAACCGCAAATACTCTACATTAAAAAAAGAAACAATTGAGTCCTCAAAAATATACTGTATTGTAATGTTCTGATTACAAAATGGCTGTATTTCTTATCTTAGAGCCCAATCCTAACTAAGATCCGGCCAGCGGCCCCCGGGCCTCCCGCTGGATCCTAACCACTGGCGGCCAGCCTGGAGCCCAGCCGGAGGTCTCCTTGGGGAAGTGAATGCTCATCCTCTTCCCCAAGTGTAATGGACGGCCGCCTGGATCAGCCTCCTCGGATTTCCGCCAGCGATTTTGCTGGCGGAAGAGGTCGTGTAAAGCTCCGGCGCCTGGTGGGGGTCAGGATATGGCCAGCGGCCATCCCCTGCCCCCTCCCGGGCCGCCGGGGCCAATGGCCACCCTCCCTGCTGGGTCCGTTGCCGGAGTGAGGGAGGCCGGCCTTGCGCCGGCCTCCTTTACTCCCGAGGAGGTGCAAATATGCTTTACGGTATTTATTTATTTACAGTAATTTTATCCTGCCTTTCTCCCCGAAGGGACCCAAGGCGGCGCCGCCAGAAAGTTATGGAGGATTGGGCTGTTACGAGATAGGTTGTTAACTTGACTGCTGCTCTGTAAAGCCACTGTGAGAAAAGCTTACTGTCAAAAGTGGGCATAGTTGCATAGAAGAACATAAAAATGTTAGTAATAAAACTGGGCTGCACTTTTTCATAACTGTTGTTCTTTAATAAGGTTCTGTGAGTTTAATGATATTAACTGACACATTGCAGATAAGGCTGAACATTATTTTAGTAATATAGTAATGTAATAATAATGTAATAATAATAAATAACTTATTTGCAAAGCCAGTCACCAGAACACTCTAGGAAACCCAAGAGCCTTAGGAATGTGCACACATGCTCTCTCTCTCTCTCTCTCTCTCTCTCTCTCTCTCTCTCTGAGAAAGTTATTTTGCACATCAGTGTATGCTCTGAAAGGAGAGGCAAATGACTTCCACTTGTCCAATAGGTACGTTCTTAGATTCTCACGAGGTATCCAGATTTTAGAGTTCAAAACAATCATTCTGCCTGGAAAAGTGTAGCTAAAGACTTCTGAGGACGCTTTCAATGTTGGGAGCGAAACGTAAAGTTTGACCATCAAATTGTATTTTACACTTTTGCCATCAAAGTGTATTTTACGACAGAATTTTCCCGGCAGAATGATTGTTTTGAACTCTAAAAGACTTCCACTTGGTTACTGACATGCTCCCATGAAGAACCAGGTACCAGCATCTCCTGCAATAGGGGCAGGAAAGCAGGATATGTGACTATACAGAAAAGCCAGTTTTGAAGACGCCACACTTGGAGGGAGGGAAACAAGCAAAGTCACAAAAACTCATGAGAACTTGCAAAGTTTATGTGGTCAGACAAGAGTTTTGGAGAATAGTAGAGTCCACCTAACACGTTACTTCTAATCTCTCCTTTGGTATTATGTATTGTGAAGCATATAGAAAAATTAGGCTAGCTGAAGGATAATTAGCATGGCTTCTGCGAAGTTCGGCATCATCTAGAGTTCTTTGAGAGTGTCAATAAGCATGTGGATAGACAACTCTAGTTGATAATATATATTTGGACTTTCAAAACATTTGACAAGGTTAGCCACCAAAGGCTCTTAAGTAAACTTAGCAAGGAAATAAGATGATTCGTCCTTTTATGGATTGGTAATTACTGTCGATCCCTCCCCCTTCCTAGCCGACCAATCCCTCACATCATCAGATATCAATATCAGTAACCAATATCATCAGAGAACTGGAGCATATTTCTGACGAGGAAAGGCTGCAACATTTGGGGCTTTTTCACTTGGAAATAGGGCAAATAAGAGGGATACATGATTGAGACTTATTAAATTTTGTACAGTGTGGAGGGAGTACATAGGCATTTTTCTCCCTCTTTACAATATGAGAACCAGGGATCATTCAATGAAATTGATTAGTGGGAGATTTAGGATGAACACAGGGAGGTGCGTCTTCTCACAATGCATACCTACTCTGTGGAATTTGTTGTCACAAGATGTGGTGATGGTCACTAGCTCGGATGGCTTTAAAAGGGGATTGAACAAATTCACTGAGGACAAGCCTATCAATGGCTGCTAGTCATGAGGTTCAGCATAATGTTGTCGTAATGAGGTTCAGTCATAATGTTCAGCAGCATTATGCATATGAATAAGACCTTCAGGGGAGCAATAGTGGGATATAAGTGTTTCTTTTTCTTCTGCTTGTGGGCTTCCCAGAGGCAGCAGGTGGGCTACTGCGGGAAACGATGCTGGACTAGATGAGACTTTGTCCTGAACCAGCAGGGCTTTTCTTATGATTTTTAAAGACTATTTATGCATTGCTTTTCAACAATAACAAAAAGCCCACAAAGCAGTTACATAGCAAAATAAATAAATAAATGCTTCCCTGTCCCCTAAGTGCTTACAATCTAAAAAGATTTAGAAAAAACACCAGCAAATAGCTACTGAGACACTATACCTGGAGTGAATAGGGACAGTTGCTCTCCCTCTGCTAAATATAAGAGGTACACTACTTTAAAAGGTGATTCTTGGTCTAGTTAATAGGGCTTATGTTCTCTTAGTGTGGAATGGGATCAGCTTTTATCTTCCACATTGAGTACAGACCCAGGTGCTGCAGCATATGAATATCTAATAATTAAGACATGAAAATGTGCATATGCAGCATATTCAGAAGCACACTGTTAGTAGTGAAGGACTATTTAAGAAGACCTGCCATGCTATATGTAGAATTCAAATTACAGAATTCCCGTCCCCATATGGCCCAAATGGTGCAGACATTGGAGCCTTTAAGAGTTTAGTGAGGATCTATCTATTCCGGCAGGTTTTCTATTTAAGTGTCTATCCTGCTCGTCTTTACTGCCATGCTCTTTTAAACTGCTTTCCTTTAAAATTACATTTATTTAAACTATTTTATTATTTTGACTGTTCTGGACCATCTTGATGGCCTCTGCAAGGAGAGAAAGCCAGGACGATTTTTAAAATACATATAGCCCAATGGAAGAATATAGAGCTCTTTATTTTCTGTGACTGGGTACAATTGTTATATGAAAAATGCATCCCTGTTTAACAATGCAAACTACATGCCTTCCATTCTGTGAAGAACGCCTTGATCTTTTCTATTTACTACATACTGTATTCATTTTGGTCCTGATGGCGTCCATGATACAGCAGTGGCCTCATCTTCTGGAAACCATCTTGAGTAGAATATGCTATACTTATGCAGTGAAACTAGACTGATGGCTGTTTTGTTTAGCATAGATTGATTGTTCTTGTGGGAGGCAGAGATATAACATTTCTAGAAATACTGAAGCCATGGGGAAAATATATATATTTGCCAAAAGAGGAGGGGTCCCAGAAAAGAAGCCCTCAAATCTGGGCGAAATTGAAACATATGCAGTATTTATTTTCTTATCAGACCCAAATGCCCCATTATGTTCAATGGGCCTTACTCCCAGGACAGTGTGTATAGAATTGCAGCCTTAGAATATCAAATTGTACAGTTTAGTACAGATGTTTGACAGCCACTTTAGCCGTTCTGTAATTGAGGGGAAAAAGCAGGTCAGAAAGATTTTTAATAAATAAAATCAAATAAATATATTTATACAATTTTGAAAACTGCCGCTTTAGTTTTATTTAAACAATAATTACAAATATATCCAATAGTAGAGATGGCACAGCAAGCTGCTGAGCCCGAAGGTACCTAACAATATTTTACTTCTTGCTAGTTGGGAAAACAAGAAAAACATAAAGCAAAAGATAAAAATATAAACCATCAACACTATAGAAAAGTAAAGGTTTTATTATCTGAACTTAGAAACATCTCTTCTGCTTACTGCCAGCATTATATAGGAGCAGATAAAACATAACAAAGACTTAGCATGCATCTACAGCTTAATAAGAACTATCAGTAAAAATTTGGATACTAAATTAAATTTTGAAGCAACACTGTGTTCATCATCACATACAGTAACATCCCAATCCTATCCCCCACCGTGTCATAGCATGCAGCTGTGGAGGGAGGGTGACCAGAAGGTAGATGACATTTTTTTAACTTACCTCCGCATAGGACTTTGGGCTGCCTATGGGTCTCCTTGGACCCATGCCAGCTATGAAGCATTTTGGGGCAGGGTTATGGGGATAGGATCTGGTCTGTGAGACTGCTGCCAGATCCACCCCTCCTTCCCTGAAACGCTCCCTGGTTCCTCTCCAGAATTGCCTCAATCCTCCACGACACACCCATCACCAACTTACTGGCACTGGCAGAGCGTCCAGCCAAGTCTGGTATATGTGCAGACACACTGGCTGCCTTCACCAGCTGCTCTGTCATAAGTGATGGCAGCACAGTGTTTCTGCCATTGCTGGGCCTTTTGCGTCAGCAAACCGCAAGATGGGCTGACAAGGCCCTTAGGATTGGGCTGTGAGTGTCATTACAATTGTGAATAAACTTAGCCACATGAAATCAATATCATGTAATTTAAACAAATATTATATCTGAAAATACTACCATCTCAAACCTCCTTTTTCTAATCAGAATCGGTTTCTAAAAGGACAGTTACTTCCAATTCTGAACTTTATTTTTTAATTCTATGGACTTCAGAGAACTGAAGATCTGCATGGATTGAAACAAACTTCTCTTTTCATGTGTTAGCTTGTTTCTTGATTTGGTGTGTATATTTCTAAATATAGAAGTTTCTTTCACATTCTGTAGCAGATGGAGGAACCTGAGCTAGGCAAGAGGATTTGAGAATTTTAATTTCTACTTTATACAGGAATTGTAACTACCGAATACTGTAAATTGTCTTATGTAGTTATTAGAAAGCATCTTGAGGGAATGAAGGGGAAGGTAAAACAATATTTTAAAATCTTGCCTTAAAAAGCATTGCACTCAGTATAAAAGTGAAGATAGTTCACAGATGTTTTGTAATGAGAAAGAGACTCATAATAGTTATTTTTAAAGGCCTTGGAGGAATAATAGTTATTTTTAAAGGCCTTGCCTGAGGGAAGGAGTTGATTGTGCTCAAATAAATGTCAATGAGTCTATAAGATTTTAATACAGGGTCTTACATATACACAATACCGTTGGTGGAACAATACAGCGACCAAGAAGTGCTACTTCTTTGGAAGCAGGTCCTGCACTTGTTGCAAGACACAATTATGTCACATAGCAGGCTATAGCTGAGCTGGCATGGTTCTACAAGAATTTCCTCAGAGGGGAGATAGGCAACGAGGGCAGAATTCATATTCTTCTTTTCTACACAAGGTATAAAACAAAATAAAAGAATTCAGACATTGTTTTAAAATATAACTAAACTCCTGATAAAACTGAAGGCATATTTGCTTTCACTAAATTTGGCATTATACAGTACCTATTCACAAATGTTATTTTTATAAAAACATTTAAAGATACTCATTTGAATTAAATTATTTCAGGAAATGACAAATTTATTTCAAACAATATACAGTATTTTATATGCAATTTTTTAGAAATTTGGAAAAAATATTGTGAATAGGAATATCCTAAAAAGAGGCTAATGGCCCACTTCTAAGGGCTGTTTACTGTACACTGCCAGAACACTTGTTCCGGTGGCATAAACAGCTTTACGGCTGTAGCAAATGCGAGAGCACCAGCGAGTGCGGACTGGCCACCGCTGGAAGTGGCCGGCTCCCCACGATGACGGACAGTGGATGCTCCCCCACAGCTGGTAAGTTCATTGAGGGATCAGGAGGCAGGCAAGGAGGGGGTAGAATGGTGCGAGGTTGGCAGAATGGGGAGGTAACAGGGGAAAGGAGAACGGACCAGGACGGGGGCAGGTTTGATGGCAGCAGTGCCTGCTGACTCCTAACTCCCTTCCAGGGCCTGATCCACTTTCAGAGGTCAATGTGGACTTGCACCAGCTATAGTGCTGGCGCAGGTCCGAACTGACCCATGGCAACTGCTGGGGCTTACCCCGGGGTTACATACGATTGGGCTGCCCATATTAAAAGTGCTTGAGTGTGATAAATGTTAAGAGTCCAACAGTGCAATCCTGTCTACCTTTAGACCGGCGGAGCAACTGCTCCGCCGATCTAAGGTGTCGCAAACGTGCCGGAAAGCAGAATGGTGAAACGCTATGGCAGAGAAGTAAGTCTAAGGTGTCACAAATGGGCTGGAAAGCAGAGTGGTAGAGCACCGCAACAGAGGTAAATCTGCGTGGCGGGCGGGGATGTGGCGTTTTGGGGGGCATGGATTGGCACAGGACAGGGGAAGGGATCATCAGTGGTGCGAATCCTATCCCCCTTCCTGGGCCTAGCCAGCGTTACAGACGGCGCACATTCGAGCAGACCCATTGGGGAAGCTCCCGTTCTCCACAGCCCTTTCCAGGCCACCCTCGAAAACCGATGTACATCTGAGGAGTCCCATTGGGGCCGGGCAGCCCTACACTGGGGGAAGGGGATGAACGTCCCCTTCTCCCGAGGAGTCCCCATGCCGTAGCAGCCTAGGAAGGGTTGAGGATCCTGTGGCCGGCCGTATGGGCTGACCGCGGATCCTTACACAGGATTGGGATATAAAGCCCTGCAAACAGAGACGTTTGGTAGAAAAGGTAAGGAAAGCTATTTTTAACCCTTTTCCTCTTTTTAAAAAGGTTTTTACAGTGGTCCCCGTATCCGCAAGCATTCGTGTTGAGACAAATCCATGGATGCTCAAATCATGGATGCGGAGGGCCCACTGTGGTCCTAAAATGAAGGGCAGTTTAAAGCAGGGGTTCTCAAACTACGGCCCATGGGTCATTCAGAGGCCCCCAAGGTCATTTACCCGGCCTGGCCATCATTCAGAGGCCTCCCAGCGCGTGCGTTTTTCTTCTTGCGCAGGCGCAGCCTGACTGAAGGCTCTGGGGGCATTCATTGTGGCGCGAGGCAATAACACCTAGAATTTAGCGGCTTCTGGGTTGCTTCAGGGGTCGCCTGCCACTGGCAGCTGGCCTGCTACCGCCACCTCCTGGTAGGCCACTTTTCAGGAGCACATGCGAGTACCCTTCGCAGCGCCTGGAGTGCAAAGTCAGTGCCGTGTCTTCCCGGTGTGCGCAGCCCCTGGAGAAGAGATGCAGGCACGGACACAGAGCACTGCTTTAAAGGCGCCCCATTTTGCACATAGTAGGCTGCTGGCAGCTTGGAAGGAAAGTCCTGCAAACAGCTGCCCTCTCCCACCCTCCAGAAAGCACCTCCCTGGAGAGTCCGTCTGGTTGGGTCCCCTGCCTGCTCACTTGCTGAGACTCTCTAGCAGCTTGCTGAGACTCTCTAGCACCTAAGTCTTGTTGGTGAGAACTGCAAGGAGGCTGCTCACACCGGTTCTTTTGAAGAAAAAAATGGAGGTTTCTTCTGTAAAAGTAAGTGCCTGGGGGGGCTGTGCCAGCCCGCAGAGGGCGCAGGGGGCTCAGAAAACCGCGGAGGGGGCGTTCGCCCCTTTCTGCAGTTTCAAGTATCCACGGTGGGGGCTATAACGTATCCCCCGCAGATACGGCGGCCCCCTGTATAGTCCAGCCCCCCAACAGTCTGAGGGACAGTGAACTGGCCCCGTTTAAAAAGTTTGAGGACCCCTGGTTTAAAGTATTTGTGTTACCTCTTGCTGTGAAAGGTGCAATAATCCTTTATTCTCACTCTGGAAAAATACCCATTTTTTTGCCACTGCTATTTGAAGGAACGAGACATCATTATGGTTCATTTTTTACATTTCTAGTTAGTAAGATTGAGAAGCATTTTTCCTTGAAGTAAGTCCAACCTAAGGGAAGTAAGGCCTCAAAAAATTTATGAAACAGTCCTTGGTTTAAAATAGATCATCTAGAGATTACTTTACTCTCAGGTGAGTATTTATGATCCTTTAAGACAGTGGCATGTTTAAAGAAATATGTCCTGGGCACAAAGCTTACTATGGGATTAAAGGAAAGATATATGGCTTGTTGGTGAACAGCAATTTAGGAAGCAGAAGCAAATTTTATAACTCAAACTAGGCTGAAATCAGAAGGCTTCCATCTGGACTGCACAAACAACGTATCAGCTAAAACATTAGCAGGAAAAGATAGACCCTTCAAAAACAGAAACCTTGCAACATCGTTAGATAAAGTTGTGTGAATTATGGTGTCTCAGTTTGTCAGATTCTAAATTATCTTATGTAAAGCTTACCATTTCAGTAGAACTTAGAAGTATGTTTTAAGGCTTCAATTCTAAACACACTTATTTGGGACTAAGCCTATTAAGACTCAGTTGAACTGACTTCTAACTGAACATGCTTAGGATTGTGCAGTAAGACAGTAACATTATTCATGACTGCGGGTCAGTCCTTTCCTCTAAACCAGTGGTGGCCAACCTTTCAACATGAATGCTGGCCCTTTAAATGGTTGTCTAGGTAAGGGTATTTCAGCAGGTGCAGCTGCTTTAGTAGCACCATCAGCACTTGCAGCTGCCAAGATTCTGTCTTCTGCACAACTCTTAAGAACACAGAGACCCTAATGGTGGAAGGTTGGCCACCCCTGCTCTAAACAAGCCACCTAGAATATTTCCACTATAACTCATATAGGGCGGACAGTGCTAACTAGGAAGCTTATAGTGCAATTCTAGCTACATCTACTCAGAAGTCCCACTGAGTACAATAGGGCTTACTCCTGGGTATGTTTAGGATTGCAACCTATCACTCCCAATATCTGATTGAATGCTAGATTGAGTACATAGCATTCAGGATGTTGGAAATGTTGGAAGGCTTTTCTGTTGGATTGGATTTAGATGGCCAGAAATAAGCAACTAAGGGTGTTTTTTTAGTACTGTATATGTTTTAGACTAATTTTAACACCTAATGCGTTTCTGAACCACCCTGTTACTTTGCATCTAGTAGTTAAATAGCACAAGTTAAAAGTTTAAATAAACACTAAATCTTCTGTACAATTTACTTGGCCTAAAATTCTATCATCCAGTCTACAAGACAACACTTTTCCAAATTCAGTTCTACATCTTGTTTGGTTTCTTTTCACAAGACAGCACAAACCCACACATGTTCCATAACAGCTAAACTGCTTCTTGCCCTTTAACACTTTATAATTTACTAGAACTGCCAGCCAGTAGAGGTTGCTTTCTGCTGCTCTGAACAGATTGTTCAAAGGCAGCAGCATTACAGAGTTAGCAGGAGGAGCTAAACTACATCTCTTTCATGGCATATACTAGACACTAGCCAAAAAAAGACATATGTATACTGTGCAAACAGCAGAATTTACAAAAAGATTAATATGGTAGGTTTTTTTATTTCTTTTTCCCAATTGCCTGGATCCTGGAACATATTTTAGTAAAAAGTGGGGTGTAGCAGCCCAGAAACTGTTGGTGCTAACCAGGATTTTGAAATTGTTTTATTATTATTTGAAGTACAGTGATGATCTGCTAATTGGTAAAGTTCTAAGGTCTCCTCAGCTGTAGAATGAAGTGTTGGGTGGTATAATTTTATTTTATCGTTTATTGAGAGTATTTATTGTTTTAAATCCTTTTTATGATGGTTATTTCTTCATTTGCTGCAAGTTGCTTGGAGTGTAATTACTGCAGAAAAGTGGGATACAAATGAAATAATTTTCAAGCCAAATTGTAAACAGAAAGAACAATGAGAGTTTATTAAGAAGTTTAATATCTTAAATATTGTTTTTGGACAGATAAAGTCTGAAAATCAGAGTGTACTTCAGAAAACATTTGCTGGACATAATGACCACTTCAAATAGAACAGCAAAAATTGGTCCCCACAATCCACTGTACATCAACATCTTTTTTCCTGTAATATTTGAAGGGAATATGATATCTGAAAACATGCAGTAAACAAATCCCCAGGGATTACAATCTAGTTCAGGGGTTCTCAACCTTTGGAGGCCCAGGTACACCCTATCACAGTCCAATTTTCTGAAGTACCCCCTCTAATTAATTGCTAATTAATTGGATCAAACAATCAATTAATTAGCTAATTAATCATTAAATAACAAGTACTAAAACAATTTTAAATGTGAAAAATGTCTTAACTCTCTCTCTCTGTGTCAGACAGGGGGGATTGCATTTAAGTTCTAACAAACAAGCAATTAACTACTGATTGATGCTGATAAGAGATAGGCTCTGGTGTACCCCCTGCCATTGGTCCACATACCCCTAGGGGTACTCATACTACAGGTTGAGAACCCCTGATCTAGTTCACCATATTTTCAGATCTTTGAATAACCTTCAAAGTTACAAAATAACATACCAGTAGTCAACCTCCAGTGCAAATGTAGAGATACATAATTTATTGTAATGTCTGATGTAGCCCTGATTCAGCCCCTGACCATACAAGTTTCAAGAAGGCTTCTTGGTTAGCATGTAGTATGTGACATAGGCAAGAGGTTACCTTTGTAGCACTCGCTCTCATCCAGCCTTGCCCAGAACTATTATTTATTTATTCACATTTTTATACCGCCCTTCCTCCAAGGAGCTCAGAGTGGTGTACATATTTCCTCCCCTCCTTTTTTTCCTCACAACAACCCTGTGAGGTAGGTGGGGCTGAGAGATAGTGACTGGCCCAAGGTCACCCAGGAAGCTTCATGGCTGAGTGGGGATTTGAACCTGGATCTTCCAGGTCTAAGTCGACTCCCAAACCACTACACCATCCTGGCTACAGCAGTAAAGTATTGCTTACTCTACAACCCATGGGTTGCAGTGGTTGGTGCGTTTCTTGATGAAGCATAGAAGGTAGAGAGTAAATGCTGCAAGGAATATCAACAGCCACTGCCATATACTGGCTCCAGAGTTCTATAAATCAATAAGAATTTCCAAGTAGAACAAGGAGGAAACTGGTCCATTTGAACTGATGATACCTACATTCTCCCCTTTTACATCTACCACCCTTCACTCTCCCCTTTTACATCTACCACACTTCACAACAGTCATCCTTGCACCCTTGGGAAAGAATGAAGCTTTAAATCGGAATGTTTGATTAGCAAGTCATCACTCTGCCAGGACCATATGAATGGATTGGTGACCAACACACATGTACACTCTAGTCTGTCTGCAAAGTCTGTCTGCAAAGAATGACGAAGTCCCCAAAATTCCACTCTTCTCCTTCTTTGGCCCAGCTTGGCTAAGTGAAACTGCTGCTGTTTCATTTGCTCTTGCTGCAGTAGCTTTCAAAGCCATAGCAGAACTGGAGTGCATTCTCTTAGCCAGTTCTGTGGTTGCAGAGTCCTCACCATCAAAAAGAACATGAGATGATTGAAGCCATCATCCACACAGCAAAATCTGGCCCAGGAAGAAGAGGCTGCTGTCAATAAACACAGATAAAACTCCACGGTCTAGCTATGAATTTTCATTTGTCCAAGCGACCCAAGAACCAGCACTTTTCCAATCATGGTTGGAGCATAAAGAACAAATTAGGAGGAAAGCAAGTTGAAGGAGTCTATGAGAGTTGTAGGCTTTGTGATGAGTCTATGAGAGTTGTAGGCTTTGTGATGAGTACAGTACTGTACATCCATAGCAGCAGCCCTCACAAAGATTACAACTCCCATAAGATCCTTCACCTTTCTTTCTTCCTGTTTGGAGAAGAGCTGTGTTTCTGTGTTGCTTCAGAACAAGGTTTTTTTATCCACCCCATGTGTCTTGCTTCTCAGCCCAGTCTCCCCCACCTCCCACCAAGCAGCTGTTCTTAGAAGTCCCATGTACAAGTCAACTAAGGTGTTTAGGGTCAATTTTAAGGCATAAATGTTGAGACTTACACACGGGTATATAGGGTAAGTCCCAGTAATATTTTAAGAGGTGAAGCAAAAAAATGCACGAGCTGCATCTCTGTCAACGATTCCATTAGTTTTCTTAAGTACCACAGTTTTCAAGCACAGGATTTTTTTTTAATATACGGGGGAGGAATTGATGGTAAGGCCACATCCGGAGTATTGTGTCACCACATCTCAAAAAAGATATAGTAAAACTAGAAAAGATGCAGGAGAGAGTGACCAAAATGATTAGTGGGCTAGGGCACCTCCCTGATGTGGAAGCTACAACATTTGGGGCTCTTCAGTCTAGAAAGGAGGGGACATAATTGAGACACACAGTACACAATTATGCATGAGATGGATAAAGGGAAGTTCTTTTCCCTCTCACACAACATCAGAACCAGAGGTCATCCACTAAAACTGACTGGTGGAAGAGTCAGAACAGACAAAAGGAAATATTTGTTTACCCAGCATGTAATCTATCTGTGGAACAGGATGTGGTGACAGCACCTAGCCTAGATGCCTTTAAGGGGGATTAGACAAATTTAAGGAGAAAAAGTCCATCACAGGTTACAAGTCATGATGACTGTATGCAACCTCCAGGTTTTAGAGTAGTTTATCTTTGAATGCCAGGTGCAAGGGAGTGGCAACAGGATACAGATATCTTGTTTTGTGTGCTCCCAGAAGCATCTGGTGGGCCACTGTGAGATACAGGAAGCTGGAATAGATGGGCCCTAGGTCTGATCCAGAAAGGCTTTTCTTACGTAGGAAGGGAAACTATAATTATCGTTAGGTAAAAGAGATTACAGCTAGACAAGTTTGACTGTATCAATTTCTAAAACATAATGCATAGATTACTGCCTATACTGGTCAGAAAAGTACATGGGAACTAACTACATCCTTCATCTTGTTTTCTTCAGTTTCAAATCATATCTGATTGAAGATTTGCAGTTCATAAGCAGATAGTTTTGGATCTCTTCCAATCAACTAATTTAAGTAGGTTGAGTCACCACTCAACCAACCAACCATAATGAGCTCTTCTATTAGAATGTGTAATATGGCACTGCAGGCTGAACAGAGCTACTGAGAATCCAAACCAAAGTAGAAGCTTCAACTGAGCAGTAAGTTACCAGCAAGCTAGTATTAAGGCTTAGCCTACATGTGCAAGAAAATGAGCTCAAAGCATCCCAAGTACACAATTTCAGACTGCAGATGAGGGAATCAGTTTAATGCCCCCTCTGTAAAACACATCACAGTCCAGCACATCAGAGAGAAAGGTTCTAACCTAGAAGTATCACTGCACAAAGGCTTGCATTAATACACATCTCGAACAACATTAAAAAAATGTGATCACTCGCAGCCTAAAGTGGCACAATACTGGCTACCACCTCATTCTTTTCCAATGTGTAGGACAAACCTTAAACAATGAATAAAGAAAACTCTCATATTTAGGATTAGCCTAAGGTGAATGGCCTGGGAGCGGGGGGGGGGGGAGAATGTTAATTCAGAACGATCCTGGATTATGAAGATACTCACTGCCCATCTTCAATAAATAAAATTCGCATCATCATTGAATCATTGGGTTAGGCGATCTGCATTAGTTGCCATTTTGCTATTTGATGTATGACAATTCCCATATGTTAAGACAAACACTGTGGGTTATAGAATTATCAATCTCTAGAAAGTGATGATAGGTGATACTATGTCCAAGTCTTTGTCTTTTGACCCTGCAATGTTATCAATAAATAATGAAAAACATTAGCAGTTAGTGCAGTGGTTTCCAAACCCATTTAACTCATGTTGCATGTATACACCCTTGGGTAAAAATGCTTTAAGGGGAGTGGCGACCCATGGTGAAGGCGACAGTAATTCCAGGATTGCACCACCACCGGGGCGGGGGGAGTGTTTTTTTAGCCCTACCTGGGGTTCTTGCGGGGCCTCTGGGGTGCATGGGGAGCTTGCAAACCCCTACACAGACCTCCCCGCACCTCAAAACAGCTCCAGATTGTGGCCCCCACACCCCCTGGAGGCCTGGCAGGACCTCTAACAACAACACACGTTTCTCCCCAGCTGTGGCACGATCCCTGAAGTGCCGTAGCCGCCGTACAATCCCCCCCCCCCCCCCCGCAAACACTTACAAGAGCTCCAAAAGTTTGGAAACCTCTCAGTGGTTTGTCTAGTAGTGTGCAATATAATCTAAAGGAGTTTACAAATAACTGGCTACTTATTTTATCCAACCCAATTTGGAAATCTTAGGCTGTCCACCAGAAGACAGTAATGTTAATTTGCTGGAATACTGTCCTTTGATATTTTTAATATAAACATTTTTCATTCATCCAAGGAATGAGGGACCAATCAGGGAAAGCTTGCATTACTTTTAAAACTTTACAATCTACTGAGAGCACTACATTCTACACCAGGATATAATTTCCAGGGTATGGCCACAAACACACTTTTATAGAAGCAACTTTATGCTTTAATTAAATTCAGTCAATAGGAGCATATAGCTAAACACAACTTGTGAAGTGGGAATTGTACACAAGTCCTACATCAAGAGAAGCTATTGTAACTGTATGTGAATTATGACGCACAACTGTGGCACCGTAACAGATCAGAAAAGGGATAACCCAAGGCATGCAATTTTTTAAAGCGTTTTATTTGCTTTAATGCATAGAAATCCATTACTTATGTCGCACATTAAATGTTCGGCAACATGTCAGATTAATACAGCCACCAACCTAAAGGGGGGGGGGGGAGAGATTTTTTTTTTAGCAGTACTTAAGGGGATCCATGTGTTAGACCGTGTGAAACCATCACATCCTCCCCACTGAAAGAAACTCATCTGTAAAAAACGGGGTTCAGGTGCAAATTCATGGAAGGGCAGGGTTCCTCATTCACTGCTCACCCCTTCTGCGCTCAAACTCCCTTTCATCTTGCTTTATAGGAATTCACCATGACACACATTCTGACAGGTTGCACCACTGCAATATGTAGTTAAGAGTCACAGGGATCAATATCAGAATTAAACCTAACCTCACAGTACAATTTCATCTATAACCTCACAGTACAATTTCATCTATATGAAAGATAGCTAGAACACAGCTCTCACTCTGAAAACAAGTGCTAGTTTAAAGTAATCCAGATGTACTACTTTGCAGGGGAAAAGAGACCATGTTCCTACAAGTGTATCCAATTTACATGCCAGGTGAAGAAAAATGCCTTCACTCCATACTTTCAGACCTCTACGGAATGCTAGAAGGGAACCTAACCACCATTCAGAATGCCAGTGTCCAATTTATACAATGGGCTTCTTGTGTTGTAATTCATCTACTAACTCAGTGGTGGCCAACATTTCAACATGAATGCTGGCCCTTTAAATTGTTATATTAGGTGAGGGCATTTCAGCAGGTGCAGCTGCTTTAGCAGCACCATCAGCACTTGCAGCTGCCAAGATTCTGCCTTCTACACAACTCTTAAGAACACAGAAGCCCTAATGGTGAAACGTTGGCCATACCTAGGCTTACCAGATCTCCAACCGGGACAGAGTGCTAGACCTTTAGGAGCAGGAATGTGGGCAGGTGTCGCTTGTTAAGTCCAAGAGCACAATCCTAGGCATGTCTACTCAGAAGCAAGCCCCATTGTGTTCAGTGGGGCTTGCTTCTGAGTAGACATGCCTAGGATTGTGCTCTAAAACAGAGGTGGCCAACCTTCCACCATTAGAGTCTCTGCGTTCTTAAGAGTTGTGTAGAAGACAGAATCTTGGCAGCTGCAAGTGCTGATGGTGCTGCTAAAGCAGCTGCACCTGCTGAAATGCACCCACCTAGACGACCATTAAAGGGCCAGGAGCATTCATGTTGAAAGGTTGGCCACCCCTGCTCTAAAAGGTCTAGCACTCTGTCCCAGTTGGAGATCTGGTAAGCCTAGCCACACCTGTACTACCCTGTTTCCCTGAAAATAAGACCTCCCCCAAAAGTAAGACCTACTATCATGCTAGCACTCAAATATAAGACCTCCCCTGAAATAAGACCTAGCTAGGATCAGCAAACAGACCGACACGACCACCACCACCCCCGGCGCACACACACCCTGGCACTTACTTTGACCGATTTAAGCTTCATTATTTCCCGAGGGGGCAAGGCTCTGCAAGGCCTGCACTTGAGTCCTCCACCATAGAGACGATGTGCTAGCAGGCCAGCAAGGAGACTGCAACGTTGCAGAGTCTCTCTAGCACGTCGTCTCCATGGTGGAGGACTCAAGTGCAGGCCTTGCACCCTTGGGAAAGAATGAAGCTTTAAATCGGTCAAAGTAAGTGCCGGGGGGGGGGGGGGGGTCGCGCCACAGGTTGGGAAAACAAGACCTCCCTGAAAATAAGACCTACTGCATTTTTTGGACCCAAAATTAATACAAGACACGGTCTTATTTTGGGGGAAACACGGTAACTAAATGAGAGAGTGCCAATCATGACATTTTTCTTAAAGTATTCAAAATTAAATATTCATCAAAGTTATAATGGCTACAATTGTAAAACTATGCCTAATTCCAACTGATTTTGACAAGATTTGTTGGCCAGGCTTATCTACATCTGTATAAGTATTGTGTTCCCCTTCTGCCAGTGTAAATAAGTAGTTTGCATACTGAATTCCAGACTCCTGAACAAAATAAGAGTAGTCCGAGATGGAAACATATACAGTATTATGTACCTATTAATTCAGACATTTTATTAAAATTATTGTTTAGTTGCATAACCCATTCATGTTATAGTTTTAAAGATTTAAATCAGTGTTTTAAAAAGTAGCTATAATTGTAAACCTTAAGTCACATGCTTGTTCTTCATCCAACCATAAGCAATAGTTAAAATAACGAAAAAAGTGTTTTTAGCCAGAAATGTTGGTGGAAGTCAAAGGGATGTACACCGAGCAAATCTGAGAAACACACTTTACTGCAACGTAACTTGCAACATGGTATCTCTTGTCTCCTACAACCCAAATAATTCGTAGTGTTACACATATAAACAGGCTTGTTGACATCCCCAAGCACCCTCAAAAAACCACTTTTGAAGGGTAGGAGACGAACTGGTGGAGCAGTCAACACAGTGTAAACATCTGCAGGTGGAAGGGGCAGAAGCAGCAGCCCCTCAGGGGTAAGGGACCCTTTGGGTTTATATGTGCAAAAGTTAACACTGCACAGGACCCAGTCGGCTGATTTGCTCATATAAATTAAGATAGGTTCCATTATTGCATAGATACACTATTCAATGGATATTCTCAATAGGGAACTTACCTGCAACACTAGTAATGGTGACTGGAACTCCTTGCACTTGAACACCTGCAGCGCCCAAGTTGGCTACGCTTACTGTTTGAAGATTAGGCACTGATGCAATCTGGGCAGCATTTAGTGTTATTGGTGTACCAGCAACAGCTACTGGTGCAATCTGAGCTATAGTACCACCACTTGAAGACACTGGGGTAATGGTTAGTTGCTGGGGTATCCCAGCATTTTGAACTTGAAGATTTGAAAGGCTTTGAAGATTCTGGACCTGTACCGTCTGCCAGCTGATCTGCCCTGACGGGGTTAAAGTTGGTGCCCTTATGAGTACTTGAGTTGGACTCATTGCTTGTAGCTGAACATTTTGCAAAGGCTGCTGCTGAATGGTCTGAATAGTTTGTCCTGACTGAAGCTGAAAAGACTGTGGAGAAATAGCCTGAATTATCTGCTGCTGTGGCTGTTGGATCTGTATCTGCTGTAGAATAGGTTGACCTACTATTTGCACCTGCTGCAGTGAGTTTGACTGATCCTGCACATTTTGCAGTCCATTAGACTGAAGCTGACTGGAGTTCTGAGCCTCCGTTTCCGATGTGGTTGTTTGAGGTTCTTCGTTAGGCTCAGAACTGTTTGCTGTGCTTGCATACTGGCCCGTTTCTGCAGTACTTACTAAAGTTTCACTGCTTGTTAGTGATGTGGAGGCAGTAGTTGTGGAAGTGGAAGAAGAAGGAGAATCTGGCATAGTACTAACAGAAGCTGTTGTGGCAGGTGTTGACAGCAGCTGATTTCCATTGGAAACACCAGTATCAGTGGACTGGGTAACCTGTCCAGAACCACCACCAGCTGCAACATTTATTACAGGTAATGCTAGAGTCACTCCCCCAATGTTTATGGGTAATGATGTTACAACTTGTGCCTGAGTACCAGCAATAGGCAGCTGCAATGGAATGGAAACACCAGGTCTAATCTGGACTGGTACTGTTTGATTTGCTAAGTTCTGAGTGATAATATTTCCAGAAGCTGTCCTATTTGTAGTTGTAATAATAGCTTGATTATTTCCTGCAGGGATAAGCTGAATTTGACCCTGTAAATCTTGCAGAGTGGTGGCATTAGCAGGATTTATCTGAATTTGTTGACCTTCCGTTGTCTGAATCTGTGGAATCACCTGGTACTGAATGCTACCACCCGGGTTCTGTACTTGTATGACTTGAAACTGCCCTGGAGTTGCTCCAGAAGAATTGCCTGGTTTTGTTTTTGAAGGAGATGCATTTCCATTGCTGTTGGAGGGACTTGCTGCACTTGAAGCAACAGAAGAAGCTTGCTGGGCATTATTCTCTTTTGAGGCAGGAGCAGCAGCAGCAACAAGCTGCCAAGCATTTCCAGCAAGCTGAGTTGTTACTAATTCTAACTGTTGTGGTTGATTCTGAAGCTGCACCAACCCTTGACTTGGATCTATAATAATCTGTTGTCCAGTTGCTTGATTCTCACCAGGAGTTCCTATTTTACTGCACGTTGCTGCCAGCAGAGCCAGAGGGGAAGGTTGAGAATCCTAACAAGACACATATAGACATGATACAGACAGCATATTAGGAGATAAAAAATGACATCTGAACAAGTAGTAGTAACAGGAATAACAAAATCTGCTTGAAAATAAGACAGCTAGACACAGCCATGTACAAACATAATTCTAGTCTTATGTTACACACACACAAAACTATAAAGCCATTCATTCCAAATAAACCCAATTAAGAGTGTCTTCCTCTACTTGAACCTTTCATAAGTCTTTGCAGTAAAATGTTGATGAGTAAAAAAAACCCCACCCCTCAAAAATGTGGGTCCCAGCAAGAAAGATTTGTGTCCATAAATTAGCCACATGGAAACAGATTATGAACTGATCAGAATGCAATGACTAGCTCCAATGTTTTCATTAGTAAGTTCCCCATTTTCCTATACATTTTACCTGAGAGGCTCCAGTTTTACTTTTCTTGTTGTTGTTGTTTTCTGCCTCAGGAGATTTCTCTCCCTCCGAGGGCATAGCTTCCTCCTTCTTTTGATCTGTGAAAAGCCATTGAACATGGTTACCTTTATTTGCACACACAGAAGAAGAAATCAGGACATTCTCGCCAGTTCCCCGTCCTTCACTCTACTTGAATTTGAAAGCTACCATCCACATCATTACTACAGGGAAGGGGGGGGGGAAAGAATCCTGAGAAACGTGGTTTAAAACCCGGCCCACGGGGGATGGCGAGTGAACACCCAGAAAGGGGAGGTTTGATTGGCTTCTGTTCTTAGAGACTGTAAGGCAAGGGGGAAAAAAAGCCACCCACAACCCTCCTCCTCCTCCTGCCCCTAAAGCATCTACGGCTACTGAGTGGCCCAGGATGCTTTAGGGGCAGGAGGAGGGAGGGGAAAATGGGAGGAAACAGCAACGAAGGAGGGATGGATGTGCACAGGAGGGAGGGCTAGGAAAAAAAGGGGGAATGGAAGAGGGAGGAAAGGAGGAGGGACAGAGGGAGGGATGAACCGGTGAGGAAGGGAAGAAAGAGGGACCCAGAAGGGCTGGGGGAAAGCAGGGTGGGACGGCGCGAGAAGAGGGGGAAGCGCGCCAGGATGGCAGGGAGGTGGGCGGCGGGGAGGTGGGAGATACGGAGGGGGCTACATACCGCTCATCCCGCATTAACGCCCGCTGAGGCGCGGCTCGAGGAGGAGGGGAGGGACGGAGGGCGGGGTGCTGGGGGTAGCGGCGGGGAGAAGGCCGGTCGCTGCCGGAGCTGGGAGGAGCAGGTCGGCCTATTTTTCCACGAATGGCCGCCGCTGGGCTGTGGCGTAGCTGCCCGTCTCTCCGCCCGCTGCCGCTGCCTGCCTCAGCCCCGCCGCCTGATTGACAACTTGGGAGCCTGACGGGGGGGGGGGAAAGAGAGAGAGAGAAGTGGAGGAGGGGCGGGGCCCTTCGAAGCCCAGGCTGACACCCACTGAGGAGGGAACAGGAGTACTAGCAGCAGCAGGGAAGGGGGAGGAGGCGGGGCGGAGCGGGGGCGGCGCGAGACCCGCACGAGCCAGGCCCTTTGCCTTAAAAACAAGCAGGCCCGTCGACCTTCTTGACAGAATCCACAGCTGCAGCAAGCAGAAAAAAAGGGGGGGATGAGCAGGTGGGCGTGGCCAAGGCGATGCGAGCTCGTGGAGAAGGGCGGGGGAAGGAGCAGGGCAACTGCCGTTGTGGCTCTCTTTTTTTTTTTTACCCGCGCTCCCTGACAGCGCCAGGCGAAGGAAGGGCGGAGGCTGGCTCAGGGGCGGGGCGACGCAGCAGAAGGGATCTTCTCTGTTCCCCGCCCCTCTCTCACCAGGAGCGCGCGGCAAACGATGTTGAGCTGATTGACAAGCGCGAGAGGAGCCGACGACGAATGGCAGACGCAGGAGAGGCGCGAACCAACTTGCGCCCAAAACAGACAGCGCGGGAAGACCGGGCTACCGCAGCCACTTTTCACGGGGGCCGGCAGGCAGGCGCTTCACCCCTTTTGCAGCAAAATCCTCGCTTTCTAATAACCCTTGTTTTTTTTCTTCCAGCTAACAGAGACTGTCATTTTACTTCTTTGCAGGAGCGAGAACCGAGTGTTCTTGCCCACCTCAGCCATCGATCCTCAGAACTCATTTTTTTTAAGTCGCTTGTGATTGTCTCTAATGAAGTGTACGGCATGCCGGGATTTGTAGTATTCAACAGTATCATGCGTGCGTAAAGCAAGGGAAGCGGTTGGTAGTACACACACACAGTTGAGCACCTGATCTTTTTTTAAGGGGAATGCTACCTCCTCCAGGACAGCTGGACGCATGATTCCTGGACGGTGGACCAACAGGTCTCCTAGCCAGACAGGCCTCTATCTTGTCTGGATTTAATTTCAGCTAATTCATTCACCTCATCCAGCCCCTTGGTGACTCAAGACACTGGTTCGAGGTATCCACAGCCTCTCCAGCTGGGGATGGCTCCAAGATGTGCAACTGAGAGTACTTTCCATTCATAGCCTAGGCTATGGCAGATGTTTCAGGTTCAAATCCTGAGAGGCCAGTTCTAAATAAAATAAATTCTAACTCTGCCAGTTTATAATAATTGTTCAATGATTACTTAAAATAAAAAGTTGGAGAGCAGTTCAGTACAGTAGCGTGGGGGGGGGGGGCTGTGCAGTAAGTGATGCAAGGCACCCCCATCCCCCTGCTATGCTACTGGTTCAGCAGGCACTAGAATCAGAAAATCACTGTGGCTTATAGTCAAATGAGAAGCAATCATAAAACACAAAAAGCCACAAATAAAAAATGATCTGAAGCTTTTATGGCCAGCCAGTATGTACAATGATTGCTTAAAAGCGGGTTTAAAAACTGGTGCTTCCAGGGCTACTTGCTGTCAGCCTGCACAGCTTAATTGCTTCACTCGTTGCCTGCTGCTTGCTTCTTTATATATTTGCTGCTGTTTGTATGGGTTAACATCTCTGCAGCTTTTTTGCTCGTTCACCTGATGAAATTCATGGAAATTGAAAGAAACATAGTGAACCCAGTGTGTGTTTTAAACTTGGTTTTAATACATAATTTAAAAAAACGTTTTACAAGGCTTTTAAACCTGTTTTAAGCAATCATTGTACAAAAAAATATCAGATCAGCAGTAATTGACATACAGTACATAGCATCAAAAAGACATACAGTATCACAAATAAATGTTAAAGGTCTTCAGGTTTTCAACCTCTACCTGACAGTGAAAAAAGAGGTCAATCTGACTTCACAGAGTGGGAATGCCACACTTGTGGCATTGCCACTGAGAATACCCTGCTCCTAATAGTCACCAGCTCTATGTCCAACAATGGTAGACCAGCAGGGCTCCTGTGGCCAATCTCAAAGGCTTGGCAGGTTCATATGGGAACAAGAGCCTTGAAGTGACCTGGTCCTAGACTGTCCAGTCTTAAAAGGCCAATATCAGCACTTTGTATTTATCTAGACTCAAACTGTGAAGTGCTTTAAAGGTCAATACCAACACTTCGAATTGGGCCCAGAAACGAATGGGCAGCCAGTGTACCGTAGTTGTCAAAGCAGCAGTCCAAACCAAACTACCCAGGCTGCCGCATTCTGCACTAATTGTAGCTTCTGAACCATCTTCAAGGGCAGTGGTCCATGCCTTAGTGACTTCAAGATTGGATTACTGTAATGACAGAAGCTGCATGGGGTTCCAATTTGAGCTGCATGGCTGTGCCACTCAGAGGCGTGGGGGCGGTGGGCCCCAAGTAGCAGGTCACGGGGGGTGTACCTGCTGCCAGATCCGTCCCCCCCACTGCCGGCTTCTCTTCGCAGCCATTCTTGGCTGCAAGTTTGGCCCTCCCACCCTCCCAGTTACTGTTTGGCTCGAACAAGGAGCTGAAAAGTGCTGGGATGTGTGCTTCCATGCCGCAGTGGCGCACAATAATGGTGTCATGCCCCCAGGGGCAGGGCGGGTGGTGTCCTGTGGGGGGGGGGTGTCCCGTGGGGGGGGGGTGTCACGGTGGAGGCCTCCTCCCATGGGAGGGGGGTTGTAGGGCCGCTACTGGTGCCACTTAGAGGGAATGCTGCTGGTAGCCCATGTAGGTGAGTCACAACAGGTCTAAAATGCTGTTTAACATATACATGAAACTGCTGGGCAAGGTCATCTGGGGGCAGGGCAGGGCAGGGCAGGGGTGACAGTGCCATCCATATGCCACTGATACCACCATTATCTATTCATCCCATCTTCGGCTGGGGGGGTGGGAGTGCTGTTAAACCTTTCAACTGATGCTTGGAATCAGTGAATGGCTGGATGAGGGCAATCCAGCTGAAATGAAATCTGAACAAGTCAAAGGGTCTCCTGCGAGGAGACCTGCTGCAGCAGAGACAGCATGTGAACCTGTTCTTGATGGGATTGTGCTCCCCCTGAAGGATCAGATGTTCACTGTGGGAGTGCTCCAGCCTTGACCCTGGATGTGCAAGTGTGTGCTGTGGTCCAAAGTGCTTTCGCTCAGCTCAGGCCAATGTGCCAGTTGCATTTGTTGCTCTTCCTGTGAGACCTTGCCACTGTTACCCATGCCTTAAGACTGTTACCCATGCCTTAAAAATGGCATGTTACCCATGCCATTTTCCGAAGACCACACCACCGCTGTTGCTGTTTGCTCTGCAGAGAAAGAAATACATTTTCTTTCCACTGAGAGACAAATGACGGACTAGTAATAGAAGATGCGGTTTTATCAGAGAGTGGAGCTAGGAGAGAAGGGTCTCTCTCTCCCTACTGCTGCAAGCACATTCATTGCTCCCCCACCCTCGCCGTATTTCAGTTGGGAAAAAAGGGGGGGATCCAATTACAGATTCTGTGTAATGTGTACCTTAGTCCTCAGTGGAAGAAAGCAAGCTGCATGCCTCTGGTCCAAGATACCATTGCTGGCAAAGACTCCTGCCTAGCACAATCAATATTTACTGCTAATCAATGAGTACCAGGTGACATCATCTGGGTCAGTGCAAGGCAGCTCCTTATGCCCTTGTCTTCTTTTTTGTACCATGTTTCCAAACTACCCCTACCATAATTATACCCTTCCCAAAGTGCCATTAGTTTATTGTTGTAACATATCTTTTATGATATAAGCCCTGCAGTGTCAAAATCTCTCTGTTGTGGCACTGCAGATTTCTGCCACAATTTCCTGACCACTGAGTGCAAGTGCTACTCTACGGGTCGTTGGGCAACAAGTCTAGTAGCACCACTGGGTAGGGAAGAGAGAATGAGCATCTGGCGATTGAGCATTGCCCATTTCTCTATTGTGGGAGCAGTTTGTTGTGTGAGAACTGTTGACTCCTATTCCTGATGGGTCACTGAGGTAAAGTGTCCAGAGTTGGCTCCCATTCTTGCACTGTGAATGCAACCTACTACTACATTGTATAGCTGATGGAAGTATGTGTTTGTCTAATAATATTCCAACTAACTCCACAGCCATTTGCAGCACACCAAGCAAAGTGAGGGACCACGGATCTCATACAGTATATGAAGATGCACAGCATAAGCTATTTCATTCTGTTCCCCTTGTCCTTAGAACAATGAACATACAAGAAGAGCAACTGAGGCACTATGCCTCTGAAAGCCAGTCATTGGGGGCAAACAGTGGAGGAGACTTTTGCCTTCATTTCTGTCTGCAGGCTTCCTGAAAGCATCTGGCTGATCAATGTAGATAAGAAGAAGCTGAACCAGATCGAGCTTTGGTCTGATCCAGTAGGTCTCTTCTTATGGATAATACATATAAAGCACTTTGCACTTGATAAGTTCGAGACACGCCACCGACAAAAAGCTGTGAAAGCCTCCAGGAGGAGAGATAAGAGCTCCCAGCTGCGTCTGTCGAGTGTGGGAGGCGCCAGCCAGCAGATTTGTCAGACTGTAAAAAGGATACCACCTGGAAAGTAGCCGTTCATGAAAGATTGGACATTTATATATTGTAAAAAAACCCAAGGGGGGTTAGGACAGCCTGCCCATGTACACCGCCTTGGATTAAAGTCGGAGGAGAAATCCAATGACCAAGAAAGACGGTATATAAATACTGTATATTATATATTATTATATTATTTTTGGTTGAAGGATCAGAGCCAGTACACAGGGAGCTGCACTGTATCTCAAGAATAACAGCGCAATCCTGTCTAAGTTTAGACCAGCGGAGCGACCACTCCACTGGTCTGAGGTGTCGCAAATGTGCTGTAAAGCATGTTTGCAGCACCTGACGAGTAAGCAGCGTCAGCGGAGAAGCTTGAGACACTCCTCTGATGCTGCAGCATGGATCGCTGCGGCGGCGGAAAGGAGGGTGGAACAGGGAGTTTTGGAGATGGAATTGGTCCACCCGGCCTGGGAAGGAGGAGGGATCATCGGCAGCCTCTTCCATCATATCCCAGGCCTGGCTGGCATTATACGTCTGGCTCGAATGTGTACCAGCAAAAACAGCTGGCGCATATTCGAGTAGACCATTGGGGCGGCTGGGGCTCTACTCAGGGTAAAGGGACAAACATTTATTTCATTTCATTTATTTCAGCGGGACTTACTCCCAGGTCAACCAACAACTCAATCCTTAACCCATTTAAACTAGAAGAGCCATCAACTTCCAAACAGTCATCACCTCAGAGTGATGGTGGTACTGAATTGAATTTGTGTTTTTTCCCTCCCTTCTGTTTTAAGAGAACATCGAAAACAAAGAAAATAGCCCTGTTGTGTGGTCATACTTGGTTTTTTTCTTTGATTGAATTATGACAGACACATGGGAAGTGTTTTTTATTATAGAAAAACATAGAGTTAAAAAAATCAAATTATAAATCATATCAAAATTCTTGCTTTTTTCTTCAAGGTTTAGTTATTATGTGCGAGAGAAAAGAAAATTGCTTTCTGATCCTCCTCGGAATTATGTGATGCTCTAAAATGTCGTTGCTAAGGAATAAGAGAGTTCAACCTCTTTTAGTTAGAGGTGGAGAAAGAGCATGGCCATGAACAGATCTCCATCTACCTAAGAAGTGCACCTTGATTTATGGTTGTGTGTACATATTTTTTATCTCAGAGCACAAGCTTAGAGCACAGTTGTCTGACATCAAAGGCAGCTTTCCTAGGGTGCAATTTATTGTACTTTGCTAGCACCAGGAGCTGCACGATGCTGCAAGCAATCCACAGAGGTGGACAGAACTAATTTGACACTGTGTAACCCAGACACTTTAGTCTACCAACGAAGAACTACTAAAGTGTTTTTATGTCAAAGTTGTATCTCTTGTAATGGTAGATAACAACTGTAAACTACCTAGACACTTCAATAGCTTTTGACTGCTCTGAAAGCTGAACAGGAAATCCTAATTCAACTGATGTGGCTTCCTGCTGAAATGCATGCTTGTGATGACAAATGAAGACAATGCCAAAGTAGTTAAGTCAGTTCCACTGAAACAAAAAGACTATTAGCCTAAAAAAAGTGGGCTGAACACACAGCCTTAGTATGCAAAATTGTGTGTTAGTTTATTCAATATTCAGAAAGGTGGACATGAAATACCAAACAAGTCAAAATGTGAACAGTTAATCTATGCCAAAGTGAATCATGCACATGTAGGGTACCGTAGAGCTTCATTAAAATAAACAACAGTTGGTTATTAATTTTAGTGAATGTGGACGAAACCCTAAAAAGAAGGGGTGGAAGAGTGGCTGGATGAACATTTCCATGTGTTTGTCCAAGGCAAGGGACATTATAGAAGCTTAGTACCTGTTTAATAATAAGGCTTTACAGTACTTTTACAGTACAGTGAAAAAACCTTTGCAAAAGAAGTCACATGTGATGTATGGACTGTGCAAGGCATTTGCTGTCTGTCATTTGAAAACTGGAGTATACTCTTAACTCCTACTACTATAGATGGAGCTCTTCATGATTCTACCTCATGGTTGCACAAATGAGCTTCCTTCTTTAACTAAAAAAAGCAGTGTACAGTGGCGGCTTAAATACTAATAAAACAATTGTGGTGTGAGCTTTCATAGGCAAGGACTTGCATATACACATAGCACCATCAGAGCAGAAACCAGTTTTAAAAAGTGAGATTAACAGCCCATTCCAACCCAACTCCTCCGCAAGTCTGGCATAAGAGTGGCCTAAGTTTAGCATAAGTTCGACATAAGTTATGTCTGAGTTATGTCAGAGTTATGCCTGAGTTAGGCAGGCTGCAGTTTCTGTGGCCCAGCACCACCCCAGGATCCAGGCAACACTTACCTTCCAGGCAGGCAGGCTCTCCAGGCTCCGTGCCTGGCTCGGGCAGGTGCAGGCCTCTGTCTGCATGTGTCAGCGTCCATCCATGGCAGCTGCCGCAGGGTCTGTTGCAGCCCGGTCGCAAAGGGGCTGATCGCAGGCATGGGGGTTGCGCCAGTCATGTGGTGGGCGCAGGGCAGGTGACAGATGAGCGAGGTGCCTGAGCCAGCCGCCACAGGGCACCCTGTGCATCAGCCACCTGCTGCAGGGGAGAGTGGCCGTCCCCCCCCTCCTGCAGAAGGTGATGCCACCCCCAAGCCACGTTGAGGCTGCACATGGGGGTCATGGGGGGCTGAGCGGGGGAGGGAAGGGAAGGAGGGGGGGTGGAAACGTCACACACAAGGGGGGTCTCATGAGGTCTGGAACCGCCTCTGACAGGACTTGCCCGTGCGCTGCCTGAAGCCCAGGGCCTCCAGGGCCGGGGCAATGCCCACAAAGAAGGCAGCCCAGCGTGCGTTCTGCTCTGTGCCCCGGCCAAGACCGAGAGATGCCTTGGCCTTGTCTACTGTGAGCATGAAGGGCTCACGCAGCTCATCACACCCCCAGATGGGGCGACGACGGCGCCTTGCGGCAGGCGCTCTGGCAGGGTGGGGGGTGGCCAGCAGCCATCATCAGGGAGTGGGAGGGGAGGCAGACACACAGGCAGGCAGACAGGGGGTGCTGGGGAGGGGCACGGGTGGGTCAGAGACAGACAGACAGACAACAAGGCTGGTGGGAGACAGATTCCGAGAGAGGGGTCTGCAGAGACCGATAGGGACACAGGGGGTGCTCCGCAGATGAAGGCAATGCAGAAACAGGCGCCTCTTATGCAGACGGACTTTGGGCGGAAGCGGCTGCATGACGGGCGGACCTTCGACGGAAGTGGCTGCATGATGGGCGGACCTTCGACGGAAGCACCTGCATTACAGGCGGACCTTCGACGGAAGCGCCTGCATTACGGGCGGACCTTCGACGGAAGCGCCTGCATTACGGGCGGACGCCCTGGCTGTCACTGTTTGCCTTCCTGAGAGGCCCCCCCAACTCCACCCTCCCCTCTGTGCCATGGGGGTCTGGCAGCCCCCCTGCTGTGTTCTCCCAGGGAAAGCCGTGGCAGTCCCTGGATGGGACTTATGTAGGGGCTTCAGTGCTGGGGGCTGTCTGTGTGTGTGGGGCAATGCTTGTGTAAACACTGGGGCTATGCCCGAGGGGCGTCTTTATTGTTCTGGAACGTTAGCAGAGATGGCCAGGCGAGGCTGCCAGGGGTAGTCACAGCAGCCAATCTGAAAGCAGCAGCAGCAGCAGCAGCCCTGCCCCATGGACCTGGAGATGCAGGTTCTTCCCCTGTGGAACCACAGCCTGCTCCATAGAAAGGGGAGGGGCAGCAAGTACAACAGCCAGGGAGGTGGAGCAGCAGCAGCTGAGGAGGGTTGCAGGGCTGGCTCCCTGTCCTCTGGCAGCATCGAGGCAGACGACAGTGGGGCAACCAGACTGCAGCCCCAGGGGTGCTTCCAGGAAGGTAGGTGGTAGTGGACGTTCCTGCGGAGACAAAAAAACAAGGGGGGGTTACATGTCAGCTGGTGTGTGGAAGCAGTCGCCATTGAAGACAAGCCAGTGTGTCGGTTGCAAAAGCCTGCAGGGAGAGAAAAATAACACAGCTGATCAGTGTGAGACACATAGCATGGTCTGAGCTGCTTCCCTGGGTGTCAGGGGAACATGATCCTGTGAGGGAAAAGGGTCAATGACAGAGACAACAACACAACTTGGGGGTCACAACCATGGCAAACCTTCCAATACTGACCTGTCAGTTGCCCCTGTGGAGAAAAGGGGAGGGGGGAACAGCTGGTGTCTACATAAGGCTAACGGTTCCACAGTTGTGGCGTTGTCTGCTCACATGACTACAGGCAGCTATCAGACACAACAGTGGTAAAGAGGCATGTATCCTATATATCATGGCAGGCTATGCAGGCAGCTATGAGACAACACATTGGTCAAGAGGCATTTCAGAGAAGGCATTGCAGGCAGCTATGAGACAACACATTGGTCAAGAGGCATATCATGGCAGGCATTGCAGGCAGCTATGAAACAAGACATTGGTCAAGAGGCATTTCAGAGAAGGCATTGCAGGCAGCTATGAGACAACACATTGGTAGAGAGGCATGTATCATACCTATATTTCTATATGCAAAGAGGCAGAAGTCAGAACACATGTCAGCACGAACCCTGCTCTTACCTGCTGGTGTTGTTGCCTGTGGGGGAGAGGGGCTGGGAGAAAGACATGGGTTAGCAAATGCTTGCAAGGAGACAGCTGCCCAGGCACAGCTGTAAACAGTTTGGCCACAGCCAGAACAGCCCTCTCTGCCCTAGAGGGGGGCAGAGAGGAGAGAGGAGAGGAGAAGAGAGAAGTGGGGTGTTTGTGAATTTTGCCCTCCACCGACAAAGTCCCACTTTGTGGCTGTGGGGGACAGAACCCCACGCCACGTGCTCAGAGTCAGAGAGAGAGAGAGACTGGGGGCCTGGGGCTGGGCTTTTGTGGGAAAGAGGCTGGGTGCGGCTGGGTGCTGATAGGCTCCCTATCTGTGGCATAACTCTGTCGGTTTCCAGACCTTGCTGACACAACTCCGACATAACTCTGACATAACTCAGGAGTAGGGTGTTAGAAATTTTCAGGAGAGGGCTGGGGTGGGTAAGGTAAAATGGTTCCTATGGGTCTCCTTGAATTTATGTCAACCCTTTTGGTCGACATAAAATTTGTGTCAGCTTTTGTGTTGGAGGGGGCGTGTCTGTGCTCGCCAGGGTCTGGAATCCGACGATAATTGGTTTCCGCCCCCGTTACGCCCACGGTCTGCCCACTTTTATGTCGACTTTAGGTCCGACTTATGTCGGCGTCGGTGGTGCGCATGCGTGTCCGTTCTTCGTCCGTCGGTCGTAAATTCGACATAACTTCGACATAACTTCGACCTAACTTCGCCGTAAATGGTCGCATTCCAGACATAACTTCGACATAAGCGACTTATGCTGAGTTTATGTCTGACTTGTGCTGCTTAGCCCTTGCGTTGGAACGGGCTGTAAAAGACAAACAAGCATACAATGAAATTACAGATATCAGTCTTCATTGTGTTAATTAGTTGAAATCAGTGAAATTCCGTTAAGTTCTCTAAGCTCTCAATTTTTTATACTTTATACCGTATTTTCCTCTTTAATAAATAACATACTGGTAGTGACAAAACTACAATATCAATACTTTTGTCAGCCATTTCCTCTGTCAGCTGACATGCTGAATTTTTGGATTCTGGCCTAGATTTATGACTCTGTTTCTGCACTGCTGCTATTTCCTTCCTCCTGTTCCACCTTACTCCAGTTGCTGCTTCCCCCTCGTCTTGCCCTTCTGTGAACTCGGCTACACTACCAGAATTAGCCAGCTCTTGATCTGCAACTTACGTTTGCAGTCATTTGCTGCGTCCATACATGCTGAAGCCTGCTGTTAAGGTTTAAAAAAATCTGCATCTATCACTTGGGCTACACATGGGGTGATCCTCGCCAGATCATATCCATACATTTCTTGACAGCTTTGGTGTGGTCAATTTTGTCAGCGCTTATTATCTATTAGATGGTGTGAGAGGACTGACAGCACAATCCTATCCAGTACCGGTACAGCGTGGGTGCCAGGCCCACGCTGAATCTAAGGCTGGAGAGGAGTGGTGCTGGGGGTCTCCTTGGAGTAAGGGGTTGTTCATCCCCTTACTCTGAGTAACATCCCAGCCTTCGCTATGGGGCTACTTGGGTCAGCGCCACCTAATCAGCGGCAGTTATCCAAGAAGTCCCATGTCGGGGCTGGAGGCCTGGGAGGGAGGATAGGATATGGTGTTCAACAAGGACGCCGATCCCACCCCCCTCCCAGACCTGGTTCACCCCATCTGCCTTCCCCGCCCGGTGCAAAATGTACTTGCTCCATGGCGCAGGGTGCTGGACTCGATGGTGGAGTGGCAGCGTAGGCCCTGCTTCCGCCTACTCTCTGGGTGTCATGAACGTACTTTATGGCATGTTTGTGACACCCAGCACCAGCGCTGAGGCCTCAGCACCGGTGCTGTCGGGGGATAGGATTGCACCGTCATTTCAGGCCTCTCTCTAATTTTCCAGCAACTAGGATGCATCTTAAGGATCAGTATCTTTAATCTTCCTGTCTATCTGATCTTGATCTTAGCCTTTTTTTGGGGGGGGGTGTCACAGACCCCTTTGATAATCTAGAAGATAGACACTATGGATCTAGTGGCCAGGCCACTTCCACAGATGTAGGAAGCTGCCTTACACTTGAGTCAGGTCATTGGTCCATCTAGCTCAATATTGCCTACATTAACAGGAAGCAGCTCTTCTGAGTTTCAGACAGAGATCTTTCCCAGCCCTACCTAGAAATGCCAGGAATCTTCTGCAATGTTCTGGAATCTGGAACCTTCTGCATGCAAAAAGTTGTGCTCTACCACTGAGCTACAGCTCCATCCCCGATAGTGATGATGGTCTGACTCAGTATTAGGCAGCTATGTTACATGTTTTTCAAACTTTCTATATTGAGAGAGAATCCTTTCCTTGTCAATATGTTTGCTGAGGAACCTCTCCAGATCTGTCATAGAATCTCTGCATGACCAAGGATTCTAGAGTACAGTACACATGCTGTTCATACAGAGCACTAGCCAACTCTGTTGACCCTCCCTCACTTTCACCCTGTATGAACTGCAAGTACACTAGAACGTTACATACAGTGCCCACACAGCTATGTAGGACTATGCATTTCTCACCCTTTTCTTTATGAGTGAACTCTGAACAAACCTCTAAGAAGCCAGATAAAATGGCATTGGCTGGCCTCCTCATCATGTCAAGCAGGCTAAAATATACTGGCATTTTATTTCACTTGGGCACATTAGTAAATAGATTAACCAGTAACATTTCTTGGTATCAGGACTTCATGCTTGCTCCAACTTCAATCAACAAGAAATGTTCCGGTCTAGCATTTTGTTGCTTTTTCAGGAGAAAAGGAAACCATGTTTATTTTTGTTTTCAACCACTTATTGTCATTTCCTGCAACAAGCAAATGCTAAATATAGTGAAGATATGCTGAGTGGAGGCATTTTAATTAATAGGTAGTTCATGAACAGAGGCTCAAGACCATTAGCAGCTGCACCTTACTGATGACATCCTTTGTTGTTGTTCAGTCGTTAAGTCGTGTCCGACCCTTCGTGATCCCATGAACCATATCCCGCCAGGCCTTCCTGTCCTCCACTATCTTCCTGAGTTCGCTCATTTTCATGTTCGTTGCATCGGTGATGCTGTCTAACCATCTCATCCTTGGCCTTCCCCTTCTCCTTTTGCCTTCAATCTTTCCCAGCATCAGAGTCTTCTCCAGAGAGTCCTCTCTTCGCATTAGGTGGCCAAAATATTTGAGTTTCAGCCTCAGTACCTGTCCTTCCAGGGAACAGTCAGGCTTGATTTCATTTAGAATTGACTGATTTGATCTCCTAGCAGTCCAAGGGACTCTCAGGAGTCTTCTCCAGCACCACAGTTCGAAAGCATCTATTCTTCGGCGCTCAGCCTTCCTTATGGTCCAACTCTCGCAACCATACATTGCTACTGGGAACACCATCGCCCTGACTATACGAACTTTTGTTGGCATGGTGATATCTCTGCTTTTTATTATGCTGTCTAAGTTTGCCATAGCTTTCCTTCCAAGGAGTAAGCGTCTTTTAATTTCATGGCTGCTGTCTCCGTCTGCAGTGATCTTGGAACCCAGAAAAGTAAAATCTGTTACTGCTTCCATTTCTGCCCCTTCTATTTGCCAGGAATTGATGGGACCCGATGCCATGATCTTAGTTTTATTAATGTTGAGTTTCAAGCCAACTTTTGCACTCTCCTCTTTCACTCTCATCAAGAGGCTCTTTAGTTGTTCTTCACTTTCTGCCATTAGGGTGGTATCGTCTGCATATCTGAGGTTGTTGATATTTCTCCCAGCAATCTTGATTCCGGCTTGCGATTCATTCAGCCCTGCATTTCTCATAATGTACTCTGCATAGAAGTTAAATAAGCAGGGTGACAATATACAGCCTTGCCGTACTCCCTTCCCAATTTTGAACCAATCAGTTGTTCCATGGCCGGTTCGAACTGTTGCTTCTTGACCCGCATACAGGTTTCTCAGGAGACAGGTAAGGTGGTCTGGTACCCCCATCTCTTTAAGAATTTGCCACAGTTTGTTGTGATCCACACAATCAAAGGCTTTTGCGTAGTCAATGAAGCAGAAGTAGGTGTTTTTTTGGAACTCTCGTGCTTTCTCCATGATCCAGCGCATGTTGGCAATTTGATCTCTAGTTCCTCTGCCTCTTCGAAACCCAGCTTGTACGTCCGGTAGTTCTCGGTCCACGTACTGCTGAAGCCTAGCTTGTAGGATTTTGAGCATAACCTTGCTAGCATGTGAAATGAGTGCAATTGTACGGTAGTTTGAACACTCTTTGGCACTGCCCTTCTTTGGAATTGGAACGTAAACTGACCTTTTCCAATCCTTTGGCCACTGCTGAGTTTTCCAAATTTGTTGGCATATTGAGTGCAGCACTTTCACAGCATCATCATTTAGGATTTTAAGTAGCTCAGCTGGGATATTATCATCTCCACTAGCTTTGTTGTTAGTAATGCTACCTAAGGCCCACTTGACTTCACTCTCTAGGATGTCCGGCTCTGGGTCAGTGACCACACCAGCGTGGTCATCAGGAACATTAAGATCTTTCTTGTATAGTTCTTCTGTGTATTCTTGCCATCTCTTCTTAATCTCTTCTGCTTCTGTTAGGTCTCTGCCTTTTTTGTCCTTTATCATGCCCATCTTTGCACAAAACGTTCCCTTGATATCTCCAATTTTCTTGAAGAGATCTCTAGTCCTCCCCATTCTGTTGTTTTCCTCAATTTCCTTGCATTGTTCATTTAAGAAGGCCTTCTTATCTCTCCTTGCTATTCTCTGGAACTCTGCATTCAGTTGTTTATATCTTTCCCTTTCACCCTTGCTTTTTGCATTCCTTCTTTCCACAGCTATTTGTAAAGCCTCATCTGACAGCCACTTTGCTTTCTTGCATTTCTTTTTCTTTGGGATGGTTTTCGTTGCTGCCTCCTGTACAATGTTACGAACTTCCGTCCATAGTTCTTCAGGCACTCTGTCTGCCAGGTCTAATGCCCTAAATCTATTCTTCACCTCCACTGTATACTCATAAGGGATATGGTTTAGGTCATATCTGACTGGTCTAGTGGTGTTCCCTACATTCTTCAGTTTAAGATGACATCCTAACACTGTGGAAATGCTCACATGGCTCCCTATGCCAGCTTTAAAAACAGGTGATGCCAGTAATAAGTAAACCAATATGGTGGCACCCTTGTATCTCTTGAAATGCTCAGACTCCCACCAGTTTTATTTCCTAGCTGCAAATCACTCACCCACCAAATCAGTGTTCACAGGTTTTATTCCTGTACACAGCTGATCCTGTATAGGCCCACCCCACACGCACAAGCACTTCAGGACTGGAAGCATTATCTCCGACACCTCCTGCATGGCTTTCTTCTCCTCTTTCTTGAGTTGCAAGATAGCAAAAGGCAGATGTAATTTGGATGAAGAGGACTCTTTCCACAAATCACTGAGAGTGAAGGAAAAGAGAAAGTGTTATATTGAACGGCTTGGCTCATTCTATTGCCTCTATGCTTTGAAAAATTGTGTTGGCTTTTCCCTGTGCGCCATCAGACACCTTCTTAGTTTCTAACAAAAAGAATGATGAATACTTTGTTTAGCAGCTTCAACGGGTTCTTTTTCCAAAGTACAAAAAGTAGCAATCACAGAGACATTCCTCTTGTGAATAAAAATAACACTTGTATGCACCATGAAGGTTTTTATGTCTCGGATATACTGTACTGGCCTGAACAGGGATTGAAAAATCTCATTGCTCTTAGTTGTATTTCCCTTTCTTGAGTAGCAAGGAGCAGGACCAGCCCAACCCCTCCTGGTGTGCCAAAAGGAGTAGGGCCAGCCCAACCCCTCCTGGTGTCTCCCCTTATGTGGTGATGTGCCAGTCATGTCCCACTCCCTGGATTGGAAAAGGAAGAAGGGAATGAAACAAAAGTGTGGAAGAGAAGGAGCCCACCACTCTCCTCCCCTTCACATTTCTTCTTCTGTTCCATCCCCAATTCCTTTTTCTAATTCAGGAAGTGGGGAGGGGAGCAGTGGAGGCACGTGGTGGAGGATGATCCCTGCAGCAGTCATCTCAGTTGACCTCCTGCATGGGCCTGGCAGGATGTTCCAGGCAGATTTTACAGGGCCCACCAGTATCTCTTGAAGTAGAGCACACTGGATACATTGGGCTTTTTTGTTTTGTTTTTTAATATGATGCTTATTTACAGAGGGAAAATTTTGGTTACATGGAAAGTCCGAGGCAAGGAATCTATTCATGCATTATAAACTGGCCTTGCTCTGTGTAAACAGCAGCACACTTGAGTGGTCTGCTTGTATGAGCAGTGTAATGTGAGAGAGTAGTACTAGCAGAAGATGCAGCAGCAGGGTGCACTGGGGATGGGGAAATATCTGCTCTTGAAGTTTCCATTGTGTCTTCTGTGCGCAGACCTATTCCCCATTACATCAGCCAGGAGAGTAGACTTCATGCATGAACAGTTATTCATGCAAATCAGGACTGATTCATAATGTATGAATCAGCTCTAAGAGAAACTGGGAGATACTGAAAGCAAGCTTCAGACACCAAGTACTGAAATGTGCATTGCAAGTAGCAAAATATTGGTGTGTTTTTATATTTTTGAGGGGAATTTATATTCTGTTAATTAATATGAAACATTATTATTACTATTATTAAAAATATTTATGTCTATCTTGGGGTGCTGCTAGGTTTCCCACCCCGGGGTAGGCTGGTGGGGAGGCTCCTCCCAGACCTCTTCACCATCCGTGTGGGACTCCCCAAAGCAGTGGTAGCTTTCATGAGGTGAATCCCCCAAAGAGGGTCGATAGGCTGTCCTCAGACGTGGCTGAGGGAGGGGATTTCAGTACCCTTGGTCCTCCTCCCAGCTCTTAGTTCTCTGTTGTGGGTCCTTTCGGGCCAGCATCTACCCCAGAATGAGCCTCCTCATTGGCCCTTTGCCCTGGCTTATATAGACAGATAGGTCTGGCTCCATCCCTTCCTCCCTGGTCATCCACAACCCCGTCAGTCTTCCCCTCTCCCGCCTCCCCTACTCCTGGGTAGTGAATCTGCACGTCGATCCCAAAGGAGATATCTCTGCTGCCTGTTGGCCTTTGGTGGAGGCTGCCACTATTGTAAGGGGAGAGTAGAATGCACCGCGGCCTACCCAGTACCAATCCAAGCCAGAAGTCAGGCCGATGCACCTCCCCCATGGCGGGGCTTGGAGCGGTTTGCCCCAACGTCCTTTGCGCTGCTCAAGCTAACCTCTGACCATGCTCTCAGCACTCAGGTCATGCCCCGTTCTCCCAAAAAGGCCGGGGAACAGGTGTCTGTGCCATCGCTGGACCTGGGTGCCATCCAACGGGGTAAGTACGAGTGCAGACCTGGACAATTTATATACAGTACCACATTTCAACAAGAGTAGTTCACAAAGTGGTTTACATAGTAAAATAATTCAATAAATTGTCCCCTGTCCTCAAAGGGCTCACAATCTTACAACAACAACAACGAACAACAGAAGGGACACCAGCAACAGCCACACTAGAAACAATGCCATGCTGGGGTGAAGGACAGTTGCTCTCTCCCTGCTAAATATAAGAGGACTTTATTTTAACGTGTCATATAATAGAGGCAACCCTAGACAAATCACCACGTATTCCCAAGGGCCGTAAGCCTAATCCGCAGATCCAAGGCCTATCCTTCTTGCTAGAATTCCTCCCTTCATATTCCTCCCACTATAAAAGTGGAGTTAGTTACTATGGCATTTCTTCCTCTGATTCTTTCTGCAGCAGTTGCTGCTTTCATTGGGCCAACCAGAGCCCACAAAAAGATAAAGCAGTTTCTGCTATGCTTTATCATCCTTTCTTTGGGGATCTTCCACTGAAGAAAACAACACAGGATAGAACCTGCCAATGTTCCTTCACTTCCTTGCAAAGAGCCCCACTTGCTACCTGGAAGCAACATTGTTAACACATTGTAGAAGACTGACAGCCCAATCCTGCCTAAGATCCGCCGCAGAGTGCAAAGTGCACTGTGGCAGATCCTAAGCAGGAGCAGGGCTGCGCCGGTGGAGCTGGGGCACATCTTGGGCGTGCCCTTTCCCCTGGTGTAAGCCCCAGCGGCCCCAACGGGCCTCCTTGGATGTGCGCTAGCTATTTTGCTGGCGCACATTCAGGGAGGCCGTGCACGGGCGTCACTGGAGCGTGGCGGGGGGGCGGGCCGCCAGGGGGTGACGCGCGCACCCCCTCGCGCGTCACCTCCGTGACGCGCGTCGCCCTCCGGACGCTCCGAGGCCGGCCCGGGAGCCTGCCTCGGAGCGTCCAACCCCGTCGGCGCTCCAGGCAGCGCTTCAATCCGGGTATTTCCCGGATTTTCGCGCATGCCCAGACCCGTTTTGAGGGCAAAAAGCCCTCAAAATGGGTCTGCGCATGCGCGAAAATCCGGAAAATACCCGGATTGACGCGCTGCCTGGGGTCGGACGCTCCGAGGCAGGCTCCCAGGCCGGCCTCGGAGCGTCCGGAGGGGGGCGACGCAACACAGGGGGGGAGCCGGTTGGCCCCCTCCCCCCGCGCCTATAGTCGCGCCACTAGGGGGGGTGACGCGCATCCCCGCACCAGGGTGATGCGCGTCTAGTGACGCCAGTGAGGCCGTGTAAGGCCGGCCGGGCCCGAGAAGGGGGTTAGGATATCGGCAGAGAATAAGGCAGCTTCCTATATTCACATCATATTTGCTGACAAGTGGCAACAGTCTGTAGCCTTTTAAAATAAATACCAGCCCACCGGGGCCCAGGAACAAGGGAGCCACTGCCGCCGCCGCCCGTTGGTGAGTGCTGCCTCCATAGTAATGCCCCCGCCCAGGCTTCGGCAGCCTCCGTCGGGAATGCTGCCGAAGCCGGGGGGGGACACCGGAGCATCAAGGGAAGGAGGAGCCGATGCCGGGAATGGGAGCCGCCGGCGCGAGAACGAAGAGCCAGGTAACAGGGGCCAGGGCCAGGGGGGCATTAAGGGGGCAGCAGCACTCACCCGGCGGGCGACGGCGGCTCCAGTTCCCAGAAGCAGCAGCAGCTCCTTCCCTTGATGCCCCCCAGCTTTGACAGCGTTCCCGATGGAGGCTGCCGAGGCCTGGGTGGGGGCATTACTATGGGGGCAGCACTCAGCAGCAGGCGGCGGCGGCAGTGGCTCCCTCGTTCCTGGGCCCTGGTGGGCGGCGGCAGCTCCCTGATGCCCCCTGGTCTCAGCAGCAGGATGAAGGCGCTCCACACCAGGCCCTTGCTCCTGGACTTCTGGGGCTTGGAGGAAGGTGGGCCTCGGCGCTGCCTCCGCCCCTCCTCTCTGACTGGCTGCTGAGGCCCTGGGGAGGTGTTTCCTCCTCCAGCTTACTTAGCCCTTACTGGGAATGCCTCCCAGGCCTCGGCAGCCAGGCAGAGAGGAGGAGGGGCGGAGGCGCCGAGGCCCAGCAAAGAAAAAAAAAATTTTTAAGCGGCACGAACAGCTCAGACCCACCGCTGCCCCTAGATGCCCCCCGGCCCTGCTGCCTGGGGGTGGACCGCCCCCACGCCTCTGCAGTGCATTCCTTGCTAAAGAGAAAAAGATTTACACCAACACAACACTTTTTGAGAATGTAGGACAAGTTTTCCACCTTGCAATAACATCGTCACCTTCAAGTCCCATGGAAGTGGTGCTTAATTTCTGAAACATGAAGAGGTTAGACCCAGACCCCTGGTTTTACCTAGAAAATGGTAGATAATGCTGCATTCAGGATAACAAAGAAGGGCACAATTTAAAACACACACACTCTCTGCTTGCAAAATTAGATAATGGAATGAAAAGATGTATTAGCAAGGGGGTGGACTAATCAGGTGAGGGTTATGAGAAGTGAAAGTCTTCTAAAGACAGAACCTAGGCAGAAGACATTCATTTATTCATTTGAAATATCCATATCTGATATATCCAAAGTCGCGCTCCGCCGATATCCTCGGCCCTTTCCCAGCCCAGTTCAGCCTTACCCCGCTGCCTCGGATGGAAATCAGCTACAGAGCAGGTATACATCCGGGGAGGCCCATATGCCCAAGGCTGCCCTACAGTCTCAAGACATAGCAGATTGAGGTGAATCAGAAAACAAGAGATTAAAATAAATATTTTTGTTGCTTTGTGTTACCCAAATAAAAAGTTCCCTAAATAATAATTACATAGTCTGGGCCTACCAGGCGCACCCTTGTTTCACCCCAGGCCCTGGCATCCTGTTATGTTTGCATGTTCGCTGCAAACTTTGTCATGATTATTTATGTTAAGACTCAGTTATGAGACTGTTTCTGGGAAGGTGGATTTCATGACGGTAGCCTCAATAGCTACCGTTCCTTCAGAATAGAGTGGTCCTCATCCTGTCAGAAACTGTGATCTTTCTTCTGAACCAGGAAACTCTTTGATCTTATCATGATGTTCTCCATTAGATGATTCTAAAATGCACAACATTGTCAAATATAAGCCTTGAAAAAAAGTAGACGTCCTCCAGGGAGAAAAATGTATGATCAAGTGCTTATACATCGTAAGATAGACCAAGGTACAGTATATCCTCACACATATTTTTGAGTGCTTCATCTCATAACCTTAACAATCCTTTAACACTGATTCTGTATTGCATGCATAAGGCTATTACTAAATCTTAAAAAAAAAAAGAAAAAGGAAAAAGAAAGAATACTCTTCTTGATTTTTGTTCCATACAGAGTTTTCCTTTATTGGGGAAAATGCGTATCTTTTCTATCTTTTTGAACTCAGTAAAATACCCTCTGGGTCAGTTATCAAAGAACAGGCAGGGTTCTTTATAGTTGTCTTACTAAAGGAATTATAGGGCTTTCCAAGTAGGTGACATGCTGTGCAGAACTGTAACGCCCACATCAATAATATTAAATCACATTTTCTATTAAAGGAAAACCTGTTAAGGATCAACTTCTGGTCTCAAAGTCTGATTCCATCTAGTCTTTTAGTTAGATCCAGTCCTCCGAGACAGTCTTTGAATGGAAAGGGTTGATTTGCACGGGTGGTATAGAATTTCTTTGCTGCCAGCAGCTACAAAAGGTTTGTTACTGAAGAGCAGAGAAAAGAAGCTGGTATCTCAGTTCTGCTTATATGAGTTTAAATCTCAGAGGGTGTATGTGTGTGTTGTGGTATATAGTTCAGTGGCATTCTTCTCCACTGCAGTTTCTGTTTGGAAACTTAAGTGTTATAGACACAGGTGTTATGGACAAGGCTAGCCTTAGCATTTATCCTATATATATATATATATATATATATATATATATATATATATATATATATATATATATATATATATATATATATATATATATATATATATATATATATATATATATATATATGTGTGTGTGTGTCAATATTGAAATGATGCTGCATTCTGTCCATGTGCCAAAGTTTCAGACCTGGCAACCCTTTTTCAGACAGTGAAACGCTGTGCCTTATTATGTGATCCCACTTTGCCTGTGATAATGGGATAGCATGTGGGCTGGGTTCAATTCAGGGGTAAATGTGCTATGAGCCCCCAGACTAATGTATACGAAGCTCCCCCCTTTCTCAAATTCATTTTAGAACAAATACTGGTGACATGGAAGCTTTTACTTTGGAATAACCTCATAAGAAATACACTGGGTCCCCGAGTTGAGGAAATCTGAGTTACGGTTGGCCACAATGGCGCTTTCGCACAGGCACAATCTGACCATTGCGGTGCTTTTGCACGAGTGCAGGCAAGAGCCAGCTGTTTCAATTTATGTACATTCTGACTTCTGGGCAAATCTCTGGAATGGAAGTGGTACGTATCTTGGGGACTTAGTCCACAATAATAATAATCCACAATAATAAAAATATTTACCTCTTAATAAAACTATTATTTATTTAAATTATATTTACACACATTTTCTTTCCTTCAGGGAAAATATAAAAATCCAATGGTGGAAAGAGATTAAATCTACTGTTTAAAAAGTAAGATTTTAAGATTATATTCAGAAATACTAGTCCAAAAGGTGGAAAGATATTAAACCCACTATTCAACAAGTGTAAAATGATCTATCTATTGGGAATCACCATCCCTCCCCACCATTGTAAATTCCTCAGAGAAAGGCTGTATCAAAACGTAATGTTCCTTTGATTTGCAGGATAAGGAAAGTGCTGTTACTTATGTCCTTTTTGAGAGTCAGGACAATTATAAATTTCTATTCTTCAGGGGACTTCACAGTTCTGACTTCGATGTTGTCTCCAAAGAGATGATCCTTCCAAGAATTTAATAGTTTAACATAAAAGTTATTCCACACTTTAGGATGAACCAACTGTACAAGTTCCTATGCATTTAGGGACCCTCTGCACCCTTTTAACCCCGTGGATTATCTTCTCAAAAATTCCCTCAGCTGTCCTCTTCCCAACAGTTGCTTCACCGACAGTCAATACTCTCAGGGTGCAATCCAAACCTACTTAGGCCACCGTTGTAACCAGCGGCCCAGCAAAAACGGGAGGCCCCAGAACGGAAAGGGGATTCAAATCCCCTCCAAAAGGGGAATTCAAAGGGGATTTGAATCCCCTTTCCATTCTGGGGCCTCCCGTTTTTGCTGGGCCGCTGGTTACAACGGTGGCCTAAGTAGGTTTGGATTGCGCCCTCAGTCTCTCCCATCAGGTAAAACTTAGTAAGCTCATTTACATACCACTTTACAATCAAATCCCAAGAGATCTTCCTTCACCTTCCTGGCCTTAACATTTTACCTGTTAAAATCTCATGCCTGGTTCATAAGGAAATGGATGTTACAGTGCAATCCTATCCAACTTACACCACCAGTGCAGTGAGAACCGGAGGCCCCAGAAGGGAAAAGGAATTCAAATCTCCTCCAAAGGGGGTTTGAAAGAGGATTTAAATCTCCCCTCCCCATCCAAAGCCTCCCACCCTGTCCTCCCCGTTGGTTACACCGGTGGTGTAAATTGAATCAGATTGCACTGTCAACCGTGCATGCCTTGCATCCAGCCGCAGAAGGCTGCCTCTGGGCTCTCCTGGTCTTCCTCAGCCATCCATAGACCAAGTCCATGGTAACAGGGCCAATATGAATTTGTCAGAAAGCTAAAACCCCACTCTGTAGCTCTGCCCCTGCTCTCCCCAGGTACAAACACCATACTCAGGGAGAGATCTTCCCTATGATCTAGAACAGGGTTTCTCAACCCTTGGGGGTCTGCGTACCCCCTATGCGGGCCCCCAAGTGTTGGCGTACCCCCAGATCCCCCCACGTCCTGCATTCTCCCACGTGCCCCCCAAATGTGCACCCCCCAAAGTGTCTTTTTCCGGCCTGTGGTGCGGCCGAGCGGGTTCTCCGGGTTGCGTCGCAAGTCGTAGGGAAAGGCTACAGCCCTGCCTAACAGCCGCTGCCATGTTGGATCTCCCAAAATCTCGCAAGATCCAAGATCGCGGCTTGCAAATCTCACGCCGTGATCTTGGATCTTGCAAGATCCAACATGGCGGCTGTGAGAAAAGGTAGGGAGAGCCGTTTTTCCAGCCTGCGGCACGGACGAGCGGCTTCTCTGGCTCATGCCACAAGGCGGAGGGAAAGGCTACAGCCCTGCCGATTTGGCAGGGCTGTAGACTTTCCCTCCGGCTTGCGGTGCGAGCCAGAGAACCTGCTCGGCCGCACCGCAGGCCGGAAAAACACTGCCCCCCATTTTTCCGCTCCCCGTTATCAGCTGTTGATTGCAGCAGCTGCTAATGGGGAGCATCTCGCATACCCCCAACCTGTGGTCCACGGTACCCCTAGGGGTACGCATACCATAAGATGAGATCTGCTGATCTAGAATGCTGGGTGCCCAGATCATGACGAAAATTTCTCCTGGGTACAGTATTCACCTCTGCAAACAAATACTGTCCCTGTGGAGAGTGGGGTTACAGAGCCCATTGTTGCCAGAAGTGGGGCTTGCCAACTCATCCACACCTGCCCCCTATAACCATGGACACTGTATATTCAATAATGTACGAAGACAGCTGTTTCCTCTTAGACATCAGATTCACTTGTTGAGGCACTGAAGCAGAACAAGCAAGGGAAAGTTATTTTCATCACTGCAATAAAGCACTATCCCTTAAGATAAGTTGGTTATCTAGGGTAACATAGTGGTGGGGTTGGCTCTGCTCTCAGGAGTAACTCCCCTGTATGAAGATGTGTGGATGCATAATTTCGAGACTGTAATGCTGTACATATTTCTTGCAGAGAAAAGCTTGATGAATTCTGGAACCCTTTCCCCAACTCTCATGATACAGGAGATATCTCCACAAACTAGATCTATCACAACCACCATTATCATTGGCTTGGATCCACAACTGTGGATCCACATGGTTGAGCAGAAAGTCTCTTGGGTTCCAAGCAGGGTTGCTTCTGATCTAGTGGCAAAGAACGGCACGAAAAAAGTGACGCCAATCAAGAGAAGTTCTTTCATCCGACCTCTTGACCACCAAAGCGTCTTTGGACAGCGCTGCCTCTTCGACTTTGAAACGGAGATAAGCACTACCCCTAGTATCAGTAACAACTAGCTTTCGAGCGAGGGGAACCTTTACCTTTAGAGTTTATATGCTACATAGGTGGCACCAGGATGTAAGTGCCACATAGGTGGCACCAGGATGTAAGTAGCTACCCCCTCTGTTATTCCCCCTTCCATTACTGCACCTCTATGGTAACTTGGAAGAAAGAAACTTTTCATATTTTCTGAGCGCTTCTCTTTATTGCCATCAATTACAAAATATAAAAAGCATCAATATATATTAAGAGTTATTCCCTAGTTTCATTTTAGTTTGTGTTTAAGATGGAGCATTAATGCGACAATTATTTTTCTTTCAAAAATCTGGCATGTGAGGCAAAGTTCACCCCCCAAAATGCACTTACTCCTTCCCTGCCCTCAATATTTCATTTCTAGTTCCTTCACTAATCTGCAACAGCCTTCATTTTCCTATACTATATCTCTTACCGTAATACAGTACCTTCATACATTGCGGTGCTCCACTGTGAGAAGACTCACAAGTGCCTGCACAAGAGTTCATGGTGCAGCACAAACTCGTTTTCTCCTTTCTTTGGATCCAAGCCATCATCATCATCATATATTATAGTACAATTAAATTTACTGTTCTTATTTATCCTCCCCCAAACGCTGTAAAATAGATTAGACTAAAACAAGTTGTAAGTTGCCTGGCTCTTTTCTCCACTGTGTCATATTGGCTTCCTATCATTAAACACCTACATTTGCTGTTCACCAATTTAACTTGACTTATGAATCTCCTGGAATTTGCAGAAACAGTGCTTTTATGGCTTCTTCTGCTCCAAAACAGCAAGAGTCCCCAAAGGATCTGGAAACCATCTTAGAAACCATTGTGAATCTTCAATTATCAGAAACATTTGGTTCCATTTGCCTTAAACCTTCCAGGAAAAAAAACTACTCTTAATAGAAGTAAAGTTTCTGGAATTTCTGTGAAGGTTCTTAGAACCTTCTTCTTCTTTAGAAGAGGAAAGAACATCTTTAAAGCATTCTGCATTTTTCCTTGACCTCGACAATTTTTGGCTTTGCCTCATACATACAGTACTGTATACTCCTCTGTATTCTTATATCCTTTTCTTGGTTTAATAAACTTCCCAAACATATCATGTAGATTGATTTTGCACCATCCATCCCATCCAACTGTAATGTGTTGTACATGAGGTTGCCCTTGGACCACTCAGAAACCTTAGATAGCAGGAAGATTATGTATGAACCAGGACCATCACGCCAGTCTTGAAGCTACTTTACTAGTTACCGGTCTGTTTCTGAGCACAATTTAAGGTTCTGGTTCTTACCTTTAAAGCTCTTAATGGCTTATGACCTGTTCCTAAAGCACCACCTGTTCCCACTTGAACCTGCCTGTATATGAGTCGGAGGGGTATCCTTCAGACCAGACAGAAAGCAGGTTGGCGTCTCAAGGGCCAGATTCTAACTAGGGTTCTACTTTATCCTATCCAGGATTCTGTTCTGGGTTTTATATGTTTTGGAGATTGCAGATACTTCTGTTAGCACAGAACTGAAACACTAGAAAATGTTAAAAGAACTTGTTCTTTACATACAAAGTCCCGGATTCTGTGTTTCTGGAATAAGGAACACATTGAGAAAAGTTAAAATATGTATACAGGTAATGGTTGGTTATTTATTTGGTGCAGCGATACTTACTCAGAGTTGATATTCTGTCTCATAATATTCAAGAGTGCTTTAGTAGCAAAAATCTTTTTATAGCCAAATAATTATTAAAAAATTCTTAGATAAACAATTCCAAGCCTAAAAACACATCTCTGAGCTAACACAAATTACAACAAAAACCCTCTTGTGCCCTCTTGTGGCCAATATATGCCAGACTTAAAATATAGGGCTGTCAATTTTACATGGATAAAGTAGTTGGTGTTGTCATGGGAATTTTTTGCATTTAGAAAAAAAAATCTATAGAGACAGTAGACTAGGAGCTATTTTCCCAACATGAAATAAAAATAATTTCAAAAAATCTATACAAAGAAATCAATGAGTACTTAATTCGGTCAGTTCTGAATATACTCTTAAATGAATTTATTCAGAACATGCTATTTTCCATCTGGGCATTTTCACAAGTGAAAATCTCTTTTGCACTATTAACATTAATGTGTGAATGACTGTATGCAGTTCTGAATAAACAGATATTTCATTTTTCAACCAGCTGAGAATCATGCAGGAAGGTAGATTTATGTTTGCCTATCAACGTCCATGCGCTTCTTGTGTCACCAGTGAACAGTGTGCATTAGCAGGCTCTCATATACCACTATTACCATAATGCTGTATATACCTTCTGGACCAGGCAAGGAACAGAATGTGGTGACCTTCAAAAAGCCTCACAAGTGAACAGAAGTGATAGGAAACAACAGACAAAAGGGTAATGATCAAGAAGCTATTCTAATCACTTGCAACAATGCTCACAGATATCAGAACTAAAATACAATCCAAGCATTGCTAATTCAGTGTGTGAAGCATAAACTTTAAGAAGAATATGTAAAGCTTTAGATCTATCAACAAACATTACAAAAACAATTTTGTGCCACCTTAAAAACTAACAGATTTCTTGGGGCATAAATGAAATCTGTTGGTCTGTAAGGTGCCACAAGACTTTTTGTTGCTTTTAATGTCACAGACACAGGCTAACATGGTTACCCCTCTGAAACTCTGCAAAGTCATCATTAAGTGATTTGTGAAAAAATGACATTACACTATTTGTATATTATGATTCTATTGATGTTTACTCGGAAGCAAGTCCCACTGTCTTCGGAGTGGGGCTTACTCCCAGGATTGTGTGTATAGGATTGTAGCCTTATTGTCATAATCATCATTAAACACATTTGTATCCTGACTTTTCTCCAAAGAGCTTAGGATACATGAGATTTCCCATTATATAAAACTATAAGATGGTTGACATACAGTATATGATTCTGGGGGTATGTTAAGGTGTGTCAAGAAGCTTTAAAGAATACAGATTAAAGAAGAATACAGTACAAGCCTAAGCATGTTTACTCAGAAGTAAGTTCGCCTGTGTTCTAGCAGGCGTACAGAACAATCCTATATAATATATAGTATATATACACTTACTCAGAAGTAAGTCTCACTGATTTCAATGAACTTTCTCCCAGGTAAGTGCGCATAGGATTGCAGTCTTACTCTGTAATTAATGTGTGCTGGGATTGTACAGTATCCATAGCTAAATACAGTTTTTACATTAAAAATATCAGCAGTAGAATACTTTCTTCTAAGAAATTAGGCTTAAAGTCAAATTTTAGTGAATTTAGTATTTTTTTTAGTGCTTTGTGCTTTTATTTTCTTCTTTATTGTATTTTGTGTGTGTGCAGGTCCGTGAAACAAAGAACTGCACATGAGATTTTTAAATCCAGCGGTGAGAATGATTTAATCTATGGACTTGACAAAAATGTGATCATATGCAAAATGGTATGATGAATACACATTAGAAGATTTAGCATTACCATATTCTCAATATAGTAAAACATCAGTTTCATGAATACATGTTTTAATCATAACATTAGAAGGAAAATCTGATTTGCAGAAAAATGCTAAGTAGGTACAGTGGAAGAGTCTTCAATAACTCAGTTTTCTCTTGTTGCATCTTTTTACTGTTTTCACATTACACATTTGCATTTGAAAAACAAATAGCTACAAGTATGTTATGCCATTGTTCTCCCTTGCCAACACCAAAAAAAAAGGTTTAACTTGAGATATGTATGGCATGCTTTTATTTTTCATATTTTATTTCTGAACAAGCATTCCCAAATCCAGTTTCTAAGCAGTATACAGTATTTGCTCCTTTATGCAAGTCACAACACATGAAATGAGAGTTTGAATAATATCTAATATTTTGCCATCCATGTCATCTAAATCAGCCACAAGAAAGTAACGCAAATTTGTTTCAGAAATCCATTAGGGTTTACCTGTCCCCAAGATGATTCTTTCACTGTGTAATGTAAATGGGTACATTTTGGTTTGTATCTATAATAAAGTCACTTCTTGTAATAGCATTAAAAAACAAAAATCCACAGGAAGAATACATATGCTTGTGAAGAACGTATCCATGTGTTTATGTCAAGGTAATGTATACCTACTTATATACGGTATGTTATTATGCACTTTTCTTTTTTAATTTGCTAGAAGTTGTAAACAAAATAGCCACAAACAAACCAGTAGATTACCAAGTGATGCATGTTTAAGCTTTGGAGACATTTTTCCTTCCTGATTATCAATCAACTAGAGATAAATAAGGGAAAACAAGTGATTGCAATTAACCTTCTGTGTATTCTTACACAAACTTTGCAGTAACTTGTATTGTTTATTCAGGTATTGTATGAGTTAAGCTTGAAAGTGATACCAGCATGCCACAGCATTTTTCCATGTCACAGAAACCCAACAGAGGACATAAATGCTACACTCAACTATTTTCCGCTTTTAAGCCTAACCAGAGGAGGGAGGCTCAGTGGTAATAATCTGTTGGAACAATTTTGTTGGTCGGCTGAGTTCCCTAGCACTGAAAGCTGGAATACTTTTCCTGCCAACTTTAACATGTTTTTACAATATTATTTCAGATTCTGTTAAGTATAGGTATAATCCAGCCAAATCTGTAGGTAGATTTTTGTCAGAAATAATATCTGGGGATTCAAATAGCTGTTTAGGTCCACACAAGGCGCTACGCCAGTGAATTTTTGCACTGTTCTTCAAACAGCTGACCCCTATGCCATGCTGCAAATTGCTCTTGATACACACCTTAGTTTCAAAAGCAGTATGGAGGGCTGCTGTTTGAGAAAAATAAGCCGGAAGCGTCTTGGGGTTACTGAACTAGTTTCATGGGTTTCTGTCTCCTGGCCAACATATTTGTGCTACTGAAACATGACGAAAAGGAAATCAGATAGCTAATCCAATCAGCAATTTGTGCGTATTCTTGTAAATGCATTTATGTTTGCATGCTTGCTCTCGTGGTATCAGAATGACACATGTTTAATTTCTGAAATTAATATTTTCAGTTTTTGCAATGTTGGCATTTTACAGTCACTGGATTATGAAACTGTCACATCTCTTCTTGAGACTGAAATGCGACTGTGTTGCTGCAGCCTGTTTTTGAGCAACAGAGGGCAGTCTGTGGTTTTCAAAGAGATTCAGCAGCAGTCTTGGAGAGCTGAGAGTCTCTGGCAGACTAAGGTTGTAGAAGAAGAGCATGATTCAACAACTAGAAGCGTGCAGACTGGTCAATCTATAATTTATTGGAAACATTACTGATCTTTGCAACAGCATCTAATACATGAATGAAAGAGAATCCCATCATTTGAAAAGCCATACCAGGGATTGTTATGCTGCAAAGTGCACACATCATTATTTTACAGCCAGATTTCTGTTTGCATTGAGAAGTATCTGTATAAAGCTGATGTGCACTTAATTAAATAGTCTAAAGCTGATGAGCACTTAATTAATGGCCCAATCCTATCCTCCCCTCTCCCTCCCCCCGCTGATGCAACCATGCCGAAAAGGCGAGCGCTGTATCCGGGGGCGGGGCGGGGGGGAGCAGGAGGCTTCAGATCCCCTTTCCCCTCTGTAAGCCTCCTGCCCCGCAATGGTTCTCCTTGGACCTGCACCAGCTATTTCACTGGTGCAAGTCTGAGGAGAGAAAGGGGCAGGGAGGCTGCGGGTAAGGAGGATAGGATCTGGTGTGCGACATCGCCACTGGATCCACCCCCTCCTGCAGCCTCCCCATCCCCTATTCCTCCCCCTGCCTGCCCAGTTTCACCTCTCCCTGCCCCCATTCTGCCCACCCCCTACACCCCGCCTCTCATGCTGGCTTACCTGCTCTGGTGGGTGGCCAGCGCAGCGATGGTGCACATGAGAAGGCTCGACCTTCCCGCTGTTGCTCCGGCAGCAGCACATGCTGCCGGAGCATGCTTTACGACTTATGGCAAGCCAGTGATTGCGGAACGCTAGTTCTGCCAGCGGGGCAGATCCCAATATGATTGTGCTGCCCACAGTGTAAACTAGATTTACAGTGCAATCCTATGCATGCCAACACAGAAGTAAGCACTGTTGAGTTCAATGGGACTTACTCCCAGGCAGGGCTGGCCCAACACCTCCTGATATGCTTCCCACCTTACATAATGATGTGCCAGCCTCTGCTCCTCCCACTCTCCAATGTTTTAGCTCAGCACTCCCCTCCCCTCCACATTTCCTCTTCCTCTCTGCCTCCCTCCTCCTTTTCCAATCCAGGGAGTGGTATGAGGAGGAGCAATGAATACAAGTGGGCAGAGAAAGATGGGGGTCCCCCCCCATCTGCTGCCTGAGGCGGCTGCTTCAGTTGGCCTCATGGATGGGTTGGTCCTGCTCCCAGGTAAGTGTGTATAGGACTGCAGGCTTATTAATCATTGTTGCATTAACATGTATTTGAATCTTAGAATTCAAAATAAACATTCTGCCAGGAAACTCCGTTGTATAATATAAATTTATTATTATAATTAGATGGTTAAAACTTTACATTTCGCCTCCAACATAGGAGGCATCCTCAGAAGTATCGTGGCTACTACTGCAAGTACACATAAATACATTATACATCTCCGGGTAAGTAGGATCCAAACATCCAGGTAGGTAGGATCCAAACATCCGGGTAGGGCGATGTCGCGCACCAGATCGTACCCTCCTTACCCGCAGCCTCCCTGCCCCTTTCTCTCCTCAGACTTGCACCAGTGAAATAGCTGGTGCAGGTCCAAGGAGAACCATTGCAGGGCAGGAGGCGTACAGAGGGGAAAGGGGATCTGAAGCCTCCTGCTCCGCCCCTGGATACAGCGCTCGTCTTTTCAGCATGGTTGCATCAGCGGGGGGGGGGGAGGGAGAGGGGAGGATAGGATTGGGCCATTAATTAAGTGTTCATCAGCTTTAGACTATTTAATTAAGTGCACATCAGCATTGGGCATGGCAAGGGGAGATTACAACCACCTCAGGTACTAGGAGACAGTGATGTAGACTTGAGTCTATTGACTCGGACCCGAGTTGCTCAAGTCGCATCAATGACTTGACTCGGTCTTGACTCGGTAATTGTAAAAGACTCAACTCGAGACTTGGGAGTCTTTTACAACAAGCCAAATTTTATTCAGGTTTAAACCCGTTTTCCCCATTAAATAGATAGGGACTTGCAACTCGCAACCAAAGACTTGGGACTTGGGGGCAAAGACTTGGGACTTGACTTGAGACTTGGACTCAGAGACTTGATTCACATCCCTGCTAGGAACATGCTTTTAATATATTTAAGTGCTGAAACTGGGATTCTATTAGTGGCAATGAGGGTTCACTTGTGTCTTTTTAACTGCTGGACCAAATTAATGTGTATGCCTGGCAAAAGACTCCTAAAAGTCTGTTAGATGAAGATTCAAGCTAATTCGGTCAATCCATCTGGTATCAGAAGCTAGGACAAATGATCCGATCTTATGGCTTTGCATCTCATTATTTTTCTGGAATCAGGATGTCCGCTGCAAAGCTGTTTTGAATAAACAGACTGAGGGCCAAACTACATGTTACAGTGAATGTTTAATGTGGCCTGGTGCTTTTGGGTTTGTTTGTTTTTAAATAGCATGTGGGGGGCCATGAAATGAGGCAAAATTACAGCAAGAAGGTAAGGGGGGGCTTCAGCAGTTTGTCCTCCCCACACACTATTTTTATAAAGCCATAAAGCACATTTGTGATGACTTGTGAGTAAGAGCCGCCGGCACAGAGGCCGGCAGCTCTCACTCCACCACCCTCTGGACCCTGTGCCCACTGCTGATGGTAAGTCCAGCACCGGTGTTGTGACGAGCAAGGGGTGGGGAGAGGGAGGGCAGGGGCCGTCAGGGGGGTGGCCATTGGCCGGACTGGGCTGAGAGAGGGCGGGGATAGTCCTTTCCCAGTCCGCGCCGGCCTTACACCCCCACTTGCATACATCTGAGGAGGCCCATTGCAGCCTATGCGGCTTACACTGGGGGAAGGGGAACCCTTCCCCCCAAGTAGAGCCGAGGCTGCACCGGGGCAGGCTGCAGTGGGCCATGGGATACAGCGGCCAGCCCTTTAGGCTGGCCATGTATAGTTAGGCAGGATTGCGCTGCAAGTTGACCATTCCCATCTCTACATATATTGCACCCAATGGCAAAACATTTACGTTGACAAGGTTATAACAGTGTAACTACATTTCTATGCCATCATAACCTCACTGTGACAGCATATACTGTATGATGCACCAGAGTGAGGGATTTAGTAGCAATCCTACCACCTTCCAGTCAGCAGCGTTTGAAGATAGGAATGCATGGTAAAATAGATACACAAACAACAAAAATAATGTAGCTGATGACTGAAATTGCCCTGAATTTATCCAGATAGCTATAAGATACTAAACAAGCCTCACTAAGTCTTTTATTGCTCACCTGACTAGTAGATGCTAAAAGCTGTTTTCCTTGCTTTTGCACATAGATTTGCCAGCAGCTGTTTCAACATTTATAAACACTATTCCCTCTGATTGCCAAATAACCATAAATTCATTTATGCATATTTTTGTATTGCAAGCGTAAAAATAATTACATGTCTGATTAAATCCACTTATGCCTTCATGTCTTACTAAATCTCTAATAGATATAAATTGTTGCAACGTACTACAGCAGCGCACATAAATATTACAAGTGCAGCCCAGTTTATCTTTACTATGGTCTGACGCACACACAGAAGAAGAATATTATTGCATTTCACACTGTGTCCGTTAAACTGGGACCTGAGAGTCTGCCATATTATCATCAGATGGTCCTGGTCAGTCACTAAAGAAGGATTAAGCGTGAAATTTTCTTCTTTGCCTAAAAGTTAATAATTCTTTTATTATAAGGCTGACACAAATAGTAAGGAAAGGGAGGTGCATGATTGCAGGGAGCAAAACAGATTTGGCTAGCTGATTGCGTGAAGACAAGTACTGCTTTGTACTTTTCCTTATTCTAAGTAGTGTCATGCCAAACCACAACACAGCACAGGCTAAAACCTTACTCTGTTTAAGTAAGCCTACTGCAAGGTGCCAAGTAGGGGGTTTCAAGCGGGGTCTACCAGCAGCCACTCTCCAGAATTGTACCTCCTGTGCCACCCACATCCTGGCCTGTCATAAGCATGGCTGTGGAGTTGGTACACAAAACCTCTGACCCCACCCAAAATTGCTTCCGACTCCACAGCTCTGGTTGCAAGAACACAGGAATCAGGCCAAAGGCCCATCTAGTCCAGCATCTTGTTTCCCACAGTGGCCCACCACCAGCTGCCTTATGGGAAGCCCATAAGCAGAAAAGAAAGGCATACTTATCTCTTGCCATTGCTCCCCTACAACTGTTATTCAGAGGAATACTGCTGCTGAGCTGGAGGTAGCACATCATGTAGCCATCACGACTAGCAGCCATTGATAGACCTGTCCTCAATGAATTTGTTCAATCCCCTTTTAAAGCCATCCAAGCGAGTGGCCATGATCACTTCTCGGGGCAACAAATTCCACAGATTAGTTATATGCTCTGGGAAGAAGGACCTTCTTTTGTTTGTCCTAAATCACACAAAGGAATTAAAACCTCATGGAGATAAAACCTGGAGGGATTAAAACCTCACAGACCAGAGATGCTCTCTGAAGTGCTGTGCTAAGCATGAACATCAGAAGAGTCCTGCTGGATCAGGCCAAAGACCCATCTAGTCCAGCTTCCTGTATCTCATGGTCAGCTGACCCCAGCCTTGCTGTGGTTGGCTGACCCCTGAGCTCTATAAAACCCTAGCTTCTACGCCAGCTTATCCGGCTGAGGCTGAACAACACATCAAAGTAGCAAATCAGCATCACGTCACCCCACTTTGCCCTACGTCATTCAGCCCAGCCTCACATTGCCTCTGTTTGAGTGACTTCCTTGGTACTTGACCTCAGTCCAGTCCTGAAGACACTTTCTGCCTCTGCTTGATTGCAAGCCAATCAGAGGCGTTTCTACAGTAGGGGGCCTACCATAAGTTGTGCCCCATCCTAGTACCATGTTTACAAACCGGAACGAGGAGGCCCCGCCTCCTCACCGGCAAAGCCATTCCGCGCTGCGAAGGCGAACGGGCAGGAGAGTCCCTGCTCGTCACCTTCGCAGCGCAGAATGGCTCCGCCGGCGAGGGGGCGGGGCCTCCTCGTTCCGGTTTGTAAACATGGTACTAGGACGGGGCGCAACTTACGGTAGGGCCCCTACCGTAGAAACGCCTCTGAAGCCAATACCCTTTGTTTGCTCCTTCTGCCTCTGGCCATCAGCTTCCTGCCAACGTCCCTACTCCAGGCACTACACCTGTGAAATGGTTATTCCCTTCAATGAAGGCAGAATTCATCAATGATATTTAATAATATGTTCCAACTCAATTCCTGATGTTGAATCAAGCAATACTCTAGAGATAATGTTATTTTAGGTCTTCAGCTGCCATTAATTCATTTGGTAGTCATTGTACTAATGAATTCATTTGGTATTCATCCGAACATCGTTGGTATTTAGAGTTATACTACAATGTAGTATTAACTGATGTAGTACCTAATTTTCCTTACAAAGAATGAAGAATGAATAAATAGATTTAATGAAATACACTCCCTTAACATCTCAGAGTGGTAATAATGTTGAGATGTCCAATTCATGTATTGGACTTCATACTTTTACAATCACACCAAAGCAATTGTAGAGGATATTATAGTGTGCAAATTATAAAATGCAATCTATACATACATTGAACCAGATATAACAATTTGTTTTAACTTTTAAAACTGTGCTATCATCAACACACTAGTATATTATTATAGCACAACGAATCACCTGCGTAGTACTCAGCCATATATCATTCTATATATCCTCTCTGAAGAACATGGGTTCAACGGACAAGGCTAATACTCGGGGGGGGGCGGAACGACTCAGCTTTGGTTCCAGAGACCTTGAGTAGTAGGCTCTTTCTAGAGGAATGAAACCTAGTAATCCTGCTATATTATATTTCCACTCTGTCACCATTTATGATGAGTTAACTTCATACTTCTCATGCAGTCAGTCTGATAGCTGATCTTTTAGAGTCTAGATGCTGTACATGAGATTATGGAGTAAGACTGAAACTGTACATTCTCTGTGTGCTAGACATAGGTTTGTACATGTTGTCTGCTGAGAGACAAGGTATGGAAGAGAGTGATGGGGGCTAGGGAGGACAGGCAATGAACAGACCATTAACTACGTCACTGTGATCATACAAACTCAGCAGCTGCTGAGTTGGCCCGCGAACCAATCTTGGCTGCTGGCAGCCCGCATACCACCAGCCTGGCGTACCACAGGTTGGGAACCTCTGACAGAGCAGTCAAAGGTATGCCCATGTCAATCCTGAAGGATGAGGCAAATAAAAATGTCTTCACCTGGCATCAAAAATACATCAGACTCAGTGTAAGGTGTGCTTCCCTGGGGAGAGTTGAGGTATCACAACTGAGAAGGCTCTATCTCAGATCACCCCCTTAAGTCACCTCTGATGATGGAGGGACCCAAAACAGGCCTCAGAATGACCTTCATATATGGGAAGGCTTATGTGGAAGAAGGTACCTGGTCCCAAGCTGCTTAAGGTTTTAAAACCCAGCGCTTTGCACTTTGCCCAGAACCAGAAGGGGAGTCAGCACAGTTTTTTAAATACTGATGAGATTTGTTCCATCTGCCTAGTCCCAGTCAACAACCTAGCTGCTGTGTTTTGTACCAACGAACGTTTCCAGACTTCCTTCTTTAAAGGCAATCCCACATACAATGCATTGTTTGCAATCATCCAAATAGGATGTTACCATGTGTACCCAATGTGTACCCAATGTGTACCAAATGACTATGGTTAGGAGAGAAGTACCAGGTTTGGCTCAGTAGACTTGATAAACTCATTAAAAAATTGCTCTGCAGAATTCTCAGAAATCTAGAGGCTGCTGTAAATCTAATAATGAAATAAATATTCATGGAGAAGTTTAAATTTGATTGATTTCCTATATTTGCATAGTAAAAACTCAGACTTGATAAATGAAACAAATACTTTGATCTGATATGTGATTTGGAAAATGACTGAGTTTGAAGGCACACTCGCACTGCAGCCCGGTGGTTTGACTTGACTGCTGATGCACAGCAGAACTGGCCTGTCTCCGCTGAAGGAATGGTGGTAAAGGTCATAGGGATACCAAGAAGACAGTTGCTTTTGGTAGGTTGTGGAGGGAAAGACCTTGTCCATGGGAGAAGACAGACAAGGGACTGTCTTCAGTGGAACTACAGTATCCAGTGGAACTAATATAACTACCCAAACCCACTGAAATGACTGAGAAACACATTAACAGCCTAACCCAAACTAAACTCTCGGCAGAATGCACGTTCCACCGGCAGAGCCAGCAGGATCTAGATGAAAATGCCTGGATTCTGCTGGAAGTTGTGCGCTCTGGCGCCACCGGCCAGTGCAGCAAGGTCACCAGCACAATTGCGGGTGGCTGCGTGCATAGGCCGATGGCCAGGCCACCATCTGCTGCCGTGAGGTAGTGGCAGTGGGGGCAGGTGGTGGGAAGAACAGGGAAGGGGTGGAATGGGGGAGTTTCTGGGTGGGGAGGGGGTGGGAGGGAGGCGGAATGAGGGAGGGAGAAGGCAGGTTCAGCAGCATGAGCATGTGGCTGAATCCTATCCCCCTCCCTCTCATTGGCGTCACTGCAGGGGGGCGGAGCTCTAAGTTCCTCCGTGATCCGAGCCTCCGTTAAACGGAGGAATGAAGAGCCCCGCCCCTGCGCCTTCTGAACCAGTCAAAGCAGTGAAAACAACGCGCAGGAGTGCTCCCTCTCCTTTTCCATCACCATAACATGCCTCAGTCCTGCGCCAGCAGTATCACTGGTGCAGGACTGAGGAGTCCTGTAGGGCCAGTGGAAGCTTTCCACAGGGCAAGTTCACTTACTCTGAGGAGACCTTTTCAAGTTCATCACACCATAGGTTGCAGCGCAGGCCATTTTAGCATGGCTACATTGGTGGGGGGATTTAGTTTGGATTGAGCAGCAAGTTGTTCTCTCCACATGAGGGGGAACCCCTGATCTTCCAGCACCTGAGGTGGGGTTTGCCAAATGTTGCCAGCCACCCCCTTTTTCCATTGGCATATGGGGCCAAATGCTTCCCCCTTACTTGAGACAGTGGCAGCAGAAGAACCACCACCACCACCACTTCTCCTCTCCCCATGCTCACTCGGATTTGAAAAGGAAGAGGGAAAAAGAGCAGAAGTGTGGAGGAGAGGAGTGGTGGGCTAGAGCATCTCCCAGGAGTCCACGATTCCCCTCTCTTCCACTTTCTCTTCTGCTCTGTTCCCTCTTCCTTTCCAAATCCAGCAAGTGCAGCGGGAGGCAGAGGGGGGCAGTGGAGGTGGCAAGAGGTCTTGCTTGTTCAACTTCCATATCTTTTAGCGAGGTTTGCATTAGAGGAGTTCTTAGTGGGCTGTGCACAATGTTTCCTTGCATCTTCTCTTGGTATGCCCAATTTAAAGTCTAAAAATAGACTTCTATGTATACTCTGATTTACTTTGGTATGTAATTATTTCACAGAATGGTTTGAAGCTACTGCACAAGAGAAGTTTGCTTGAAACCTCTGCTCTTTTATTAGTTCATATGTCTCTAAGCAGGTACATTTTGGTAAATAGACTCCCCTGTGAGTGATCTTTCATTTCCTTGAGATGGAGAGAGGAATGGTCAGTGTAGTTCTAAAGCTTCTCTTTGCACAATAAAATAAAGGAAAGCTTTGTAGCCATCATTAAATACCTTCACTCTAAGATTTACTGTGGTAATCGTGACAAAGCAAATGGCTGTTTCTTTGGCAGCAAAGGAGTTTTAAAAAGACAGTAGGCATTGTTGTTGTTTGCCTTGCAAATTATAAAATACCTCAAAAATTACATGGTGTCAAACTGTGTGACACAGATTATAAAAATAATATATAGCTCTGAGTTTTATTAAGAAAATTACACCAGATTAACTCTTAGCATCCCTAAGACGCAATATATCTTCAACTTTATTATTACATTGGAATGGTATTTGGTTGGAAGTTGTGTCTGGAATTTTTGGAAAGCAGGATATGAAAAATAAACCCATACTAAATTGCAAGAATTTAATATTTTTTAACTACAGTAATGGCAATCAAGCAACCATTTTTTTCCCTTTAAAAGTAACAGCAGATCCATGTTCTGCTGACAGACAGCCCAGTTCTATGCTGGCCTCCATAAAGCATGTTGCAATGGCGTGGAGGCAGGGGGAGGGAGGTGGGGAGGGAGTGTATGGGCGCAGGAGGAGGGTGGATCAGGCCTGGGAGGGGGCGGGCTCAGCAGAGGAGGCCTCCGTCAAATCTTATCCCCTGTCCTGGGTTCGGATCTGTACCAGCCAATTAGCTGGCGTGCCTCCAAGTAGCCACATAGAGGCTCCTGGAGTTTGACACGGGGGAAGAGGAGACTTGCAGCCCCATGCTGGAAACAGCAGAGCCTGACCTGGCACCGCTGTGTCCCAGCATGGGGGCTTTGCCTTTGGATAGGATTTGGCTGTTAATGTATTGAGCCTGTTGAATTTTAATTATTACACTTGTATCCCAGCCTCTCCCCAAGAAGGAGTAGTGATCACTGGGGATATGACAGTCCTGTAAGCAAAGGGCCCCCCCCCTGAAAGATATTGGCCCAAGGTCACCCAGTTGGTTTCATGACAGAGCAGAAATGTCCTGTATTTCATCCACTACACCACACTAGTAACTTCTTTTAACTAGTAACTGGAACTTTCAGCCGTTCATATGATAGGGATTCACACAGAGAGGGGCGTAACCGGGGTGGGGCCTGAGGGGGAGCTGCCCTGGGCTGAACGCCAAGGGAGGGCACAATGCCGCCCCCCACCTTATCGCTTTTGGCGAGAAGAGCTGGTGTGAAAACAACCTAAATCCACAATCCGTCACTATTTTGGCATTCATCTGCTGGGGCCAATTATTTCCCCCAAACAAAAGTGCTGCTACTACTAAATATTTTCATTCCCAGGATGTGTGCCAGTTCCTATGAAGAGTGGCGGTGCTTTAGTGGTGCTGCAAATTGCCATCTGTAGAGTCAGGACTATTTAAAAATAATAATAAAATAGAGCCACTGTCCCGCTGCCACAGGTAAACCATTTCCCCAGCCCCCCCCAATTATGGATACTTTCATCCCCCCCACTAAAGTATCTAAGATCCCCCCCCCCCGAAAGGTCCACAGCCTGACAAACTTTGCCAACAGTGCTGGGGCGGATTCATCCCAGCACTCGGAGAGCATGGCTCTGTGCTGCAAGAAGTCTCCCACTGGCTACTCACACAAGAGTTTGCAAACCAGCACAAGGTCATTGCTGCCCTTCCACCCATTGTTCTTTAGCTCCAAGCCACTGTCCATTCATTCATGCACAAAGTGGTCAGCACAATGTGTACATTCCTACTTACAAAAGCAAGTAAGGAAGAATAAAACCTTTTTAAAAATTACAAAGTGTTACTCTTTGTCCTTGCTGTCAAGCAATTGTTCCGGCCGCTTCCTTCTGGGCCTTAAAAATAATGAAGTATTAAAAACCAGAAAACCCTTACATGACTATATTGTTGCCTGTATAACCAACAGCACATTAGCAGACAGTTCAATAAAACTGGTCCTTTATAGAGTGTCCTCTCAAATTTCTGTGTCAAAGAGCTGGAAGGTTTTCAAGCGTGTTTCCACTAGTGAGTAATATCCGGCATCAAGCATATTCATAAGTATCTCTTTGTGGCAATACTTGTAGATTTAAGTGGCATTAATTAGAAGCTAGTGTCCATAGTGGAGGCATATATGAGGCAATAAATACCTTCTGTGGTTGACTAACGGCCACAGAGCTGCGAGTGCAGGGTGTTTGAGAACCAGGAAAACTGTTTTATTACAAGCTAGAGACAATATGGTGGGTCAAAGCCTTAGTGCTTGATGTAGCCTTGGAGAACAAAGGATCAGAGAAGAGCAGGACTCTAAAGAAGAGTTTTAAACCCAAATCATGGTTCGCTAATTCAGGCAGCTGGATAGATAGAGGATATATCAAAGAACAGTTGCTTAAAGTAGTATCACTTCATCTACATCCTTGGCAACTCAAGTAAAAAGACGAGCAGAAACTCTAAACACATGATCAGCAGTGGAAATACTGTATACTTTTACAAGGCTTACATTTTGATCCCAAACAGTATATCTGCCTGTAGATGTGACCTGAAGGTTTGTGCACTCAACTGTCACATGCAGCGCAATCCACCGGTGCATTACACCACCGGTGTAAACAGCGGGGGAGGGCAGGGCAGAAGGCTTTGGAGGGGAGAGAAGATTTAAATCCCCTTTGAAGGGGATTTGAATCCCCTTTCTGTTCTGGGATCTCCCGTTCTCACTGCACCGCTAGTTACACCGGTGGTGTAAATTGGATAGGATTGCACTGTAAAATGAGATTAGTAATAACATACCTTATGTGTGTGTTGCTAGGGCAGACACAATTTAAAACCATTCCTTCAAGCAGTTTGGAGCAGTGTTACAACAGCCCTGTAAGGCAGGTTAAGCTGCAAACAGATAGACAGTGACTTACCAAAGATATGCAGTTACCTTCACTACTGAGAGATTAAGAGCATCCAAGCTTCTCTCTCTGACACTACCAGGATGTCAAAACATCCACAGCAGAGGTTGGCTGACTGAGATCACCAGTTCAGAGAAATCCATGCACTGTATGAAGTCCTCAATGTATTTAAAAGGGTCCTAGGATTTTAGAAACCCTAATCCTGTTTCATAAGATGGGCAGATATCAAATTTGTCAGTCTGTTAGTAGTCTCTTAACAAATAATAATGAGAATGCGCTTAAGGCATTAGGATGGCCAAGTGTAAAGTCTGTTTTCTCCTTTCAGATGTGCATAGCCTGGGGCTGGGCATCATGTTGCAATCTAATGTCAGTTGTTGCAACAGATGTTTTAAAGACAACCCCACTGTTTTCTGACCTTCAGAATCCTATAGGAAATTGGAAGTACAAGCACACAGTTTTGCATAAAAGCAGCATTACCTGTGATGCTTGTTGGTTTACATTTCTAACCACAGGGACAAAGCATAGAAAAAGAGGGGGGTGGGGAGAGAGAAGAGATGCCTCTGAGAAAGAAAGAGATTATTCAAAAGTAACTGTAGATGTTCTTTATTTCTTTAAAGACAAATCTTTTAAATGAGTGCCCACTGCAGACTGAAAGCAAAGGATTTTTATTTTTATTATTATTATTTTGCTTTTAAAAAAGATAGCTCTGGGTGTGCATTTTACCAGCAAGTAGCCAGGTAATCTTGTATTTAAAATACAAGTGCACACCAAAGGGGGAAAAAATCAGCTCAACTTTTTTTCCCTTGTAGGCAACACAAAATGCTTTGAGGAAAATAACCTGCATCAAAACATAATCCAAAAAAGGTATACAATGCTCGGAAGAATTTGTTAGTGCAGAGAAAATAGCTCTTGTATACTGGAAGCAAGTACTGTACAGTCAATGGAAAATGGTAAGTACTTTTTACGTTATCTTGGCTTTTAGAAAACTTTTTTTTTAAAAAATCATTATAGATAACCAAGCAATAGTACACTGATTTGGAAAATGTCTTTGAATAGGTGACTTTATGGCAAGTTCTTAACAAACACTATGCAAAGTTTGGTCTTTCAATGAGAATGGTACGTGTAATTTGATACCATCTTTTGTAAAATGGGCATTTCCCTACTGGCATTATTACTGCAACAGAACAATTAGGAATGATCAAATGTACTTGCTGGCAGTTGTCAGAGGAGTCTGTAGGTTAAAAAATAAATATGTTGTTTGTTGTTTCCTTAGTACTAACAGTGATTCTATAGCTCGGGAAGTAACAGAATAGTTTTCAAGTCCCGAAGGTTAACTGACTGCCATAGATTCAACTGGGGGCATAAAATATACCTTATGCTTATGCATTCATTTTGTGTGATTTCTCTTCCATTTAATCTAAGAGAGAAACTGACTCTTTTACAGGTTTATCAGGATTGATCCCTCTGCAACAACTGACTCATTTTAAACTCTAAACTGATTGTTGAACAAGTTGTTTTATTGCAAGCACAAAAGAACAACCAGAATTCCAATCTTCAAAAGAGTTAAGCTGATATGCTAAAATTTCACTAGCACTCCTGTTTTAACACATTACAAGGAAAGGTTGAACTGAAATCAATTGGACTTATTTCCATGTAATTTGCTTAGGTTTGGGACACTAATGGGACTAACATATCAATTGTAAACATGTTTACTCAATACTTAATGCACTGATAGTGCTTCAGTATGAGTGAAACTGCAATCCAAGCTTGTTTAATTCTACAGCCTTTTATAACTGTCTGTGAATTATGTTTATCCAGTTACAGCAGGTGCTGCAGCTGTAGGTGAACCTATGCTAACTACATTGGTTCAGATGTTAAACTGTGGTTTGGCACTAGGAGACTGAGCCTGGAAATAGGCTCTCACTCACTCTCCTCCTCCTTCCTCTCATCACATGCTCAGAATCATGGAAGAAACCCTGGTGTGCAGCAAAACATAGTTTGCTATCCAAACCAGCAAACTACCTGGTATGGCTTGTGCTTGGATTCCAAACTAGGAATCAAACCAAAAGAGTTGACCAAGTATTGCTGCATCATGTAAGTGAAGAAAGGAGTGTGTGAGATTCTCAAATTCCTTCTAGGCGTGTTCTCAAAGTGTCAAGGCATGGTTTGGTGTTATGTGACCTGAGCCCACACAACTGTGATGAATTAAAAATCCTAGGTTCAAAATTCATTTTAGGTCATGGGTTGGTTGTGTTTAGGAAAACCCCTCTCTCCTAGGCTGTCATTTATGGCAATAATAATACAGGCCAACTTTACAGGAATACTATATAGCATCGGTTCTTAAAGTGGTGGGTCACAACTCATCACTGGAACCGGATGCTATCCCACTTTAAGGGTAAAAATGCACTTTTTACACTTACCGGGGGTCCTGATGGCTTCCGGGGGGTGCGGGGAGACGTGCGGACCCCTCTGCGGGCCTCCCCGAGCTTCAGATCACCCCCTCCTCGGCTATTTACGATTACTTCTAGTTTTCATCCAAAAACCAGAAGTGGTCGTAAATCGCTGCTCTGTGGTGATCTAAAGCTCGGGGAGGGTTGCGGAGGGGTCCGCAGCTGTCAGGACCCCCGATAAATTCAAAAATGACACTTCCCCCACACACACCGGCGGCGCGATCCCTGGAATCACTGCCGCTGCTGTCCTCACCCCTGCAAAGACTCAAAGTTCTCCCCGCCTTGCTGGCTTATACAGACTGAAGAAGTCGGTATAAGTTGAAAAAACAGTAGGAAAATGGTGGCTGTGAATAGGGCATGATTGCATAAAAGCTGAAATATAGGCTAGGGACAATAGACAGAAAAAAGCACTCTAGAGGTGAAAGTTACCTTCATAATCTTCTTCATCTAAAATCATAATTCAGAGTGCTAACTTTGATATGAGCTCTTTAATTTGCTGGCCCACATTTTGTGTACTGTGTGATCTACATATAGAACTCTTGGGTGTTTCACATTCATTTTAGTGAAGGGGCTGCATAGATTAAGTTCCTCTATTGAAATGATGGGGAGGTTAGGCAGGCAGGGAGAGACTCTGTCCACATATTACACATTCACTAGCAATCACTGGACCAAGGCAGTGTATTAAATGACGAAATATATATAAAAATGGAACTGGCAATTTATACAGTACATTCAAAAAGATTTCAAATATTTCATAATACTTTCTGTTGCCAACAAATAGCACCCCATTTTAATTTATTTTGTAGAAACAGAATGTCTATAATTCCAGATTTTCCATTGAAACAGCCATCTGCCCTTTTCTTTCGTCAACTGTAAACTAAGGATATTCTGTAGTGACTATTCATTTGCAGATACTTCTGTAGAATAGGCTGATTATTTCAATATGCTTTTGACTTCCTAAGAAACTATCAAATTCAGCTCAGGGACTGGCACTATCCCCTCAGGGAGTCCCAAATGAATTTTAATTTTCAGAGGGCTTCATGCACCATTTGTTGTTTATTGCATTGTAATAGTATTATTTCCATTATGATAATAGGATTATGTTCATCATAACATGTGTTGTCTTCCATAGCGTAACCTCACCTTTTCCCCCAGGAAGCGAAAGGATGTGAAAGGCTTAACTGACGATAACTGGTTGCAAGTGAAATACAGTCCTGTAATCATAAAGTTTTAATACAAGCTGGTATGTGGTATTTAAACACCACATACTGTATTTTAATGGCAATCATAAATGTTATACACTGAATTTAATATGAGCAAGTAAAGTTATGATTAAGAAAACACCACCCATTTTGTTAAAATGCTACCCTAACTAACTGTCAGCCCAATCCTATTCAAAGTCCCGCGCTCAGATGCAGTGGTGCTGGGACAGGCTCCGCTGCATCCAGCACGGGGCCGGAGGTCTCCTTGAGGGAAGGGGACAATCATCCCCTTCCCCCGCGTCAAGCCCCAGCAACCCCTATGGGGCTACTTGGAGGCACACCAGCAAAATGGCTGGCGCAACTCCGAGAAGCCCCATGTTGGGCTTTCAGGCACGGGGCAGGGGATGGGATTCAGCGGAGGCCTCTTCTGTCGATCCCACCCCTTCCGGGTCTGATCTGCCCTCCCCACCCTTTCTCCACCCCGGGACGCTCCCTGCTGACCACCTGCTTCCCCGCCAGCCAATGGAGAGCTAACCTGCCTCTGGCGGGCATAACTCCTTCACCAGTGGAGGCCTGCTGGCGCTGGCCTCCACGCCGGTGGGACAGGCCTTCATGCTGTCGCAACGTGCTTTACAGCACGTTTGCGACAGTGCGAAGCCCAGTCCCGCTGGCAGAGGCCGGCATAGGATTGGACTCTGTAACTAGTACAATGAATTGGACTAAATGGGCAGAGCAATTCTGCCTATCAAGTCGTCTTACTCGCGAGTCGTCGTGAACGTGCTTTATGGCATGTTTGTGACGGCTTCCAGCGGCAGAGCGCTTCCTCCGCCACCAGATTCTTTGTCAGGATTGCACCGTGAATCTGTTGTGTCAGATGCTACAGTATAATGCAATTTCAATTGTAAGATGGTGCTGGTATATCTAGGTTAAAAAAGCTATAGTTCTGATGCATAATTTTTGACATTGAATTAATACAACAGTTGCGATACTATCATGTTTTGTTAGTATAGCAAATTTGGGGATTGGTCTATTTAGAACTATTGATTTCAGTGGCATGAAACTGGGTTAAGTCTAAGCACTTCCACTTAACTGGGCTGTTGGCCATTAGGCAATCACAGATCTGCTAGACTAGAGTTTGCCCCCTGATTTAAACGTAGAAAAAGTGGTATTCACAGTCCTACTGCATCTGCAAATGTGTTTTTAAGCAAGGTTCACTGTACCACTATAAACGTCACAATCCTCTGCATGACCCTAGTGATTTCACATTGGTGCAGCAGGCTGGGATGAACCATGTGTGGGAGGAAACGGCTCTCATTGCCACATTTGTGATTGCACAGACATGCACAGCTCCTACACAACACCAAAATGGGAGGGTATTACATAAAGTATGGCAAGAGATGACAGCCACACCCAAGGACCATCCTCTGCAGAGCTACCTAGACTGGTGCAAACCTAACTGGATGATATGTTGTCATCAGCATCTGGAACAATATCTGCATTGACAGACAACATCGTAGGATGAGTCTGTCTTACTCTGTGTGGGATTCCAGCCTGATAACACTGGCACTGCTACGCTCTGTGTAAACACATCATTGTGGTGGTGTGTTTTTTTTCTTTTATAATCTCAACATTTAAACAATCATATAAATTATTCTTCACCTCTCTCAACTGTACTTCACATTTTCCCAAACTTCATCTACAGCCAATGTATTATTAGGAAAATGAAAACTGTCACAGCAAAATGTGCATGCTAAGCTAACATCATGCAAACATTAATATCCTTTGCTATTTATTGTATTGCATGTAACCAAAACTCTTTCACAAGCTGACTATAAACCTAAGGCTTAGAGCACTTTTATATTGCTAATGCTGTTTTGACGGAGAAAACCACAGCATTACAAATACTAGCTGGATACCCTGGTACAGGTGTATAATAAGCATGTATAATTAGATGAAAGATACATAATGGTTTGTTGTTGGTTACGCATTTACAACAGCTGACGATGAGCTTAATGTGTAGTTCACAAATTAAGAAAATTACTTATGGCTCCACTGTTAACCAGGAGGATTCCTTGCGGACTTCAATACAAAAACACTCTGTACCTTTTATGAAGTAGATTCCCAGTGCTGTCTGTAATTTGACCTCTAGGCTATCAGTTTTACCCAAAGATGATTAAAAAAAACCTTGTAAAAATCACAGGTGAAACAGGTGTTTTTAACCTTCATGTTAGAAGTATTTTAAAATTGTCATCACCACCATAGGAAAGGTTTGTGTTGCATCAGTTTTGGTTGTAATCTGGGTGCTTAATGATATGTTTGCATGCAAAATAAGAGAAATGTTGCATTTTATGTGTGTGCATGTGCAAAGATTTGGCAGTGGGCAACCCTTTCATCCTTCCTTGACTGTACAGTTTTCCCTGTCCCCTTGACTAAGATACAACTATAGTGGTTTTTGAAAATATCAAGCAAGATACAGGTGAATCACCATGCTACTTGCTTCAGAAGTAGTTCCTTGTACCTATTCCTCTGTTGTGCATTGTTTATTTGTGACCATTTGCACTTGGAAAATGGAAGTATCCAACTCCAACACAGCAGGTGAAAAGAATTTTAAACAGGTATGGTTTCCAAAGCACAACTTATTTTCAATGAAACAGGAAATATGGGGGGGGGGGTTATTTGTTTTAAATGCTTTTTGGGTCTCATAATTTTCCATTGTTTTCTACTGTGTAGTCCTGGGAAGGATTGGAAATAAACTCCCTAAGTTCAAAGAACAAGAGCTATTACAAACTGAGCCCAAACTCTCCCGAAGTTCAGATCTAGTTCACCTTGCCCTGACATCAGCACTCCTCACCACCAGACAGCCCTCCCAATGCTGCTGTCCCCCCTTTCCAAAAACGCATCCTGGCAAGGGGGGGGGGAGAAACCGGAAAAAACAGCTAATTCTGAGGGCAGCCAGGCTGAGTTCTCCCATTACTAGCTTACAATAGTATCTAATCAGAATATTACCATTCATTTATGCCAGGCAAGTGCACCTCATTCACTTGGCGCTGACATTTCATACTAAGTGGAACATCAGGTCTTGTGGGCCTGTTGATCTTCAAATGTCTTTACCTCTAGTATGAGCTAAGAGACTTACCGGTAACTAAACTAAACAGACAACTACCTTACACACAGTCTCAGCCCAATCCTACCTAAATCCCAGCGCGGAGATGCAGCAGTGCCAGCAAGGCTTCCGCTGCATCCCACCGGAGATTTTCAGCTACTTGAGGTCACCTTGGGGTAAAGGGATATTTGTCCCCTTGCCCTGAGGTAAGCCCCAGCAATCGCTATGGGGCAACTCAATCGATGACGCAAGTTCATGTTGCTTCAAGCAGGTGAGATCAGGCCCAGGGAGGGGCTCAGAATTTGGTGTGCGCTGCTGCTGCCAATCCCACCCTCCATCCTGCCCATTACCACCAAACCCTTTCCTGTTCCACCCCCTGCCCCTTTCAATCCTGTCCCTGCCTCCCTCCAACCCCGAGTGGGCTTACTAGCTCTGGCGGGTGTCCCTCGGCCCACCAGTGTGCAGAAGCACCAGTGGACCTGCTGCACTCATCAGCGGAGGCAGCTTTATGACAGCCGTAAAGCAGCCTCTGCCGGCACAATGCTAGTTATACCGGCAGGGGAGGGGGATAGGATTGGGTCATAAGAAGTGAGTTTTTTAAAAAATTGGCATGCTTCTCAATGGCCCTGAGTTTATCAGGTAATTCTCATGAACAAACACCAATGGTGATCCTGCATTGCTTCCATTCATGTCAATGGGACTTATGCAGGAGAGGCCACTAATACATCTTATACAGCAAGTCCTCACTTAATTTTGTAGATAGGCTCCTGGAAACTGCGACATTAAGTGAAACAATGTATAAGGTAAAGGTGACCCCTGACAATTACCCAGTCCAGTCGTGTCCGACTCTAGGGTGTGGTGCTCATCCCCATTTCAAAGCCGAAGAGCCAGCGTTGTCCGAAGACGCCTCCGTGGTCATGTGGCCAGCATGACTCTCCTTGCTGCAGCGCGTAGCATGCGGCTGGAACACGGAGTGCTGTTTACCTTCCCGCAAGCAGTACCTATTTATCTACTCGCATTAACATGCTTTGGAACTGCTACGTTGGCAGGAGCTGGCCAAGCAATGAGAGCTCACCCCGTTGCGGATTCGAACTGTCGACCTTTCGATCGACAGCTCATGGTTCAGCGGTTTAACCCACTGCGCTACTCGCTGGCCTCGAAACAATGTATAAACAAACCAATTTTCACCGGCGGGCTCAGTGACGCTCTAGCGGGCTCGCTGCAAAGATGGTTCCTTGGCTTTGTTCTCGCCTCAGAATGCCTTGCAGGGCATTCTAGGGCATGAATAGAACCAGAAAGTGGGTTGTGAGCCTGGCGCAACCCAGAAGTAGCTGCAGCCACAGAGGACGATGTTAAAGCGAAGCAACGGTAAGCGAGGACTTACTGTACTGGTCATCTGTTCTATCTGCAAACTTGCCCCTATATGTTCTATATAAAACAAGTGTCCTGTATGTAGAAGACTTGTCATGAAAGGCACTTTATTTTTAAATGTTTATCTTGGCAACAAGAATCACACTACAAACTTCCCCAAATTATACCTTGATAAAAATGTATTGCCCATGAGTAGATTCTACTCTAGTAGCAGATGTGAAGTTATCAGGGTTCGATAAGCATTTTCACATAAATTATTGCATAAGCAAAGTTAATCATTATGTACAGGTGGTATACCACCTGTTTAATTCAGTCTGGGATGGATTCGAATGTGGTGAAGCAAACTGAAGAACCTCACACAATTAAAGTTGGACTTGTGTATCAGCCAAGTGAGCACAAACAGCAATTCCATTCTGTTTATATCTAAAGAGATTTTGTGAAGAGACACAGTTCTCATCTCCAGCTAGGTCTATAATATCCAACTTGTGCTGCTGTACAGTTACACTCAGGGTGACAGATGGTGTCCACCCTTGTCTAATAAGAATTTAGTTGGCCACATAAATAGGGGAGATTTAATAATGCACAGTATTTTAGCTTCAGTTCCAAAAAATGAGTACAGTATTTAGCATCATCAATAATTGCTAATATAAGGTCAGGTCTCTACAAAGCAGAAAAGACATAGGTTTTCACCTGATCACCAAATAAAACTGTTTTTTTGTGAAGGAATATGCTTCTCGCTAATTCAGGTTCTTGAGATCTTTACTGACAGGTATGCAGAGAACCCAGGTCTGCTGCTGCTGCTTTAATCTGCAGTTTACTAGCATAATGACCAATTGAATAGATGTAAAAAGGAAATTAGTGGACATGGGGGAAAGTGGGGACAATCCAGAGGGCATCTCAATTGGCATAAGGGAGACAAAGTAATGTGTGAAAAGGAAATGTTGAGGTATGTTAAGCCTGATTATGCACAAGCATATTTCTGCTCCTTTAATTCTTTCACTAATATTCAGTCTGTGAAACACTGGTGATTTGAGGAATACTTTATTCATAATGCAGTGTGAAAGGGAGGAGGTTCAGACAACTTCTGATATATACCCTATCTATATGGTGCTGAATTCACCATGCACATGCCTACCTACCCTTTGTTGAGTACTGTGCCTGTTGAAAACTCCATCATGAGTAGAGCCGCACATGAGAGCCCTTTAAAACATCCAAGCTAACAAGATCATATAATAATCATACAATTAAAAAATGCTAAACCCACCTAAAAAAACCCACCTAAAAAAGTTACTATGTGTTGTGGGTTTTAAAGCTCATTTTTCTACTGCCTCCAAACTCCTGAGTGCTTTTGCACAGGTCTGAAGTACTCAGTTGAACCCTTTTTGGTGATGGGCAGCGCAATCCTACCTAACTATCCTCATTCTGGGTTACTTTGAAGCGGCCCAGAGGTCTACTCGGGGAAAGGGGATGTTCGTCCCCTTCCCCTGTTGTAAACCGGGGACCTCGGATTTCCAAGAGGAGGCCGTGTAAAGGCCGCGCTGGCCCGGAGGGAGATGAGTATATGGTGGCCACCATCCTCGCCCCCCCCCCAGGCTGGCTCGGCCAATGGCCCCCCTCCCTCACCTCCTGGACCGCCCCCGCGCCCACCAGAGCCAGCTCCCAAGTCGCCGCAAACGTGCTTTCCAGCACATTTGCAACAGCTTCTAGCGGCGGAGCACTTGCTCCGCCGGCAGATAGTTGCACAGGATTGCGCTGTTAATCTGTAATGAGGTGTATTTCTCAATAGTTGCCATCACCCGCTTGTTAAAAGCCATTTGGGTGCTCCCAAACAGACACAAGTCTTAAGAATTGCTCTAAATAGGCTTACCAGATCTCCAACGGGGGCAGAGTGCTAGACCTTTAGGAGAAGGAATGTGGGCAAGTGTAGCTTGTTAAACCTTAGAGCACAATCCTAGGCATGTCTACTCAGAAGCAAGCCTCATTGTGTTCAGTAGACATGCCTAGGATTGTGCTCTAAGGGTTTAACAAGCTATACCTGCCCACACTCCTTCTCCTAAAGGTCTAGCACTCTGTCCCGGTTGGAGATCTGGTAAGCCTACTTAAACTGAGAATGTCAAGAGAGGCAAGCAACCTGGGCAGAGTACACAAACACTTCCTAGGAACACCTGATCTGAGAAAAGGTATTACAGGTCACTCACTGCGTATGGTTGGCAGAGTCAAAGCAAGCACAGCATATGTGTACTGTACTGTGGATCAAGGAATGGATGGATTGGTCAAACATCCCTTTTTCATTCTTCAGCTCACAGTTACAGTAGCTCCGCCCTTCTCAGATCCAGCGCCTATTCCTATTCCAATACTTGCTCAGAGTCAGACCGACGTAGGGCCAGAGTCTCAGGAGAGCTAGACCTTAAAGATTCTGCCCCAGCCCCATGTCCTTGACTGGTATGACCTGACCTTGCTCTCTGTTAACATTTCTAGCAAGCAAAAGCTGGGGTTTCCCATTCTTTCCATTACTCTCCCTACTTTTACTCTGACATTTGGGAATTTTGTGTACAATCTTCTCGGTGTGTTGGGCGGGCACCTGCTGATTAGGAAGCTGCGTCAGGGATCAATTCTGTTATGGCTTAATGTCAGGCTTGCCATATTCCAGTGAGGCCATCAGGATTCAATTCACATCATCATACAGTATCTCTATGCTTAGCACTGCTTAAATGAGTAAACTTTTTTAAGGCTGCAATCCTATACACCCTTATCTGGGAGTATAATTCCCATTGACCTCAGTGGGACTTACTTCTGAGTAGACATGCATAGGATTGCATTGGAAATTAAGGCTGCAATCCAATGCACATTCATGGGGGGGGGGAAGCCCCATTGAACATTAGCAGAACTTTCTTCTGTGTAAACGTGCGTATGACTGCATTGCAAGTTTCCAGTGGACTCCCCATGTATTTGGAGCATTTGTAAGCACACGGGAGAGGAATGTGGTACAATATTGGGTATTTTGTCTACATGATTGCCAGCTTTATGTGTCCTGTTTCTCCATCATTGCTTCTTGTCTAAATATTAGCAGGTGCGTTTCCTTGCTTATTCACCGAGAACAAGAGCATGATTCCCCAGAAGTGGTCATTTAGCATGGAGACCTGTTTAATTGAAATCACAAATGTGACTAAGTTCCCTCTCTGATGTGATCTGACATAAATGATCATAGGAAAAAATTGCCTCTTGCTGATCCCCACTATCTTACATCTCAACTTGCTGCAAGATTGAGGCAAACTGCACCAATTTACTGCTCCCAACCGCATGATAATGGACACTTTGCTGTGCACTCTTCCTTCATTACTGTACAGGTCAGGGCTGTTAACAAGGGGCTCTTGCCACTTTTGACAGATAGTCACTACTAAGATGAATGGCAGTGGCCACATGACCACTTAAGACTCTGCTTTCACTTTCCAGCACCTTTAAAGCACTTACTTAAAAAAAAAACCCAACCCAGCTTATTTTTTAACTCTTTATTAACTAAGAGGATCAATAGAATTCAGTTGAAATTGACCTGTAATTCTTTTAAAATGTAATTGAACAGAAAGTTTAAAACACATCTAATAACAGACAAGCCTATAATAACAGATTTGTTCGAAGGCTGGAACTACACGTTATATTACCTTCCTGATATATCTAACTGAATTTCACTGAGGGAGGAGCTACGTATGATGTGTCATTCTGTGATTCTTTTTCATTGGGCAACCGTTTGAGCATTTGTGCTGTGAGTGCACTGTGAGCAAGCATGCGCTACCTACTTCCCAACACACTGAGTTTTTAACTTACAGCACAATCCTATGCATGTCTACTCAGAAGTAAGTTCCATTGTGTTCAAGGGCATTTAGGATTGTAGTCTTAATCATGTGGTTAGGTGGCTCAGATTAACTGCTCCCCACATGAATAAGCTAAAAGGCCCCAACATGTCAGGAAGTAGGTGGCACATGCATGCAAGTGTGCCACCTACTTTCTTGTGTTTGCACATGTGGTGCAAACACAAGAAAAGGAGCTGGCACATGAAAGTTTCCTTGAAATTGGCCTTTTGCTTTGCATGGACTACAGCTGCTGAAGCTGAAGTGTGAATGGAAAGACCAGCAGGGAGAAGAGACTTCTTTCCTCTTGGGATTTTTTTTCAGTCACCCAGAGGCATTGCTCCGGTAGGGGCGGGGCCATAAGTTTCGCTCCGTCCTAGTCCTGTTTACCAAGCAAGCAGGAGGCGGCCCCGCCCCCTCACTGTCGGAGCCATTCCCGTGCGGAGAAAGCAGCAGGCAAGAGACCCTGCCTGCTGCTTTCTCCGCACGGGAAAGGCTCCGACAGTGAGGGAGCGGGGCCGCCTCCTGCTCGCTCCGTAAAGAGACTACAACTGAGCAATACTTACAGCCCCGCCCCTACCAAAGCAACGCCTCTGCAGTCACCCATTCAAGCAAGGGCAGTGTCAAAGTTTGACCAGGTGGGGCACCAGCCAAGGGTCCACACCTATAAGAAGGCCCACCTGGATGGACCAACCTCCTGAAACCCCCCCCCCCCCATACCAGTCAGCCATCAGAGATTCCCCCTATTTACTGAAGGGGAGGGTGGAAGGTGAAGCAGTGTGCTGATGTCGCCTGTCACTGGTAAGCTGGGCAAAGGAGTGCAGGGCCATGCTTCAGGGCCATGCTCCATCTAGGCAATAACCGGACCTGCTGAGCTTTAGCAAGGTGGCTGTATGATATCATGTCCTCTTAGACAATGCCCTACGTTTATGACGACAATTATGAGTTGAGTTTTCCTTTCAAATTAAAGCTTTATGTCATAAAAGGCATTCTTTTTTGCTCCAAATCCCTCATTTCTCTCAAAAAAATCTACTGAGATAGTGACTAGTCTATGCACTATTATTTAATTACTGCAAAATATAAAATATTTATATTGCATTCATCTTTATTTTTATGCTGAAAATGTAAGAAAGGTTATGTTTTACTGGCTATTAATGTGCCTACTCAATCAGAATCATTATTTATTTATTTATTTATTTAGTTAGTTAGTTATAACAATACATTTCAAAGAGTTTATAACATATGACTGCTCTGAACCTGCAGCCTTTGGAGTCCATAAAAGATTGTCACTCAGTTTACACACAGTTAATTTTTGTGTGGATATGCGCTTAATTCTTGATGAGTTACTAAGCTTTCCTCTTGACAAACAGTCAAATTATGTGGTTACAACGGTTATTAGATTTACATTGCATTGTCTAATTTGCTTTGCCCCATGAAATTAGATGAATTATTAAACACATAATCTGTTATTCCCTATTAAAATTAATTGATTTTCATGTCAGCTTAAAACTAATGAATTGTCTAGGGATATTTTCATAAACTGCATCATGTAACAGGAAGACTATTTTATTTCCCATCCTTTCTGCTAATGATCTTGTACAGAATGATGCTTTGTAAGCTTTCACTGGAGAGCAAAAACATAATTACTCTTACACAGGTTCCCTCCGCTTGATTACTGCAATACTTAGTAACGTCATAGGCATGTTTAATATAGTAAACTCACGAGTAAGTTATTTGCTTAATTATACAAGCTAAAAAAATTAGAAACAAATAGAAACTTTTATAGTCTCTCATGGCCCCGAATATTACATGTAATAAATGAAATGAAAAATTCTACAACATGGTCAAGGTAATGTGCCCTATTTCAAAGCCCCACTTTCACTGCAATCAATACGGAAAGAACTCGGGTATGGAGGCCATTCTCATTCCTTTCAAAAAGGCATCCTTATATGCAGGAAGGAATGGACGTGCTGTTTAGTTTCCTCCACTGAAATGAGTGGGTAAGGCCTTGCAAATGGGAAAGCTCTACATGAGCAGCAGGATTCTTATGCTTGTGTAAAATTCAAGAATTGGAGCACCTGAATGTAGCATTCTACTGACTACGTTTACCAAATAGAAGATGAAGAGCTGCTGGCTAACACACTTTTATGAATGGCTATATTTCTAAAGGCTTATCAACTGTTGTTTTTCTGTATGCTGGCTAGACATACAAAAAGTCCTCAACTTACATCCTGGTTCTGTTCTGAAAGTTGGAACAGACGCAAGTTGGAACAGACAAGACAGACTGCACTTGCACAAAAGTGCAGAGCAGCCGTCCGTAAGTTGGGACATCCATAAGTCTGTAATTTGGGGACTACCTGTATTAATAAAAAATTAGAGAAGTTAAGTCTAGCTCACATCAAGAAATCAATATTAGTTCATGCTTGTTTTCTTATCCAAATTACATTTCTGCTATCCGTCACTGGTATCATTTGGTGCCCAGGATGTTTATTCAAAACATATTCTTTATCACAGTTGCTGGACCTATTCATGTGACACTATGCAAAAGTGAAACCAATACTTTTGATACCTCGACTAGCTGCAGAGCACACTGTGACTTTGGGCACTATGCCCGGGCAGAGCTCCAATGTTGCCCCCATGTGCATACCCCACTGCTGCCACCTCCCCCCAAGAGTAAAAAAAAATATATTGCATGCACATTATTAGCATGCACGCACCTATGGGTAACTGGAGGGGGGAGGGAACTCCTTAATTCGAAACAAATGTTTTGTTGGATGGGTGGCTGGCGGGGGAAGGGAACTGAGGCCAGCACAACCCCACCCCACCCCTGCTTGCCTTGCCCACAGGTGGAGGGCGGGGGAGAGTGAGTTGAGTTGAGTCACCTCCTGCCCCCTTCTCTTATCTATAACTTTGGCTGCCCTGGATGCAGCCTCCTCACTGGCCTGAATCCTGTTTAAAATGACGCGGAAGAGGAGAGCATATCAGGAAACAGATTTGAGAGAGTGGGAAGGGATCAGAGCACAAACTGGAGTGCCTCTGCAGCAGGACAGAGGAGGTGGTGGGAAGACATTGGGTGTGGGTTCCCTCTTTTCTCATCTTACTGCCCCCTGAAACTTGCTGCTCCATGTGAGGGCTTGAGGTTGTCTCATCATCTGTGGGCTGGCCCAGTTGGGCACTGTATTTGAGAGTGATGGTCTCTAGCAGTGATGCAGACTTGAGTCTATTGACTCGGACTCAAGTCAGCCTCAAGTCACATCAATGAATTGACTCGGACTTGACTCAGCGATTGTAAAAGATTTCACTCGAGACTTGGAGCCTTTTACGACAAGTCCAATTTTATTTAGATTTAAATCCGTTTTCCCCATTAAATAGATAGGGACTCGCAACTCGCAACCAAAGACTCAGGACATGGGGGCAAAGACTTGGGACTTGACTTGAGACTTGGACCCAGGGACTTGGGACTTGACTTGAGACTTGGACCCAGGGACTTGGGACTTGACTTGAGATTCAGAGACTTGATCCACATCCCTGGTCTCTAGAGTATAGAATTGACACAATCATTTCTTGGGGTTTTGAGAAAGCTTCTAATTTCACCTTTCAACTGGGAAAAGGAACATGCAAATCTGAGGCAACCCTACACTATTCACAACACTGAATGATGATCACACAGTGAAATAATCATCCATTCAGTTTGTTTTTCTTATTGGTTGTCCCTGTTTCAGACACAGAAGATTGTTGCTTTCAGAAATAGACAATAGTAAGATATTTAAAATTCGTCAATAGTAACACATATGACTTCTAATATTATTTGCCTTTCCTTTCCTCCAACTCTCAATGAAAGAAAATCATGCTAGATCATTAATATGGTACACTGCCATGTTCTTGTTTAGCCCCAAAACTTCTGCACCAGAAAAGTTGAAATGAAAACCTGTATTTTATTACTATTGTTATAGGTGAATCAAGCTAGGGGGTTACAAATATATCCAAACAATAGCTATTATGAAATATTAAAGCTCTCCAGGCTCTCATGCCCATAATCTTGACTGACAGTACCCTCTTTTGCTGTTCTCTAAACTATGAAAATACCTGAGTCACAAACCTGCCAAAGTTAAGCACCTTCGTCCCATTCATTTCAAGGGGAAAGATTAAGCGTGGCCTTCATTTTTACCATTTACTGGTAAATCAACATGACTTAAAGGTGTTAATCGGGCCTAGATTATGCCCCTTGTATTGAATAGGCATGATGATTACCAGTTAAACTAACTGTCAAATGCAAACTCGTATCAGCCTCTTGGTGAACTGGGAGTGGGGCTGAGCAGTGCCCATTTGCACATAGTACAGAAGTTTGTCCTAGACCAGGGGTTCTCAACCTTTGGAGGCCTATCACGGTCCAATTTTCTGAAGTACCCCCTGCTAATTAACTGCTAATTAATCACATTAATCAATTTCTTAATTAGGTAATTAATTGTTAAATAAAAAAGTACTAAAACAATTTTAAAAGTGAAAAAATGTCTATTTAACTCTCTCAGAGAGAGAGAGAGAGAGAGAGAGAGAGAGAGAGAGAGAGAGAGAGAGAGAGAGAGAGAGATGCAAGGATTTCTTTTTTTTCTCCAAGCCACACTTCCCAAAATCAGCTCCTCTCTTCCCCACCCCACCAAAGTACATTTTCCAAAGTACAAAAATAAGCCCAAAACCAAAACCAGAGAGACAGAAAGGCTCCAAAAATAATTACAATTTAAAATCCATGTTAATTAACACATAATTAGCTGCTGATGGGGCAGATAAGGGGCAGGGCCTGGCGTACCCCCAGCAAGAGGTCCGCGTACCCCTAGGGGTACCCGTACCACAGGTTGAGAACCCCTGTCCTAGACAAAGTGGAAGAAATAACCACAACTTGGGAGTGGGGGTTCCTTTCAGAATGTGCCTCTTACTCTTTATGCATATTTGCCTACTATATATAATAAGCGCTTTTGATTTGACAACAAAGTCTGTTTATTAGAGTATTATACAAAACACATCAATACACATCGTGTCAGTTCCTATAAATAATCCATTTTACCAAGGCCTTTCTCAGATTTGCACATCTGTGGTTCCCCCAATCTAGGTGTGTGGATGACAGTGAAGGAACCTGCTTAGATCCATCCTCATTCTAAGTGGATCATATCCTTGTACAGTAAGTTAATCCTAGAGAGTTTTACCAAATGCATAACTGTTTAAGGTGCCCAAGCTGTTATAGCTGTTGTTTTTGCTACTGTATAACCGACAATCATGACTGCCCATCTGGAATAAAATAACAACAACCCAAGATGGCATCATATGAATCTACAAAGAGGAGGTCATATGAATCTACAGGAGGTCCAAATCTTCACACTGAGACCATTTCTACTATATATAGGCAATTATAGATAGAACAAGTACCGGTAATTTGAACATACAGTATGCTGGTGAATAACTAACTTTCCTGGGGACTGTTGTGAATGCTCAGCAGCCAAGTCATGCAAAAGTGACAATTCATTGTACCAAGTTGATTTGTTGATGCTGCTTGTTTTTAAAAAGTACAGTTAGTACACAAGAAACTTAGGGCCCAATCCAATGCTCTGCCAGCAAATAGCATGCTGCGCCGCTGACAGAGTGCATGCTGCATGCTGGGGGGGGGGGGGGACCAGGCAGCCCAGGAGAGGTAAGTAAAACTTTTTCTTTCTTTTTTTTAGTATATTTATATTTTATTGATATAATAACATAAAAACAATACATAATTCATAAAATTATAGCAAGCACAAAGCGTCACATCCTACTAGCATACTATTCACTATTTTCTATATATAATTTCCAACTTAGCCAAAATAACACCCACAATCTATTCATTAAATCCACATATCATCACATCGTTCCTCTCTCTCTCTCTTAAAAAATCTATAAATGGTTTCCAATTATTCACGAAAAGGTTAACTGACTTTTCCTTAATTAAAATTGTAAGTTTGTCCATTTCGGCATAATCCAAAACTTTCATCCACCAATCTTCCAACGAAGGTATCTCCAAATTCTTCCAATATTGTGCATATAAAATTCTTGCCGCAGCTATCATATACAAAAACAAAGTTTGAAATTTTTCGCCTACATGATCATCCCACATACCCAACAAAAAAGTTTCCGGTTTCATTTGAATCTTAATCTTTAAAATCAACTCAATCTGTTTATGAATCTGAGTCCAGTACTTCTTTGCTTGGGAGCATGTCCACCACATATGGTAAAAAGTTCCTTCTTGATTTTTACATTTCCAACATCTATTCGTCACCTTCTCATACATTTTTGCTAATTTGCTTGGGGTAGTAAAACTTTTTCTTATCCTATGCTTCCCCCCCGAAAATGCAGCTGCGCCAAAACAGCCACACTGCATCCTGTGGGGTGTCACTCCCAGAGATCTCTTCTGGGGAAGGGTTAAACCCTTACCTGGGGATCAGCTTCCATGGCATGGAGGGGTCTACTTGGACCTCTGCTTGTGAAATCACTGGTGCAGGTCTGCATGGACATGGACCACAGGATTGGGTCCAGGAAGGGGGCTAGGGTTCAGCAGATGCCACTGTCGCTAAACCTGCCACCTTCCTGGGTCCGATCTGCCCTCTTCCAGCCTCATTCCACCCTCCCCCACCCTGTCTTGCCTCCCCTATCGACTAATGTGGGTTGGCGGGTCCCGATGGAGTCTGTCATGCGCACCTCCACGCATTGTTGGAGGCTGTTTTGGGACTGCCATAAGGCAGTTGCTGCTGGTGGAACATTTGTTTTGCCAACTTGCAAGCCAAATAGGAGTGGGCTGTTACTTACCTCACTGTAGGCTGCCTGACCTCCAATGGGTCTCCTTGAACCTATGCCAGCTAATTTGCTGGTATAAGTCCAAGGAGACTCAGGTTGTGGTTTGGGGCAGAGAAAGGGGGATAGGATCTTGGCATGTGCCGCTGCCACCAAGATCCTTCCCATCCCTGCTGGCCCACTCCCTGCCCTGAATCTCTCCTAATCCTCCCTCAAGCCACCCCCGCCACCAACCTACCTGCACTGGCTGTGTGTCTGGGAGGCACATGGGGCCTCCAGCCATTTGCGCCAGTGGCCCTGAAGCACAAGACAGTAGCACAGCTTTTGCGACACTGTAAGCCCTGGATAGGATGGAGCTGCTAATCTGTTTATTTGGAGAAAAGGGATATTTGCCTCATTTCTAATAGCTGAACGCCACTCCACCTGTGTGTACAATACAACCAGTTTACCAGGAAGAAGCAATGTAGCACAAAGTTTCATGCCTAGCAATGTGGAATGAAAATTGGCCCCCAGCATACATTTGAGTCTTAAACTGCGAAGAGGAGAACTGCACATTTGAGTGATGATCATAAACAATATATATGGCGGAAATCAAGGATAAAACTTTAAAACCTCAGAGATGTAAATATATATGTGCACTTATCAGACATACTGAATTGCATCCCCCCCCCCCCCCTGGCTGTACACACCCAGCTGCATAAGCTTGCAAAGAGAACAAAGACTGCTATAAATATTCCAAGAAGCCAATAAAAAGAAAAAAAACAAACTAGGAGTGGTTAGTTCTCCAGTGTAATGGGCCACCATAAAAGCTTTTATTGTTAAGAGAGTTACTTTACTAAGAGCTGTATGAAGAAAGCTGAATGAATGTGAAAAATTGCATGCAATAACCTGAGCCGAAAGATGATTATCAACCCTTGAGTTCTGAGCTTTTGAGTGAGTGGGTATGCTGTTAGAAGATTGCTGTTCTGGTTAAAGAAAAGCTTGTTTTGTACTTCTCTCCCACCTCCAGGAGTCCTGAAAGTCAATGTATGCTTTTCCTCTGCTTTTGTACATTTACACTGAATATCACTTGTAAAGTTTAAGGGCTTGATACTGCTGTTCTGCATTCACTTTGCACTCTCATTCTCAGTGCTATTTCTGTCCAACCCGAGGCTCACTCCTTTCTGTTGGGGAATGAGAAGCAACTGCGACTGTCTTTTTAGTAGTGCTCTAAAAGTTTAGTAACTAAACGTTGCATGCAAACACGTGTCTGAAAACCTAGTCAAACATTTTTATTGGAGAAAAGCCACTTTGGGAAAGGGCAGTTAGGAATGGAGGAGCATAGGAATGTCCCAGCATATTGGGACAAGCTGAGACTGTACAAAAGGGACAAGCTCCTTGGAAGACAGCAGCCAGGTGAAACAAGCACACAAGTCCCTCTGTGGCACAGGTTCGAGACCTTGTGGGGGCATCTGCCAGGGGAGGGACTGGGATGAGTCACAAGGGGAGCCTCAACAGCACTCAGGCAAGGCAGGGTGCTGGTGGCTCACTGTACAACAAAGGCACAGGTTGGGAGCCAGGTGAAATAAGTTCAAGCCCAGCCATGAGACTTGCCCTAACCAGCAAGGCACTCACTTTTTGCATGACTGGCCAGAAACATCCATAGCAGGGACAAAAGGAGGGAGGTCTAGAACCCACATTGGCTGCTCCACAAAGCTGCATCTGGTCTGGATGCACCTGTTGGTTCACTGTCTGACATGAAGCTTGCAAAGCCACAAGGGCCTGACTCGAACGAGTAGGTCAGGAACCTTGTTGAGCATCAGCTGGGCTCACACTGGTCACTTCAGGCAGGCTGTAGGCTACCCTTGGGTGGGGCCTGCATGGTGTCTTGGACTCTGGGACAGCTGCCTGTAGGAATCATGGTGAAACACAGAGAGTGTAACTTGACAACAGCATCAGTCACACCAGTTCTCTGACTTGAGATACTTGGTGTTTGTGAGGGAGAGTGGTGCCACCAGAATGCATTGCTGGACGAGCCTGGGAAATGGAGGGGGGAGTTGTGCGACCCGGAAGAAGCTTCCGAAGCGTGATTTCCCCTTCTAAAGGCCTGAAAATGAAGCGGTTTGCCAGCGAAATGGTAAGGAAAGCTCTTTTTAGTCAAAATGTGAGGAAAACGGAGATACAATAATTGTAGTGGATAGAACGGATATGATTATCTATTCTGGCAGAGAATATTAGCGTAATGGATTGCACTGATTTACGAGAGAGTTGGCAGAGAAAGGAAAACAAGAGTAGACCTATCCCTGAAAAAGAATAGCTTGATCATGTTGGACTACATAGGTCACTTGTTGAACAACACTAAAATATCTTCTTCATTATGGGAATTTATTGAGTTTGGTTTGCTGAAAGATTTTCCGCTCCTAATTATGGTGTTTAGAAGACAATTGAGAGGGTTTAAAATAATAAGAAAGCTGTTAAGGCTGCTGCCATTGCACAGAGACAAATGCTTGTTCCGTGTACAGTATACGTTTAACCTGTCAGCAAGCACAGGGTATTTTTTTTTCAGGCAACATACAGAAGGAAGTGTTCCATAGCTACCAACTGAACCATTTCCCTTCTCTATATTTGAAGGCAACTACTTCAGTTAAGATGGTACTTTATTAAATCATAAATTAAAGCATGCTCTACCCTGAAAATGGTTGCAGTTGGCTTCTGATCTAGTGTGAGTCATTATGATGCAAAGTTAAAGGTTTCTGGAACATAATGAAATTCACACTTGCATTCTTCATGCAGTTGCCATGGCCAATTCACTTGAAAATGAGAATGATAGAGAGAGCATTTCCTGGTCTTTGACCCTTTCTGAAGGAGTTTAAAATGCAGGTTTTATGCAGAGCGCTAACCCTCCTTCTCAAGCAAGTGAATTCTCTGAGTAATATGAGTGATCTTAAGACACTTCAACAAATTGAAAAGTATTCACACATACCTTAACACACTAAGTTCAAAAAAGTGGTCATTTACTGTCAAGGCGCATTGGCACTGATAAGAGTGAAATACAGTAGATTAGCAGATGGAATGTAACTTGTCAAACAAAAAGGTCATGTGTAGAACAGCCCTCTAGATCCTTCTAGCAGAATGTAGAACCTGAGTTAATTAATAGCTTATTACATGCAAACTACACACCAGTCAAAATGAGTGATTGCTTAGATTAGCACCCAGGTACTACAGGGATTAGTAGAAAGTAAATATTCTTCTATTATATTTCAACTGTTAGTATGGATTTGGGGATTTATCTTGGACTAAAATACATCCTTACATGTATTTTGCAGTTACATGCAACTGTCGGGCAACTGTCGTCATAGCAACACTGATGTGTTTTGTTAACTGACTGCTAGATGTAGGGGAAGAAGGGCCATGGTTCAGTGGTAGAGGTGATGTGTGCAGGAGGTTTCGAGTTCAATCCAGAGGCGTTTCTACGGTAGGGGCCGCACTGTAAGTCGCGCCCCATCCTAGTACCGTGTTTACCAACCGGAACGAGGAGGCCCCGCCCCCTTGCTGGCGGATCCATTCCGCGCTGCAAAGGTGACGAGCAGGGAGTCTCCTGCCCGTTCGCCTTCGCAGCGCGAAATGGCTGCGACAGTGAGGTGGCGGGGCCTCCTCGTTCCGGTTGGTAAACATGGTACTAGGACAGGGCGCGACTTATGGTGTGTCCCCTACCGTGGAAACGCCTCTGGTAATCTGCAGCATCCCCAGGCAGGGCAGGAGAAGACCGCTGGCTGTCTGAAACCCTGGAAAGCTGCTGCCAGTCACCATCAACAATGCTGAAATAGGTGGGTGGACCAATGGCCTGACTCAGTATGAGGAAGTTTTCTATGTCTTTCTCTGTGTGTGTCAGATGAAATCACATTTGCTGATAACTAAAGGCGCAATCCAGTCAAAATTAAGGACATCCCATTGATTTCAGTGGGAGTAAACCACATGCTTGGGGTTGCAATTATATATGTTATGAACTCAATGGGAATTACTCCCCAGCAAACAACACATAGGATCAGGCTACACACCTCTCCCATTGAAATCAATGGACCTTAAATATACTTTACATTTCTGACATGTCTTGAGATTGTTTTGCTCCCTTCTGGCTCAGCCCATCTCTTGATGGAGTGAACAAGAGCTAGTGAGCTGAATGCCGCCTTACAGCATTCATACAACCAGCCAAAGTGCTAGGGAATTCATGGTGGTGTTTTTGCCATGCTAACCATCATGTCAAATTGTTGTGTGAATCTAAACTAAAATGGTCCTAAAGAGAAGGGAAGATTTTCCTATTCATCATCATCACCACCACCACCACCTTTATGACACCAGAGGATAATTGGGGCATCTGTGGATGATAAATTGGGTTAGTATAAAAGAGCAATATATAACAGAATTGCAACCTGTTTGTAAGCATTGTTCTATGCCCCTGCCAAAGACATACCCTTGCTGTGAAAAAATTGAAATGCAGCCCAAGGTGCAAAATATATATGTCGTATTATGCAGACAAAAGTGTCCTGGTATGCATTTCTTTTGCTTAATCATGCTGAAAGCAGAGTTGCACGGGCATGAGTGATGGAACAAAAGAGCTCTTCAGAATTTAGATGACATGAGATTTACAAAGTGAAATGAAATAAAGTGTCTCTCAATTTGACTTTCCCGATAAATATTACAAAGGAAAACAACTGCACAATTTATAACCTTACTAGCGTTTTACAATGTATATGCAGGCCATTAATTGTTATGTTTTTGCATGTTTGCTACATAGACATGCTCTCTTTTCCATAATCTTCAAAAAGATTTATCATTGGAAGTGTTTCATGTATTACCAGTTCTGAAAGAACAACATAGCACTAGGCACATTTAAGCTTATTGTGTCTAAGAGTCTGGACACTAAGGGCTATGCACAGTATTCTATGTGAGAGCACAGGGAGATTTGCTGGCCCTATTCCTCTTATTGCTCCTTTAGCCCCTTGTAAAGCCACCTCTGAAGGTTGGGTGACCTTGGAGTAGCATACAGTGTGCTGCAAGGGTTAGGGTCAGCTGGAGAAATCACACACGAGAGGGCATAATGAGGTGGGGGGAGGGCGGAGAGGGGAGCGGATCGGGCCTGTGAGGGGAGTGGGATTCGCATCCTGGTCAGACGACATTATCCAGGCCTCCAGGCCCGACATGGGGCTTCTTGGTTCTGTGCCTCCAAATTAGGTGGTGTGGATCCGAGGATCCCCACCATTGTGCTGGCTGGGGCTTTACCCGGGGTAAGAGGATATTTATCCTCTTATCCCAAGGAGACCTCCAGCCAGCTGTCCTGGCACATAGGATATGGCCATGCCTTATGGCGCCCAGATAGGATTGGGTTGTCAATTACAGTGTGTATCCTACACAACAGGTCAAAATACACTGGACAACACACAATTTGCTTCTGAAAAAGCTAATCTTTATTCATTTTGATGTGTTGAAAACAAAAATGACAAAATCTGTTGATTGGCTATGCTACATCCAGTGGGGTCTTTTTGGCTGCCAGAGGTCTCCTCAGGGTAAGCCCCAGCAGTCGCAACAAATCAATTAAGACCTGTGCCAGCAATATCGCTGGCTCAAATCCGCGTTGATCCTTGCAGGCGGATCAGGTCTGGGAAGGGGTCAGGATTTGGTGTGTGTGACTGCTTGCCAAACTCATCACCCTCTCGGGCCCAATCTGCCCACCGTGCCCCCATCTCCCCCCATTATGCCCTCCCCCTGCCCCATTCAACCCTCTTTCCACCCCATTCCACCCACTGCACTGGGCGTACCCGCTCTGGCAGGTCTCCATTGCTCTGCCAACTCCCTGCACTGCCACAAAACACTTTATGGCAATTCTGCAGCAGACAGCTTCGGCGGAACACATATTCCATCAGCACTACAAGTAAGTAGGGATTGGACTGTTTGACACCTACAATGTAATAGAAGGCATACAAAAGATCTACACTTCTACCTTGGAGAAGAGCCAGTTAATCATGGTATGCAAAAATATCCCCTCTTTCAGAGGCTTATCATAATCCTTTAATTACTTGTGCAGCTTCTCAAACTTTCCTATAGATTTAGAAGAAGCTAAAGACAATGTCTTCATCAATCATCCATAATCAAAGTAACCTGAACCATTTAACTTTTTATTTAATTGAAGCATTTACTCATTTTACTGAAATGAATCCTGATTTGTAATAAGGTAAAGTTAGTTCTGCAGTTAGTTAGTCTCCTTGCTTTCTACCATTCTGTGACATGTTTGTTCTACTTCCCTTGTGAAAGGTTTGTTTGGTGATTTTATATCAATATCCATTCACACTACATCTCCACTTTATTAGTCGGGAGAGGTCATCCGGGGGAGAGGTCATCCAGGGATTTGGAGTTGGGGGCTATCAATATGCTGATGACACCCAGCTCTATCTCTCCTTTCCACCTGATTCCAGGGTGGCTGTTGAGGTTCTGGAGCACTGCCTGGAGGCGGTTGGGACCTGGATGTGGGCTAATAAGCTGAAATTAAACCCGGACAAGACAGAGGTTCTCCTGGTCTGGAAATCCACGATGCAGGTGCTAGAGTATCGTCCTGCTCTGAATGGGGTTGCACTCCCTCTGAAGAAGCAGGTCCGCAGCTTGGGGGTCCGCCTGGATCCGCAGCTGCTCCTGGATTCCCAGGTGGCGGCTGTGGCCAGGGGGGCCTTTGCCCAGCTTCGGCTGGTGCGTCAGCTGCGATCGTACTTGGATTGTGCAGTCCTGACCATGGTGATCCAGGCCACAGTGACGTCATGGTTAGACTATTGTAATGCGCTCTACGTGGGGCTGCCCTTGAAGACGGTTCGGAAACTGCAATTAGTGCAGAATGCAGCAGCCCATGTAGTCACTGGAGGTAGGCGGTTCTACTCTGTCGGGCCGCTTCTCCGACAGCTGCACTGGCTGCCAATTTGTTTCCGGGCCCAATTCAAAGTGCTGGTTTTGACTTTAAAGCCCTATACAGCCTACTTCTATATAGTCCGGCTCGTCTCCTTAGGTAATCAGAGAAGGCCCTTTTGCGGGTACCGTCGCCCAGGGAGGTGCGAGGGGCAGCGGCCAGAAATAGGGCCTTCTCAGTAGTGGCACCAACCTTATGGAATTCCCTCCCTCTTGACTTACGTACTGTTCCCTCCTCCTTGGAGACTTTCCGGCAAGGCCTGAAAACTTTCCTGTTTAAGTAAGCCTTCTGAGTCCTTGCCTTTTTTTTAACATCCTGCTGGTACAGCTGGGACATTGTTGTTTTTATGCTCTTGTTTTAATTGTAATGTGATCTGTTTTTTTATTAACTTTTAAATGCTGTTTTTTACTAGTTTTCGTTAATTGTTTTTTATTGTTTTAAAAAGTGATTATTTTTTTGTATTGTATTTTCTGTATTGTATTCTTTTTTTCATGTTGTAAGCCGCCTTGGGTCCCTTCGGGGAGAAAGGCGGGGTAAAAATACTGTAAATAAATAAATAAAATAGTCTTGTCACCGTTCTATATCCTGTCCAATCAACAGTAGCACATACAGGGTGTCTCAAAATAGTGTACACATATTCTAACGAGCTCTAATTCATACATACTTCATTGTAGAAAACCTGTAACACTAACAGCCCAATCCTACCTAACTTCCCCCACACCAATGCAGTGGCACCAGCGCAGCTTCCGCTGCATTCTGCTGGGGAATTTAGCAGGCAGGAGGTCTCCTCAAGGCAAGGGGACATTCATCCCCTTGCCCTAGGGAAAGCCCCAGCCTATGGCAGATGCAGGTCCGCATGCACCCGTGTTGGTGGATCAGGCCTGGGAAGAGGGATAGGACATGGCGTGTGCTGGCGCAGTCGAACCCACCCCCTCCAGGGGCCACATCCACCCCCCATCACCACCATCCACCCCTGCGCTGCTCAGTGTGGAGCTTACCTGCTCCGGTGGGCATTGCTTCTTCTGCCACCACGGGCAGGAAGGCTCTAGCCTTCCCGCCTGCGGTTCTGGAAGGCATGATGTCACAACGTGCTTTATGGCATGTTTGCGACAGTGCACGCTGGTGGAGCGTGTGCTCTACTGGCGCACATAGACCACAGGATTGGGCCATTGAACATCTAAGGGAAATGACTAAAGAGATGTACGGAACCATCCAAGCACGGAAGTTGGTAGATGTCTGCAGATCCTGGTAGATGTTGGTAGATGTCTGCAAGATCTGGTCAGGGAGGTAAATGTTACCGAACCGTTGGGGAACAGTGACCATGCTGCGATCTGTTTCGCCATGCATTTCGGAGGGAGAGTGCCGAGCAAATCTGACACGAAAGCCCTTGACTTCCGAAGGGCTGACTTCCCCAAAATGAGGAGACTAGTTAAAAAAAAGCTGAAAGGGAAGGTAAAAAGAGTCCAATCGCTCCAGAGTGCATGAAGGCTGTTTAAAACAACAGTCATAGAGGCCCAGCGGGAGTGTATCCCACAAAGGAGGAAGGGCTCGACCAAGTCCAGGAGGGTGCCGGCATGGCTAACAAGCACAGTTAAGGAGGCTGTAAAAGGCAAGGAAGCTTCCTTCCGTAAATGGAAGTCTTGCCCTAGTGAGGAAAATAAACAGGAGCACAAACTGTGGCAAAAGAAATGTAAAAGATGATACGGGAGGCCAAGCAAGACTTTGAGGAACGTATGGCAGGCAACATAAAAGGGAATAATAAAAGCTTCTTCAAATATGTTAGAAGCAGGAAACCTGCTAGGGAAACGGTTGGTCCACTGGATGGTGAGGGAGAGAAAGGGGTGATAAAAGGGGACTTGGAGACTGCAGAGAAATTAAATGAGTTCTTTGCATCTGTCTTCACAGCAGAAGACCTCGGGCAAATACTACTGCCGGAATGGTCTCCCCTGACTAAAGAATTAAGTCAAATAGAGGTTAAAAGAGAAGACGTCTCAGACTTAATTGACAAAATAAAGATCAATAAATCACCAGGCCCGGATGGCATCCACCCAAGAGTTCTGAAGGAACTCAAGAATGAAGTTGCTGACCTCTTGACCCAAATATGCAACTTGTCCCTTAAAACGGCCACTGTGCCAGAGGATTGGAGGATAGCTAATGTCATGCCAATCTTTAAAAAAGGAAGGAGGGGGGACCCGGGAAACTACAGGCCGGTCAGCCTAACATCTGTTCCAGGGAAGATGGTGGAAAGTCTCATTAAGGATAAAATCTTAAAATACATAGAAGAACAAGCTCTGCCGAGGGAGAGTCAGCATGGCTTCTGCAAGGGGAAGTCTTGCCTCACAAACCTGTTAGAATTTTTTGAAAAGGTCAACAGGCATGTGGATGCGAGCGAACCCGTGGATATTATATATCTGGATTTTCAGAAGGCGTTTGACACGGTCCCTCATGAAAGGCTCCTGAGAAAACTCCACAGTCAGGGAATAAGAGGGCAGGTCCTCTTGTAGATTAGGAACTGGTTGAAGACCAGGAAACAACGAGTGGGAGTCAATGGGCAATTTTCACAATGGCAAGAGGTGAAAAGCGGTGTGCCCCAAGGATCGGTCTTGGGACCGGTGCTTTTCAACTTATTCATAAATGACCTGGAGTCGGGGATAGGCAGTGAGGTGGCCAAGTTTGCAGATGACACTAAACTTTTCCGGGTGGTGAAGACCAGCAGGGATTGTGAAGAGCTCCAGAAGGATCTCTCCAAACTGGGAGAATGGGCAGCAAAATGGCAGATGCGTTTCAATGTAAGTAAGTGCAAAGTGATGCACATTGGGGCAAGAAACCAAAATTTCACATATACGCTAATGGGTTCTGAGTTGTCTGTAACGGATCAAGAGAGAGATCTTGGGGTGCTGGTGGACAGGTCGATGAAAGTGTCGACCCAGTGTGCGGCGGCTGTGAAGAAGGCCAATTCCATGCTCGGGATCATTAAAAAAGGGATTGAGAATAAAACGGCCAATATCATTCTGCCTTTGTACAAATCGATGGTAAGGCCACATCTGGAGTATTGTGTCCAGTTCTGGTCACCACACCTCAAGAAGGATATAGTTGAATTGGAAAAGGTGCAGAAAAGAGCGACCAGAATGATTCGTGGGCTGGAGCACCTCCCTTATGAGGAAAGGCTACAGCGTCTGGGGCTTTTCAGCCTAGAAAAAAGGCGCCTGAGGGGGGACATGATTGAGACTTATAAAATTATGCATGGGATGGAGAGAGTGGATAGAGGGAAATTCTTCTCCCTCTCGCACAACACCAGAACCAGGGGACATGTACTAAAATTGAGTGGAGGGAGAGTTAGAACAGACAAAAGAAAATATTTCTTTACCCAGCGTGTAATTCATCTGTGGAACTCCTTGCCACAGGATGTGGTGATGGCACCTGGCCTAGATGCCTTTAAAAGGGGTTTGGACAGATTCATGGAGGAAAAGACCATCACAGGTTACAAGCCATAAGCAACCTCCTGGTTTTTAGAAGTGGGTTTTCTCTGTGTCAGGTGCAAGGGAGTGTCAACGGGAAACAGGTTATCTTGTTGTCTTGTGCTCCCTGAGGCATCTGGTGGGGCCACTGTGTGACACAGGAAGCTGGACTAGATGGGCTTTTGGCCTGATCCAGCAGGGCTCTTCTTATGTTCTTATGTTCTTATGATCCCTTAGTCAACAATGTCAGCAGTGTAGAGACACCAATGGGGAACATTGTGAGCACTTGGTCTAATTCTTTAACTAATGAATTAATTAACTGGATCAAGTACATGGAAGTACACTGCTTCCATGTACAACATAAGCAGTATATGTGTGAATTGTGGTATATGTGTGAATTATAGCATAATACATTTATTATGTATAATAATATTATGTATTATTAATAGCATAATAGCATAATAATGACACTATGAAGTGTGTATACATTTTCTTGAGTTGCTCAGTAGTCCTTTCTGCCCCTACAACTTGTGTGAGAGTTTCTCCTTCCTACTACCTTCATCTAGTTTCTTGGCTCCCAGTTGACCTGCCTTCAAAGACCCATCCTTTAAGCTCCTGTACAGTGCACAGCCATCCTGCCCATAGGTGTTATTTGAGGGTTTGCCCCAGTGAAGCCATAGCCATCCTTTTACTTCCCTCACAGACGTTGCCCTGATTTTCAATATTCCGTGACTGAACTATCCCATCAGAAATTAGAATAGTCATGAACATTGTGTGACATCACAACTGCATGTCCAATGCTTGGGAGAGACGCAGAAATGAGAAGTTTAGACAAACACAACAATAAATTACTCCTGTGGGGTAGCAGTGCTCAATGTACTGAAACCTCCAACAACAGTTGGAGAGTTAAATGTACTGAACCTTCCAACCCTCCTATACTGCCTTCACTGTTAAAATAATCATTTACACCTTCCAATGAAATCCAAAGTGTCGTTTGACTGCACACGTCAAAATGTTTCTGTTTTACATAAATGAATGCAACAAAAGTGCTCAATAAATTACTTTAGAGTGATTACTATTAATACCCAACTACTGCCCTTTTGTCTCATGATCTTTCCTTCAAAATGTAAAAAAGCAGAAAAATAGGTGAAGGAAATGGTGAAGTTATGTTAACATTGTTGTCTGAGACTAATTAAAGGTTTAGTGACATATATATACAGAAGAGAACAGATTGTAAATTCAATTTCCAAATAATTTTGCAAAATTCTGTCCTGTAACTATTATGAAAGGATTTGTAGTTTCTTAGTACACAACATTTGTAGAGTGAAAGTGTAATTTTCATGGTATGCATTTGTAGTTTATAGAAACCTCTACAGTAGCTATACAGGACAGGATTTGCGCTGCCGGAGCAGGTAAGCACCCGCTGGGCTGCAGAGGGGCAGGGGAGGGCAGAACGGGGCAGTGGGGGGCATTCCAGGGCAGGGGGAGGGTGGAGAGGAGGGCAAATCAGGCCCGGGAAGGGAGCAGACTCAGTGGAGGACGCTTCCGCTGAATCCTATCCCCCCTCCTGGACTTGTAAGCCTGACACGAGGCTGCTTGGATTTGCGCCGGCCATTTAGCTGGCGTGGATCCGAGTAGCCCCATAGAGGCTGCTGGGGCTCAACAGGGGAGTCAGGACAAACATTCCCTTACCTAGAGGAGGCCTCCAGTAGCCTCCAGCCCCATGCTGGATACAGCAGTGACTGCCTCAGCACAGCTGCATCCCAGCGTGGGGCTTGGGACAGGATTGCGCTATTAAGTGTATTGGAACCTGGGTACCTACCTGCCTTCTACTACATAAACCTGCCCAAACCTTTCATTTCCCATCAAAAATCCTCCTCTATGTCTGCCTGCCATCTGATCTTATGTAGGTGATGACCAGTGAGAGTGTCTTCTTGGTTGTGGTGCCTCAATTTTGGAATGAAGTCCCCAGAGAAGCTCACCTGGCACCAACTTGATTTCTTTCTGGTACCAGGCCAGGACTTTTTTATTTGCCCAGGCCAGGCATTGCAACACAAAGAATGGGGATGGGACTGTAGAACAGTGATAGAGTTACAGATTTACATATAGAAGGTCCAACATTCATTCTCTCAGACATCTCCAGCTAGGGTGTGTTTGGGGGGGGGGGGACGACCCATCTGAAACACCGAAGATCTCCTTGCAAGGCAGTGTAGACAATACTGAGCCAGATGGACTTGGCATAAAGCAACTTCCTGTGTTGCTAGTTTTATGCTGATTGTAACATTCTGCTTGATTTTACTGAGCATACTTCTCTCTGCTGTCCTATATTGCATTTCATTATATTTGTTTTATTGTTTTAATACATACGCCACCCTGGGAGGTTTGTGCTGAAAGGCAGCATTAAACAAACAAACAATAACTTGGATTTTCATAAAAATCAAATGTTACCTATTAAATCATGTATAAAAGTTCAGAAGAGACTGGGCATTCTCCTGGCTTCCTCTGACAGCATATGCAAAGTCAGCGTTAGAGCAGCTCTGCCTCTTCAAATAAAACATCCAAAAAGCCAAATCTCAATCCTGTACATACCTTTCTTGGAAGAATAATTTAAAGTTTTCCCATGTCCATTAGGCCCTCACAACCTAATCTCGCTCTGCCAATTGCTTCCATGGTGAGATCATTAAGTAAATTATTTTAAGATCAAACAGACTGCGGTGACAATGGAGTTCCATGTAAGGTAAATGCTTCAAAGCCCCCACCCCACCCTTGCCCCCCCTTTTCCTCCACTCTCAAATTATAGCTCTATGGGCTATTCATCACCTCTAGGATGGGGCTTGTCCCACCATTACTTGGCTTTTTGCTGCAGGCTAAGGTAGCACCACTAATTGGCCTTTGTAACAAAACTGACCTGTGGACAGGATAAAACTTGTTTGGAGCTTTAAAGACAAAAATTATTCAAGGTTAAAAACACATGAATGCCACAGCTACGTCACCATAAAAAAGGAGTGAATGAATTTCTTCCTATGAGGTTCTTAATGTGGGAGAATGCATACACGTTGTGTCCAGGCCAAACAAAAGCTCCTTCAGGTAGTTGAACAAGTCCACTTTTTCTTTCTTTGCTTTTTTGCTCAAGGATTTCAAGGTCTGTCATTTTCTTTATTTCTGTGGGACCCCTTGCAGTCAAGGCCCTTTGATCTCACAGCAGAATGGTAGATGGAACAATTTAACTGCCCCATACAGGTGCAAGGAGTTTGTTCAACAGGTCGTGGCTTTTAACCGTGTGCATACAAATGGGCTTTTGACAAATTCAAGCAGGTAGGATCCCAACAACAACAACAGAGCTTGCACAAAAGCTTGGTACATCTGCCAGAATAGCACAATTTGAAAATGCTGAATAAAGACAGGTAAAGTCATTAAGTTTCCCGCTGTGAACGATTTTTTTTTTTACAACTTAGACAGCACAGCACATAGCAGGAAGAGGGGGAACAGAAGCATAAGCAAGTAAATAACACACGATTCAGACAATCTCCTTACACTTTAAAGCATCTCCTCTCGATCTGAGTTATTTTAAAATACATAACTCTTCAATGGGAGCCTTGAACGGTAGCACCTAAATTATATTGTCTATAACAGAGGAGTGAATGGAAGGGAAGAAGGAATGTGAAAGAAAGCATTTTCAAATCATGTTTACTCAAACCGGCACTTTTTTCAAAAGATGATTATCTGTGTGAATTATCTTACATTTACAGTTACTCATGATTACGACTGGTGAAGTGTGGCCTCTTTGCTTTGTAAGCTTCCTCTCCCCACCCGCCTTTTCCTCTGGTTTTTCACTTAGCTTAAGTGCAGTTAAAATGGCTTGTATTAAAAAGACACTGTTCAATAGGCTACTATCTACAATAACATGTTGTGTTCTGAAGAGTGTGTATGTAGACTGATGCTTGCTTAGGGAATCTACAAAGTTAATTTTGAAGATAGCTCTCCTCTCTGTTTTAAGCTTGATCCCCCCCTGCCCCCACTCCCTTAGGGACAACTAGAAACCAGCAATAAAACAGATGTGAATTGGCATAATGAGAAAATACTTTCAAGTTTAAAAGCTTATCATGTTCTACTTGTTCTTCCAGAAATATCTTGCCGTTAGGGATCTCATTTTTATTTGTTAAAGAGAAAACACCCCTGCCTATTGTTTCAGACAGACAGACATACATACAGACAGACAGGAAGGTGTTATACAGAAATATTTCCCATGGTTAAGACTTACAGAGAAATAGTGAGTTACTGACAGGTCTAATTTTCTTAGACAAAACACATTTCTCAGGAAGTAAATAAGATCAACTACAATATTGAAGGCTGATAGCTAAGAATAGCCATTAGTCCATAGCAGCAGTGTGGGCATTCACATACAAAGGTCAGAGTAAGAGATGATGTAAAATGTGACTTCTCAAATGAAAACCGGTTGATTTACTGAAATTGTCTTGATACTCAAGCTCTTACTGAGGTTGTGAGCTTTATGTGATTCTAAGGCTTCTGTGAGGAAGGACACAGGGCTAGGGACAATCTTAATGGTTCTTTTCAGTATACCATGCTTGTTCACACATGCAGAGAAGACGGATCGGTTACATGGATCTTGTTAGGTGAAAGACAGGGATATAAGGATATCCAAACAGGGATAAACAGAGACAGGGATAACCAAACTCAGGGCGCAATTCTGTGTAACTCTTGCACCAGTGTAACAGTAGATCCTCTGGTGTAAGAGCACTTATGCCAGTGTAACTTGCCGTACTTCGATGGATGCAGGACAGACACTGGCGTAACCCCCCTCAGACACTTTACATGCGCAGTTCGGATATGGAACGGATGCCGGCGCAACTTTACCAGCCCACGGGGCATTCTGGGGGCATCTAAGGAGGGTGCAGGGAGCCCTCAGCTCATTCTGCAGGCCTCCCCACGCTTCAGATCGGCTCCCTGAAGCAACTGAGACCCACTTTTTTGTCCAAAACCAGAAGTGGGTCTTGATCACTTCAGGGAGCTGATCTGAAGCACAGGGAGGTCTGCAGAGTGAGCTGCGGGTCCCCTGCACTCTCCGGAGGGCAGGCGCTATCCCCAGTAAGTTAAAAAAATCCTTTTTTCCCACTGGCGGCACAATCCCGAGAGTGCTGCCACCACCATTGGCCCACACCTGCAAGGAATTACAGCTTCCCCTCCTTGTGGGGAGAACTTTGAGAACCACTGTGTTAGATTATAATCACATCCTATAGTGAGAGTGAGTGTTACAGAAGGGGGAAGGGTACCCATGAGCTAGACGAGTAGAAATGGGTGAAAGGGGCTAGAAGAAGTCATACTCTTTAATGAGTGTTGGGGGTACAAGATGGGGAGTTGGGATGATATAAAAGGGGAGGGAAGAGGAAACCCTTTACTCAATAGCAGGAGAATGGGTGGGATATGGTGGGATACAGGAAGACTCATGTGTGGGTGGGTGGAGCCTCTACTGGCATGGAGTCATGGGCGTGTTGGAAAGTGGAGGAATCTCATGGAGGAAAAGACCATCACAGGTTACAAGCCACAAGCAACCTCCTGGTTTTAGAAGTGGGTTTTCTCTGTGCCAGGTGCAAGGGAGTGTCAACGGGAAACAGGTTATCTTGTTGTCTTGTGCTCCCTGAGGCATCTGGTGGGGCCACTGTGTGATACAGGAAGCTGGACTAGATGGGCTTTTGGACTGATCCAGCAGGGCTCTTCTTATGTTCTTATGTTCTTAAGTGCAAACCACCCCATGGCCTAGGATAGGGTACGATTTAAATATAAACGTATTACATAAAACAACAGGGAGTCTTGTGTTGTTAAATCTATTGTTAGCAAGAAACTTCATCATATCCTGTTATCTGGGACTAACATACCCAGTTATAATCATTGCTCCCTTCACAAATTGCCAAAACACCCATAATTATTAATTTATAATACTGTATGTTTGTAGCCCTTCTTGTTATAAGAAGATCAGGATTATCCAGAAAAAGAACTGAAATGGAAAGCAAGATTTGTCTGAGCTCTGTTGACTTTTGAATGTTGATCCATTGTTTGTTTCTTGAGATTCAGAGATTGCTTTTTATAATAACAATAACAATACATATTTGTATAGTGCTTTCTGAATGTGCAATATGCTTCACATGAATTATCTTGTAATATTTACAACAACCTTGCAAGATCGGTAAGGCTGTAATCGTATACACACCTACCTGAGAGTAAGCCCCACTGAACACTGTGGGACTTACTTCTGAGTAGATATGCATAGGGTTGCACTGTAAGTATTATCTATGTTGCAGCCAGAGAGCTGGAAAAAAAAAAGGCTGCAATGCAATACACACTTTCCTGGGGGTAAACTCCATGGAACACAATGTAACTTCTAAGTAATCATGCACAGGATTGTACTATAGCTGCACACTTCTAGACATGTCTACTCAGAAGTAGGTCTTATTGAATTCAATGGAGTTACTCTCAGGTAAGTGTGTATTAGGCAACAGTTTAACAACCCAATCATATGCTCCCCCCCCAGCCGATGCAGCTGTGCCAAAACGGCTTGCGCTGCATCCTGAGGGGGGGCAGTCCCCTAGGTCTCCTCTAGGTAAGGAAACCTGTTCCCTTATCCAGGGGTAAGCCTCCATGGTGCAGATGGGTCTACTCGAACCTGCAACAGCGAAATTGCTGGTGTAGGTCTGCATGGACCCGGGTTGTGGGATTTGGTCTGGAAAGGGGGGTTGGATTTGGTGGATGCTGTTGCTGCTGAACCCACCCCCATCCTGGACCCGATCCGCCCTATTCCTCACTTCCATTGCCACCCTATTCTGCCCTTCCCATGCCCCATCCCACCTCCCCTCTTGGCTTACCTGGGTTGGCAGGCCAGAAATGGTCCATCACTGGGTGCGGGGCCGCTATGGCCTTCCTTCTGGCGCTCTGGCAGCCTGCGGCTTCACATGCTGCTGGAGACCCTTTTACAACTGCAGCAGATTGGCCGCTTTGAATTGGGCCATAAGTGACTTGCCTAAGGTCACCTACAGAGTTTAGGATAGAAGTAACACTTGGATCATGGAAGTCTCTGAGCTACTAAATTACACCAACCCTTAGTCCCCCCTTTTTTAATATGTGATTTTGGGAAAGATCATTTGTAAGATGCAGTCATATATCTCAGAAACCAGTTCTATGACTTCTGCATCTGGAATCTGAACCTGAACATATCACAAATAAAAATGATACCAAAAATATTTATGAACAAATATTTCAGCTAGACTGAAAGCAAAAATGTTTCAGATCTTACCATATTCTGCTTGTTTAGTCTTTTCTACTTTAACACTGGAAAATAAAATATGCTGCAGCAGATCATATTTCTGTTAAAGCTGGTACAGGTTTATGAGGGTCCTAAAACCATGTAACAAATCTGGAAATTAGTGTCACAGATTTTTTTAGGGTTCTTTATGGCACCTTATTTAGCTAAATATATGATAGTTATTTGGCACTTCCAGTAAGAGATTTGTTTTTCAATTCATGCCTGCCACCTGCTCAGTCAATCTCCCTTCCCACAACTTTTCCCCAGAGAAGCCCCTTTAAAGCATTCTGGAAGAGCAGATTCACATTACACAATCAACATTAACAAGAAGTGGACAAGGCTGCATGCAGAGCACAAACTAATTTTCAGACCGAAGCGGTTTCCACTGGACTGCAGATTTGACGGGCATGGAATTTCGCCTATGAAATTTGTGCACGCCCATTCCTGCTTTGTGGAGCGCTGTTAAAACAGCAAGAAGTTTTTTTGTAGTGGTTCTACAGTTTGAAATGTATAATCTGAAAATTGTTCTGGTCATTCAGTAGGTGGCACTCTTCCCTATGAGCGGATAGTGTGACTCTGTCACTGACTGACTTAGGCACAGCTGTCTTTTTCATCTGTGACTCCAAAACTCACTATGACCATTGGAATAGACTTGAGCAAGAATAATGCAAAGTTACTACAACTCTTTGAGTTATAGAACTCAAAGTTCTACAACTCTCCCCCCACATCCAGTTCTAATAATGAATCAGGAATTGTGAAACCTAGTTTGTCCTACTATATTGGAGAGGCATTGCCACCATCTCTCATTCTTTAGTAGTTTTGGTGATTGTGTTCCATTTTGGCAGATAATGTATTTTGGTTTTATTTAATCATTATTCAAAATGCTTAACTTTTTTTTTTTAATCTTAAAAGGCTTTTTGGCCTCTCTCTCTCTCTCTCTCTCTCTCTCTCTCTCTCTCTCTCTCTCTCTCTCTCCCCCCCCCCCCCCCCTCCGTATTGCACTGGTGATAGTGAAGACTCCTGAGAATGACTGTGTGAGCAGGTGTGATGCCATGGACGATTCAGTTGCTGAGGAAACAATTTGCAGTCCAGCTTTTGTGAGGGAAAGGAAATATGTCAGATTGTTTGGGATTAAACTTTTACACAGGGACAGGCTGAGGACTGGAAAGAGGTTGGTAGCAAAACTACATATATAGGAACAAGAAACCTAGAGGTTTCCAAGAGGCCATGCCCTATTAGCAGGGGAGAGTTTTGGAGGGCTATGGCCTGTTGGCTAGGAAGTCATGAGGGATTAGGGTTGCTAGGTCTTGACCTTAATGGATGAGTTTCCTAGTTGTGGCTTCTACTGTCACTGTAACATACATTGTGACCTGGTAACCCAAAAGAGACAAAGAGGATTAAGAAACAATGAGGCAGGGCAGTGGTGGGGGGCTGTTCACATATTGATTTGAATTAATTGGGCTAGAAACTTCTAATGTGAAGCTGGCTAAAAGACCATGCATAGATTAAATCTTTTTTTATCCATCAACCCTGAAAGCTCTGCAATGATTACTTCCTTATCAGGAAAAATGATAGCTAGCAGAGTACAGTAAAATATGAGCTCTATATATGAAATACCAATTATGTAAATCTACGTTTTCTGAAACTCTAAGTGCATCTTGAGTTCCCCACAATGTTTTATGCATTAAACTGATAAACCACTCCACTGTAAAAGTTCTCTGAGTTGTGTACACGAAAGATAACACAACCAATAACGCCAATAAAAGCCGGAACAACAGAGAACACACATTACAAGAATTAAAACAGCAATTTCCCAGTTTAACACCAATTCAGTTAAAAGCTTTCTTAAATAGAAAGACTTTACCTGCATCGTAAAGGCCAATCGGAAGAATTTCAAGCAAGTCTGCATGAGCAGGGTGTTCCATAATAACCATAGTCATTACTTAGAAGGCTCTACAGGGTTTCTCAACCACTTCGGCCAACTTCTGGTGGTACTCGGACCGCCGGACCACTGGAACCTCTCTCAGATGCAGCATTCTGGGCGGTGTATTTTCGCTCCTGAGAGGTTCCTACCTTTGGCCAAGCCTCTCAGGAATGCTGAGAAGGCCCCTCCTACACAGCCATATTTCTGGCCTTCATATTTCTTAGAAATATGGCCTAGAATTCTTCTGGCCTTCATATTTCTAAACACACAGCCTGCGTTTTCTGGCCTCTGAAAATCTGAAAACCCAGAAGTAACTGACAATGATGTTATCGCCAGTCACTTCCGGTGGTACACAGCAGGAGAGTGATGCTAGAGGTGATACTCGGCTGGGAAGGGGTTGAGAACCCCTGCTCTAGATGTTATGGAATTCACCACTGTTCGGATGGTGAGGAGACTCATCAGAGTCTATCAATTTCCACAGGCATTTCTTCAGGCACTGAATTTGTGCATCTATTAAACGCTGCTCTTTATATGATAAAAATGAAAAATGGAGCAGGGTGTAATCAGTACTGTATATTGATAATATTGCACTCAAACATGTTGAATAATCCTTTCTTGGTTGCATATAAATGTTAAAGAACAGCAGGGACAAGATGAAAACGTGCAGTATTCTACAGGGAAAATCCTAAGGGATAGAGCAGCAATCATCCATACTACCTTCTAGTCCCAACCTGGCCGTTGTTCTGCTTTTACCTGAGAAGCAGTGCCCCCAACTCTCATCAGTCCCTCCCTGCTGTGCAGCAGATTGAGCAGAGTTCCTTTGTCCAACTCTAAATGAAGGTTGTTGACCAGAGCAACTAACGGTGCAATCCTGTGTAATATGTGCAGCCTGCCTAAAGGGCTGGCCACTGCATTCTGAGCCCATTGTGGCATGCACCAGCATGGCCTGGGCTCTCCTCGAGAGGACGTTCATCCCCTTCCTCTGGTATAAGCGTTGCGGGCCGCGATGGGCCTCGGATGCATGCCAGCTCTGAAGCTGGCTTGCTTCCGGGGAGGCTGTGTAAGGCCGGCCCGGGCTGCGATGGGGCTCAGGATATCGGCGCAACTCAATGCCGATATCCCCGCCCCCTCCCAGCCCGGGCCAGTCAATGGCCCCCTCCCTCACCACTCCTGCCCGTTCTCCCCATGTCCCTGCACCGGCCGGCGCAGCACTCACCTGCGTCTGCCAGGGTGGGTTCGGGATGACAGCAGAGTGAACGATGCAGGCTGCAATCCTTTGCACATTTTCCTGAGAGTACGCCCCATTGAAGACAATGGGACTTACTTCTGTGCAGACAAGCATAGGATTGTGCTCACAGTGAGGTTGAAGAAAAATGACTTATTCAGCACTATCGCTGCAACAGTGTAGGATTTACAGCCCAATCCAACATAAATCCTCACGCAGCAATGCAGTGGCACCAGCACAGGCTACATTGCATCCCGTGGGGGACTTCTGGCTGCTGGAGGTCTCCTCGGGGCAAGCCTCAGCATCCGCAACGGGTCAACTTGGAACTGCGCTAGCAATAATGCTTGTGCAAGTCCGCGTTGATCCGTGCAAGTGGATCAGACCCAGGAAGGGGGGGTTGGATACAGTGCACGTTGGCGCAGCCAACCTGGCCCACCTCTTGGGCCTGATCCACCCACCCACCCCCACCACCGTCCTGTTCTGCCTTCCACTGCCCCATTCAAACCCCTCCCCACCCTCCCCCCCATGCACTGGTAGACCTCCTGATGACCGCCGATGAAGGCTCCTGCCTTCCCGCCGGCGCACCTGGGCCTTGTGCGGTCACAAAGCACTTTATGGAGCTTTTGCAACAGCGCGTGCTGGCAGAATGTGTGTTCTGCCAACGCAGGCCCACATTAGGATTGGGCCATTAAAGTACATTCTGGAGATTTGCCCCATGTTTTGCATTGGAACTTATAACTGGTCTGCATCATCACCTCCAAGCTTAAAAAGGATCAGCCCTGCAGTACGGGGCTTGCTATTTGAGAAACAGAAGCCCCAAGTCCACCTGGGCACAGAAAATACAGTAGCCCTATATTTTCTGAAATATGGCCAAAATATTCATTTTAAAAATATAATATTATGTACAGTATGTGATTTAATAGCACTATTTGTAATTAATAGCTTATTCCTACTTAACTAGTAGTCATTTGCAGTAGAACTGCTACAACTCTGATGTAGTTCTGCAAGAAATACAGGCCTTTGCTTTGTTTGCCTGAAATTTTCACGCAGGTGCACCTTTGGGAGACTTACTGCAAAGTCCATAGAAATCAATGAAAGTGTTCTGATGAGCTTTGTACTATAGTTGCCCCAGGCAATCTAATACACATATCTTGGCTGCGTAATCTACCTAAAGCAAACTCTATAATTTTGATGCATGCCCATGAAGCACAGGACGAAATCTCTCTGTATGTAGTTGTGTTTTACGATAATCAGTTCTCAGACTGTGGTCTGCAAAGAGCTATTTGGTCACATGATTCTGGCTTTCCCCCCCTGGTTTCCAGCTGCTAAATTGCATTAGATTCCCTCTAAAAATACATTAAATACTTTCCAGCTATTACTTTGCACACAAGTAAGCAATTGGTGTAGGTGCCACAAGATTGTTATGTGATAGTGAATGGGAGGGAATGTGGTTCATTAGTCAATCCCCCTATTAAAGTATGATCGTATTATGGAAAAAGTTTGCCAATCCTCATTTTTAAGCTACTGTTCAGCAGCAAATATAACTATGGTATTAATAAGTTTTACAGTAAAAAAAGGAAACAGATAAAACAATAAGACTACTGATGGCTGTTCTTTAAAAATGGAATAGATAAGGACTTATTTGATCAAAACAGAAATGATTCTGTAATTTATAGTGCAATCCTAACATGTCTATTCAGAAGTAAAACCCATTTAATTCAATGGGGCTTGCTCTCAGGAAAGTGTGCAAAGGATTGCAGCCGGTGTTTTCTTAGTGTTGGGGCTTACTCTCAGGTGAGTGTGTACAAGATAGCAGCCTTATCTTCTGCGAGGTGAGATGAGCCAGGATTTCAGTTCTTCTTAGAGCAAAATATTTACTCAGATTTCTTTACGGCTGCATCAGCGCTGGAAAGTTGGATAGGATTGGGCCCTTTATTTTTTATTTGTTGTTTCTTAAGCTATGCTAAACACTGTGGGCAGTAACAAGCTTTCTATCCTGGAATTACAAATGAATTTTCTAGATTTCCCATTTGAGTGAATAAAAAACTTGGTCTGGTCTCTTTTTATTATTGATGCTCTAATGTTTTGTGAAAGGCATGTCAATTAACAGGATAGCTATTCAACCAAATGTATGGCTTTTATTCTTTTTAACCTAATGAACACTATAAAGTATTGTCCTGTATACTCATAAACCAGCACTGCATCATTCAGCCAGTTTTGAGAAAAGTCCAAATTGTCATCTTTTTGTTAGACTAATTATCGAATATTGATATTTCTTCAATTCATACAAATGGATACAAACTTTTCACATGCAGCTGGGTCAATATATTCTGCTGTTCACATTAGGGATTTGGAAATCAATGTCGTTTTCCCGTTATTCTTTTATGATTAAATCAATTGAAGTTATTTACTCATAGCAGAAAATATGTGTGATTGCCAACCCTATGGCTTTGCTGAATTGTTTTCTCACTACCATTGCCCTCTAATGAGAAGGTACAGGTTCTCTTCAGGGGTTGACTAAACCCACTCATGTATAGCTGCAATTTGAGGTGCAGAAATTGTTTATTATTAAGGGCTAGCAGTGTTTCCCACCAAAGGGCATCTTTATCATTTGCCAATGCATTAACATTGACAAACAGGGTAATACTAAAATCCAGCAGTGTTGATCAGACAGTGGCAAAATGACAAAAATAAAGTAACAGGACTACATGTCTGTGGCACAGATAGGCCAGAAAAAAATGGAAATAGCAATGCCATTGAATGAAAAAGCAAGACGCAGTGAGCACTTTGCATTCAAACACAAGGGCATTTAGAAGAAAGTAGAACACCTGAATTACCTCTATTCCCACTAGAATTATGGTTTGACCTTACACACAGAGGTAACAGCAAAAGTCATAGAATCAATCAATCAATCAGTTATTTTATTGGCATACAAACAATTAGTTATACCCTAAGAAAGTCAGAATTACTAACAACCCAATCCTACCCTGTTTCCCTGAAAATAAGTCATGTCTTATATTATTTTTTCCCACCAAAAAACGCAGCATGTCTTATTTTCAGGGGATGTCTTATATTTTTCATTTACAACAATTTTCCCGATACATTTATTCAAATACAATCATGTCATCTTCTTCTGGAACATCGTCATAACTCTCCAAACCCCACATTGCAAGGGCAAATTCTTGAATATCAACCCTGCGCACAACTAAAGCCTTTGCTCTCCTGTCAGCAATCCATTCACAGATGGGGGCAGTTCCGGCTGGCCACAAAGAGCAATGAGCCGGGACGAAGAGTGAGGGGATGTCTTATTTTCAGGGGATGTCTTATTATCAGGGAAACAGGATAATAGCAGCTAGCGCTGCTGGAACAAGTGTTCTGTGGCGCTAGACGCTTTCCAGTGACTAAGCAACAGTGACTGTGTGATCACTTTGCGACACCACTAGAAGCAGCAAATGGCCTGCTCCGTGTGGCAGCAGACTCCAGACACCCACCACCCAAGTTAAGACCATGCAGGGGGTGGGAGGGAGGCCGGGGTGGGCAGAACAGGGCAGCAACAGGAGCAGGGAGGAGGGCAGATCAGGAAGGCAATGGGTTGGGTGGCAGCGGCATCCACCAAATCCAACCCCCCTTCCTGGGCTCGATCTACCTTCACTGGTCCATGCAGACTTCTGCCAGTGATATTGCTGGCGCAGGTCCAAGGAGACCCACCAGTTCGGCAGGGGCTTACCATGGGGCAAGGGAACAAATGTCAGTAACAGTCAGAAACTATCAGTAATGACTAATGATGAATGTCCCCTTGCTCCGAGGAGGCTTCCAGTGGCCAGAAGTCCCCCGCAGGATGCAGTGGATGCCACATTGACTTTGATGCATCACCACACTGGGAATTACAGTGGATTGGGCTGTTAATCACATTGCAATTAATAGCCACAACTAACTTTTTCTCATTGATTTCAGTGTTGCTTAGTCATGACTAATGGCCCAATACTTTCCGCAATCCAACATCATAAAGCCCAGACAGCTGGCATGGTAGGCAGTCTGCTGTTCTGCAGCTGCTGCCACCAGTGCAAAGCCCGGAGGCTGCACATGGGCTACAATGGCCCACAGAACCTCTGTCATTGCTGGTAAGTTAGTGGTGGGGGAGGAATGGGGCGATTCCTTGCATGGAGTGGGCCAGGTTGGGGGCGGGAGGTAGTAGGAGGGGGTGGATATTAGTGGCAGCCATGCATGCCACATCCTATCCCCCCTTCCTGGCCAGTACCCCCCCCCTTTGCTGCCTCCAGAGCAAAACAGCAAACAGCTGGCATAGGTCTCAGGAGACAATTTGGAACCAGGCAGCCTAAGATTCACTTACCCCTGCTTAAGCCTCCCGCTCCACAATGGGTCTCCTTGGACCTGTGCTAGCAAAAGGGGACAGAAGGTTAGCTAGAGAAAGGGGGCAGGGAGGCAGCAGAAAAGGGGATAGGATCTGGCATGTGCCATCACCGCTGGATCCACCTTTCCTGCAGCCTCCCTGCCCAGTTTCTCCCCCTCCCTGCCCCCTTCCAGCCTCCCCCACCCCCTCCTGCCTCCCTTAGCATCTTGGACTATGTGTGTTCTAAATTTCAGAACTATTTTGGTACTCGCATCAGGCAGTTAGTCAGGCAGATAACAAACCCTAACCCAAGTAGGTCTTAAAGTTAATGTTTAGGTCTTTAAAATCAATATAAGAATGAACTAGACATCAATGGAACAACTTCAAATTAGACTACTATGACCTGAACCCTTAGAACTAATACCAAAGAGGACGGACTATAGTACTTAGAATTCAGCAGAGTCTGCTAATAGAAGTTCACAGGGGAGCAACTAGGAAGGAACTGCAGTAATTCAGTTTACAGGTAATAAAAGTATATTCTAGTGCCGTAATATCTGAAGAACCATTTCAAAAAAGCTAAGACAATAATCTTGTTACAACAACATTAAACGATTTGGAGTAATATGATCGGTCAATAATACCAATATATAAGGTAAAGGTGACCCCTGACAATTAAGTCCAGTCGTGTCCGACTCTAGGGTGTGGTGCTCATCTCCATTTCAAAGCCGAAGAGCCAGCGTTGTCCGACGCCTCCGTGGTCATGTGGCCGGCATGACTCTCCTTGCCGCAGCGCGTAGCATGCAGCTGGAACACGGAGCGCTGTTTACCTTCCCGCAAGCGGTACCTATTTATCTACTCACCCCGTTGCGGGAATCGAACTGCCGACCTTTTGATCGACAGCTTATGGTTCAGCAGTTTAACCAATATATACTAAATTAGATATTTATTTCAGAGATCCTGAGAGTTGGACGAAGTCAAGAAGAGCAACCCCAGGCAGGCTTTGAC